>JAPWDM010000044.1:12500-612500 GCA_035578155.1 Brachynemurus nebulosus | reverse complement strand
AAGGTGTGAATAGGGACACTGCATAGGTTAATAGGGACGTTATATAAAAGTATAACGGGACGAATGTGGGGTGATTAGGGACGGATGAAGCATGTATTGGAACATAGAAGAGAGCACCTTCAAGGTTATCAAGTCATTCAATAATTTTATAAGCACATTCAGCATAACATTTCTATGCTTTATAAACTTTATTTTAGATTCTACGTTTATTTCTACAGAAAATCATCAATTATTATTTCTTTTTTGAATGTACAAATACAAAAAATTCGAAATCATATTTAAATTTCAATTTTGGTCGACTTTATGGGTTGTCCCCCATTCACCCTTTTATCGTCTCTTTTGACCCCAATTTTTCAAGAAATTATATGATTTTTATTATTTTTTCAAAAACCACCGATATTTTCAAAGTTTTTGGATACTGTGATAAAGTGACCATCCTCGTATACATTTTTAATATATCCAAGATTAGGTACTCATAAAACAAATACAAAAAAATACTGTGTGAAGTCTGAATTCGTGCCTATTCACCCCGGTCTATGGTATGCAATTTTTATATTCAAATTATAATTTCTGTTAACAAATACCAATCTTGCTCAATGTTAAGAGTAATATTAAGTTCTCACTTACCCTAATAATTTTAGTTCACATGCATCTTAATTATTCGAAGAAAGCCAGAATTTTTTTTGCATTTTGATGTAAAAATAAATCTAAGAAATGTTTAAATTTAAGATCATACATACCTACTAATCAAATGCTGACAATTAAAATAAGAAGGCATTTGTCTTTTTTAAAAATTTCTTATTGAAAACATTCTACTATAAAAAAACAGTTGGATATTTTCTAAGAATCATTTAATTGTTCTTCAAACGACATTCTTTTGTTTCTCATTTAGTGGGTATTATTTATACGCATACAGATGTCGTCTGATGGTCTATAAGTTTGTACTTTATAGGTACCACTAGTAATAAGAAAATTATAATTATACCCATTACACATAAACCATTTCTATGGTTGTAATGAATTGTTATTGAAAACTATTAACACTCAATTTCAAATTCGTTTGAATAGATGAACGACTAAACTCTTTCATGGTTAACGTAAATTTTTTAATTTTGTATAAGTATTTAGGAAAATATTGTCAATACGGTCACTTTTGTAATAAATATTTTCCAACTTATATTTTCTAGTATTATGGTGGAAGTGTCGGGAAATCGGTTATTATACATTACGGTGTAGGTATAATTGAAGCACTGAAACAGTGACTCCAAATTTTACTCATTTCGTTGACCTCATGAATTTTATTGAAAAGTAGTTTACATAGTTTAAGATGCGACATTAATTTTCGCAAAGCATCAAGTTTAGCATATTTCTTGTTTTAGAGACATAATGAGTCAAATTTGGCGTTTAAACTACTCATAATACAACAAATCCAACAGTGTTTGTGACCTCGTCCATTATATAAAATTTTTTTCTAAAATCATTTTTCTGTGAAATGTAAAATTGACTATAAATGAACAAAAGATTATTTTACAGTCAATCAGAAATATTAATTTTACATGTCTGGTTGTTTCAAAATGATGGATACGGCTTAATTATTTAGTTTTTCCAGTAATAATCCTCATTTCTTCTCAAAAAATGGGTTATACTATATTTACATCCTGTTTTTGATAAAATCCAGTATTATATTTGAAAACAGTGAAAAACACACCGAAGATGCTTTTGAAAAAAATTTTGGTATATTGGAGCGAGCCCACCCAGAAAGTCGAATTTATTATTGTGTGGGTAGGTTAAGCGAAAAGTTTGTCTCGTCATAATTCCGAAATAAAAAATACTCAAGTTTTTTGTAGATTGATGTCCCATCTTAAACTGTCATTTAGACTATTTCTCAAAGATTTCATGAGGTCGACAAAATGAGCAAAAAATTGCGATCTTTGGGGGTAACCTTTTTAAGAATTTAGAACTTTCTAATCATGTTTACATAATTTAAAATTTTGAGAGAACTTTTTGTTACATCATAATTTAATTGTCAAAATTGAAAAGTTTATTGTTTAGCTCAAATATCCTGGTGTTATAATAAGGCAATAAGGCACAATTATCTTAATCCTTATTAATAATAGAGGTAAGTGCGAAAGTGAGTTTGTTTTTTCGTTTGTCTTGCTTTGACGCCTCAACAACTTAACCAATCGACTTAAAACTTTACGCAGAGATAGCTTATGAAACAGAGATGGTTATAGATTATTTTTTACCACAGGAAAGCACTCTGTTACAGTCGAATTATCCCTTCTCCGGCCAGAAGCAAAAACAACTCACAGTGATGACATGATATAAGCATACGCTCTACGTATTAACATGATTTCATAATTTCAAACATCACACGTGCGAAGACGCGAATAAATGCTAGTATTAAATATAATACAAAACATTTTGAGAGTATAATTCTTTGAAACTGACCATAAAATAGTTAATATTGTTATTTTTTTGGTATATGAAATATTTAAAATTATAACTTTTGCTACACAGCAAAAAGCAATACCTGAATAATTATTATACGGTTCATTTTTTTCTTTTTACAAAACGAAGCATGTCTAATTGAACAACCCGTAAACACCTTGAAATAATAAACAAGCTAAACTATACACACAAGACATAAAGCATAGCCAACAATCTGCACATCATTTACATTTCAAGTAACACAACAGGAAAATGAATTTGTTGTACTTATAGGTACAAGAGAAAAAAATATATAATATTTTATATATGTCAGAAGAAAACAAACAATATACAAATATACTTATCTCATTTTAATATATAGTATGCTTAATATACATATCTCTTGTTTATTTGATTACATACACATAATAATTAGTGTTCGAAATCTTGCGGTGCTGACAGGACCGTACTTATATTTTCAAAACTTAAAACGTTAAAAAATCGGGCTAAATACATTTTTTTTAAAAAAATTTGAATCGGTATATTCTCTATTAACCATCAGCTGTTAATAAAAATTAGTTTCAAGTTACAAAAAAGCGTTATTTTAAAAAAGTACAAAAATTTTAACTTTTTTTAAATTAAAATTGTTGAAAATTTGACTGACTGACTGTAACTTAAAACTTGTTAATAAAAAAATAAGCTGTCATTTAAAAAAATATTTTTTGGAAAACATAATAATGTGTTGTCTCTCTCACATTTTACTGGGAGAAAAAAGACAATTGATACACATAAATCATTCACTGGTTACATCAAAACATACCTTAACACAATACATAAAATTAAAATCGGACCAAGCAAGTTGTGACAATAAATGTATACACGCATATCTAAAATATATTCAAAACATATCAATATAAGAGGATATTGTCCGTATATAGGCATCCATAATTACCTGTTGTATATATTTAAAATCGCATCAAAATGTTTTATCTAAAATAAATAAACAATTTTTAATACCTTAAAAAAATAAAGACAATACTGTCAGCACCGCAACCTCTTCGATCACTAATAATAATATTATACAGTAACAAAAATGTTTTTCTTCAGAAAAAAAAACGATCAGCAGCAGCAAAGCAGAGTCATCTTTATTCAAGTGAAATAAATTATTTTTTATTTTATCTCTATCTAACACGTGAACGGTTATATATGTTACAACTTACTTTAATGTTTTTATCCACCAATGAATTGTAAAATCGTGAGTGGGGTATACGACAATACGATTGGCTTGTGGTGGGGCAAAATATAGAGAATATTTGGATTGAGATATAAATATGTTTGTTTTTAATATTAAACTGAGGCGTGGTCTTTCATTATTATATTATTTCCATACAATTTTATTCTTTTCTTTTGTCTTATTCTTTTGATAGGTATTGTAGAAATATTTATTTTAAATGAAATCGGAGCCTTCGCTTGGGAGTATTTAATCCAAGTTTGAATTTGAATTTACGTAGGTACTTACAATGTTTTTTAAAAAGAAATGGCTAATTAAGTGATAAAATGAGTATACTAGCTATGTTATATTTATTTATAAACATTTAAATATTGATAATTCAATTATGTAGCATATGACAGTATTTACGTAACAACCGTAGCAGATTCCATTGCGCTTTACGTTTAACAGCTTTAGTTAATTTATTGTGTTAAAGTGTAACTTGATCAATATAATTATATAGAATTCATTACTATACTACTTTCTGCAATTTTCAGATTCGTATGAAATGGGAGTCGATAAATTTTCTTGATCAGCAGTCCTCTAGCGACCTGTTGTTTAACTTCTTACCGATCTCTAGAATTGTTTTTAGTGGTTCATATATATGAGGCGTTTCCAGTCAAAATGGATCAAGTTCAAAAGTAAAAGAAAGAAAAATTCAATTCTACATTTTTCCGTCCTTTTTGCCCAAAAATTTGCCGCCTCTAAAATCTGCCGCCCTAGGCTCCAGCCTACTCAACCTGCTCGTGTAAATCCGCCACTGCAGATAACAACAGTTACCTTTAGCCCAGTAAGTAAATTCAAATCCAGGAAATTCTAATTCTAAATTGCGTCGACGTAGTATCATACGACAATAACAACAAAGTTATCCTCTAAATAGCTAACGTTAATAAACTTTAAACCTTGATTGTCTCAAAACTATTATATATGGACTTGATCCACTTTGGTTATAGCCTCCTACGTATATATAAGTAAGCATTAAACACAAAAAAGAAATAATTTTGGAAGGTGTGTAATTAAATTCATAATATTTGTGATTTTTAATCAATTTTCTATTGACTCCTAAAAAAGAAAAGTTGTAGGTAAAAATTTCAAGTCAGTCCGATGAATATTACCTACTAGAGTTAGCTCGCGCACCCTTTGGAAAAACGTAGTTGTGAGAAAAATGCACATAAAATTTTAAAATTTTAAAATGCATATAAAATTTCGTTTTTTGTGTTTATACCGATTTTTTTGAATTATTTATGAAAATACATAGGTACTTACATAGCGAAATTAAAGAAATGAGGTAATGGAGTAAAATAGTAAAAAAATGTTAAGTACTGACCAAGCTAAGATATTCTAAAATGTTATGTGCAGCAGGGGCGGTGTTTCTAAACGTTTTCAACTGCTGGAAGTGGTTTCAGAAATCGGTTTCAAAACAATTTTTAAAATATCTTTGCAGTTATAATTTCTTTAGAGATGTCATATCATTCTATAGAGATGTTAATATATCACTTAAGGGGGGAGTTCACTCCAGAAACGGCTAATAAACTATTTTTTTCGAATCTCCTTTTTTGTGTTTATTTTGTTCTGTGGTTCTTTACAAACACGATGATATATAAAACATGGCGGCAAAATTTTTTTTCAAGTAGAAAAATATTTATTTGTGACCCACTGCACAACCAAGTTGCTGCTCCTTTGCAGACAACGCTCGCTCCCCTACCCCCCTCGCGATTTGATCAGTAATATTTAGTTTTGGTGTGTACCTACATGAGTTATAGTATGCACTGAGATAATGTTCTTTTATTTGTATGCCTTTGTAGACGTATTTCTTCAAAGTTGAATTGTTTTTTTCAACATCTGCTTTGTATATCATTTTACCGTTCCCCGAAAGTTGTGTTTTTCCCGACAAGGAAAATCATATCTCAAGTTCTAGAAAATATAGAGACTTAATTTTTTTTAAAATTTTGTTCATAAACATATTGCGCATAAAGTGGAGTAGGTATGCTTTTTCCATTTGAACAATTGTAACTATTTTTAAACATTTTTTTTTTAATAAAAAATTGGGTTTTATAATTTTAAGAAGTTTGGGATTACAATTTTATAGTTAATTTTTAAAATTACCTGACACCCATACTCAGCTTTATGGAAAGATCTTTTAGGAATAAAATAATGAAAAAATATTTAAAAATATTCATTACTTTTTGAGATATGGCGTTCCTTGTAAACGCTTAAAACCTTGTGAAAATGGGCCCCCTCCCCCCGCAGGGAAGAGTAATGAATGTTTCAAAAACAAAATTTTCTATTTGAAACCCTCCCTAATTAGAAAAAAATTTCAACAAACAAAATAATCATAAATAAAAAGTTGCTTTTTTATTTTATCTCCCCCCTTAAGCCAATAAAAAAAAGGGAAAATTTTTTCTCAGGGTGATGTAACGCCTTAAGAGAAAATAAACATTAGAGAGGAATTTTTACTAATAAAGTTCAATACTAGTTGAGTACCTAGTATATATTATCACACCTCGACCACACCAGGACCACATCACATGTAGAACTACATGTATAGATGTTTGTTTTGTTATGGTCGAGGTGCGATATGAAAGTAGGTATCACTCGATTATTATTGAACTTTACTGATAGAAATCAGATTGAAGGCACCTTCAGTCGGAACAAAATGATCCTATTAGCTATCCTGTGTGTTAATTTGAGGTAAATAGTGTTCATGTACCTACCAAATTTAATCGAATTCGGTTTAGATACTTGGACGGGATTGAGTAATTTGTTTTATATCACCGAGAAACTTTCAACCAGGCTAAAACTCAGTGTATATAGTCTGTACTATATAAAAATCTATCAAAATTGGTTCAGTCGTTTTGGTATGAATAAGTAAAAACCCAGTCAACATTCTGACGTCTTAATGAATTCATAAAGAATTCATATTTCTGATTTGGACGTCAGAAAACAAGTTCAGAAAGATATCTTTATGAATTCATAAAGATATCTTATGCGTCGATTTAGGAACAGTTTATGAAGTCTTAAATATGATGTCTTAAAGAATTATTTTTTCTGACTTCAGAATTGCGATGTCTTCAACAGCTCCTATTTCTGAAGTCTGAAAAAAGATATCTAAATTGAGAATTCATTATTAGGAAGTCATATTTCTGACTTCAGAATTATGATGTCTTAAATAGTTCATATTTCTGATGTCTTAAACCGCTCATATTTTTGACGTCTTAAAAAAGATGACTTTAAGAGGTCTATACCAAGAATTCATTGAAAGTATTAAGCATAATTTACGAAATAAAAGAAATATAATTAATTTAGTTAATTTTATTTATTTACATAACTGTATATGTACAACGTATAATTAAATGTATTTAAAAAATTAACATTTCAGATTACTCCAGTACTTTATCAGGAATGTCACAATTTATTTGTGCACTAGTCACAATAGAAACAATCAAAAACACTAACTAATCATATCCTACATCCCATCAAACCACAAATTATTATCATACCTTCTTAAATTAACACTATCATAAATTCATTTCTTTTAGTTCATTTTCACTTTAAATAATTTTCTTTAAGCTACCATTTTACTTTTATTTAGTATTACCATCACCATCATTTCCATCTTGTGCCAAATTTCTCTCCTATTTTAATCTTCTATTTTTTGACTTTTGAATAAGTCTTGAAATGGTTTTCTTTTAGGTATTATGTTGTTAGTTGTCAATAAAAATATTAGTTTTAATATGTTATATTGTTCGTTTGTTTTTTGTTTTTTCCTTGCATCCGAAATATGAACTAATTAAGAAGTCTTAACAATGAAGTCAGAAATAAGAGCTGTTTAAGACATCAGAAATATGAGTTCAAAAAGTAATCACAAATAAGAGCTGTTTAAGACATCCAAAATATGAGATCATAAAACAATCAGAAATAAGAACTGTTTAAGACATCAGAAATATGAATTCGTAAAGTATTCAGAAATAAGAATTGTTTAAGACATCAGAAATAGCTTTAAATAAGAGCTTTTTAAGACATCCAAAATATGAGTTCAAAAAGTAGTCAGAAATAAGAACTGTTTAAGACATCAGAAATATGAATTCATAAAATAGTCAGAAATAAGAACTGTTTAAGACATCATATTTCTGATGTCTTAAATAAGACTTCTTCAAGAATTCATTTAGATGTTCTAATATTGTTTAAATTGTTTTTGTTAGTGGTTTCTATAGAAAAAAAATTTTTAAGACATCAGAAATATGAGCTGATTCTGAAGTCAGAAGTATGAATTCTTTAAGACGTCATATTTATGAAGTCTTAAACAGCTCCTAAATCGTCTCATAAGATATCTTTATGAATTCATAAAGATATCTTTCTGATAATGTTTTCTGACATCTTAAATATGACTCCTTTAAGACATCTTTAAGAAGTCTTATTTAAGAAGTTCGAAAGGTGTCAGAAAAAAGATGTCTATTTGATATCATTAAATTGAATTCATATTTAAGATATCTTTAAGAACTTTTATTTCTGACTTCTTAAAAAAGATGTCTTAAAGATGTCATATTTACAGTTCAGAAAGATGTCAGAAAAAAGACTTCATAAAGACATCTTTCTGACTTTTGTGTCCACTGGGAAACATTCAAACATCCGATCATCCAAACTTTCATATTTATAATAGGTATTATTAATATTTTTATATCAATCCCATAGGAACTCCTCATCAGGACAAAATAATCCTTTGTTTTAATCCAAGCCATATATAGGGTAGGGCGGGGCTATTTGTGCAACTTTTCACTTAATCGGTCACAGCTCCTCAACCGTAAGTCCAAATTTATTATTATGCTTACTGATGTGTAGGTAATTTCTTCCTTTTCTAATGTCCCCATAGTAACATTTTTCTAACAATTCACATTTAAGAGATACAGCTCTTTAAGTGAAGAAAGTCTGACATGCTCAACATACCCCAGAGGTGAGGTAAGTTGAGCAAGGGTACGGGGTAAATTGAGCAGTTAGAAAATGTAGCCAAACCATGCCTTAGATGTTTATCAGACATAAAATAAAATGATTATTTGACAGTCAATCTTTTATTTATAATGTTTAGTAACATAATAGTAAAATAAAAAGTAATTTTCTTTAGATATTAAATACAGAAAATAAAATTAACAAAAGATCAACTTCAACTTAGTATTTAAACTATAATCTTAAACTTAACATATGGAATATAATCACTCTTTCTACTTAATATCACAGACTTTAATGTTTAAGTAATAAATCAGAAAGAATTTAAATTAAAAGAGAAATATTAAGTAGATATTAAGAACTTCATCATAATTGTCACTGTTACAATTAATGCAAACGAAAGTTCTATTGCTCAACTTACCCCACTCAGACAATTTGATACAAAATTGAGGTTATGAAAAAAACTGTTTGAATTAGAACCAAATCCTTTCTAGATATCAAAAATATACTAATTTTATAAAACGTTAACACTTATTTGATTTAATATAGATGATACCTAATTGCCTCGTATAGAAGAAATATTCACAAACAAAATTTTTTTACTTTTTATAGGCAAAATAAATAAAGCGTGCGCATACGTCACTCGATCCACAGGCCTACACACGATACACACGATAGTCCAACTTCAGAACCATTTATTGTGACATTATTACCCACTGTCAGTGTGTTAATATTAAAAATGAGTGTATGTTAACTAATATGTAATTTAAGAGGGTGACTCACCCCCTCTCCAATGTTGCTCAAACTGAATTTTGAAATCGAAAATTTCATTTCTACGTTATTCTAAATGTCTTAAACTATTTTCCATGAAGAAAAACTTCTTAAACTATTCAAGTAGTACGACTATTCGACACAGTCACCCCCTAGTTAACTACCCCTAGACTTAATATTAGGACATTGAGCAAAAACAGGTCAATTAGATTTTTTGACATAGATTTCAAATCTGTAAACAAAATTTTTATATTGTTTAATTTTCACCCCCTTTTTACAAAATTAACCTCTAAATTTTAACCCCCGGCCACCCCTGTTGACACAATTTGAACAAATTGCATACCAATAGATAGCTCTTTAAAAAAGAGCAATATCGCCAATTTAAACTTTTGCTCTATCTCTTACCGTTTTCGAGATATTTAAAAAGTTAAATTTTTACCCCAATTTTTGGAGGGCGATTTTACCCCTTCAAACCGTTTTTCCGCCGATAAAGAAAAATACGTGTCGCTTATTTTTTAGTGTTCTACAACATATCTAAGTTTCATCAAAATCGATAGGTCCGGCCTCGGGACGTTTACTTGTTAGTATTGCCTTTCATTCTATTATTAAACAGAAAAGTCATTTTTAAATAAATTTTAGAGTTACACGTGTTTTATAGGGGTGCTAAATACTTTTGGCCAAGGCTGTACTTGATACAGCTTCTAATTTAAAAAAAACCTAGGAGCGCTCGCGTAAATTTTGCGTCGCCAATATAATTATTACGATTCGAATTTATTCTGTGATTATAGCGGTTAGTTTTCTTTTAACTTCAAATTTCATTGTTATTTGTTTGTTACATGGTATACTACAGTAGATATATAATGCTTGATTTTGAAATCTGTCAATTTTTATTTATTTTTATTTTTATTATTAATTTATTTTATAATTTAACCTAAACACCCGCTAAATATAATATAGGTACATAATCTATCTATATTCATAATCATATATACATTTTATATGCTTTTTTCTTTAAATTTGATGTTTTTTTTCTAGATGCGAGAAGGATTAAGGAGAGTGAACGAAAATTATTGTGGTTTTTATAAGGGATCGTACAAAGATGAATAAAAAGTTAATTTGATTTACGTTTGAAGACTAAAATTAATTTAATTTTTACTTAATGTAATTTTGATTTTGGTTTAATAGAAGTAAGAATTGGTGTTTTTGGTGCCGGGATATATGGACACTCTACACGGATTGTGAATGTTATGATATGAACCTTAAGTTTTGATTTTTAATCGTATTTTCAGTGATAAAATATTGAATAATTTTAACATTAACAACGTGTGTGTAAATTTGACATTTCAGTTAAAATGCATGTAAAATATAATACATGTTTTTATTAAAAAGGAAATATAAATAAATGTTTTATTTTTTTAATTTTTATTGTTACTGTTTATTAATTACTTAGCTTTTGTATTTAATAATTTAAGATTTTTCTTTGAAATGAATTAATTCTGAAAATATGAATTTATGAAATGTTTTCAGTGAAAGTGAAAATGAAGTCCAGGTGAAAGGTCCAGGTTTTCAAATGAATAAATAATTTCAGTAGCTTAAAAACTAATAATTAAAAAATTCCAAACTACATTGTTTATATGTTAATACGTACTTATAAAAAAATACTTTGCCAATGGGTGTGGCGCACAGCTTCCTCGTATTCGTAAAATCACCTTGGTAACTTTATGCCCAATATACATCTTTGCATAATTTAATATAGGTATATAAATTAATAAAAATAAATAAACAAAACGATTCATTAAAATTAAAAATCACAAAGTGATTGAAAAAATTATCCGGATCGGTCGGGAATCGAACCCCAGATCTCCCGGTAACTAGCCAGGCGTGTTAACCATTACACCAACGACCCATGTACTTCGACAGCCTCCCGATACAGAAGCCATTGAATCACCTATGTGTATTAGTACTCTCTCTAATGCGAGAAACAGTTACAATTTTTCAATTTCAAATATTATCGAGTGCTTGTGAGACATTACTACGTATGATAAACTTTTGTTTGCATTTCAACTATACCAAAGAAATCGAGTGCTTAAAAGTTTCAGTTTAGCTGAACGATAAGTGAACATAAGAATACTGCGTGTGTTGAAATGTAGACAAAAGTTAGTCATACGTAGTAATGTCTCACAAGCACTCGATAATATTTGAAATTGAAAAAAAGATTCATAAAAAATTGTGGGAAGTGGGACTAGCAGTAAATAAGATATTGACATTTAATGGGATTTCATGGTAGCGCCGTGGATACTATTACTCTGAATGCAATGAAATTTGTAGGGAACCACCTAGGAACCAGACCGCATAATTTCTGACAATTTCATAAAAAATAATTGAATAGTTCACAAGTTATGCCACTTGGTGGAATTTAGCATATTAATGGAATGACATGGTAGCGGCGTAGCTACCGTTACTCCAATTTCGATTAAATTCATAGGGGACCATCTAGGAACCAAATTGCATAATTTCTGAAAATTTCATTAAAAACAATCGAATAGTTCAGAAGTTATACCACTTGGTGCAAACTGGAGACACAGAGACGGACCGACGGACAGATACCAAACCAAAATTGTTCAAGAAGCTCTAAAACGTAAAATTTGTGTAAATAATTTTATTTTGGAGGGAAAAAACTTTTTATTGTTCGAAAGTGATCACAATGCTTCCGCTACTTTAGTCGAAAATAACTAACTTTCTCTCGATGAACCGTAACCAAAACTAACGGATATCCGAAATAATTAAATATCCGAAACTATATCCGAAAATAAAAGTTTCGGACTTTTTTCGGATAATAACTGACAAAACCCGTTAGAAAACTGAACTTAAATCGAAGAAAGTTTTTGCTGCATGTATTTCTTTTGATAGCTTTTTGTTGATTCGTGTTTGGCGTTCACTTTTAAGTATAATTTTCCCTTTTTCTACCTCACTATAGAAAATTTTCACTAAAAGCTACTTTAGTCGAAAATATTTTTTTGCAATTCTGTATTCTAGGGACCTAAAAACATATTTCTGTTATAGTCTCGGCCTCAGATTGCGTCATAAGAGCGGCCGTAAAAGCTGAATTTCAATTTTTGGAAATTCTCTAAAATGCATTTTGATTATAATAATAGTTTCAAAAATTATAAATCATATAATTTAAACGAGCTGGCATTTAAATTCATTCGATTCGTGACGTCAGTTCCCGCTTTGCCATAAAGTACCTACACTTGTCCACTTACATGGAGTTGTGAAAAAAAAACCAATAATAAGAAATTATTAAAAAATTCTTAAGTAAAATATTCACCACGTAATGTTTTTCCACCTTATTATGTATGCATTTATTTTATAATTAATAACATGGTGTATTTATTTTACATACTTCGACAATTATATGTAGACTACTTTGTCTATATATATATATATATATATATATATATATATATATATATATATATATATATATATATATATATATATATATATGTACCTAATTATGTACGGTACCTATGCCCACAGTCTGTATTTCTAAGAACTAATTGAATATATCGACTTAATATTATGAAAATATGTTTTTGTTATTATTATGTCATAAATTTTCATTAACGTTTTCTCCTCACTTCGATAACGATTTATCAGATCGGTAAAATCTCAAAGAATTTCTTCGTGTGTTATGTGTGAGTTGAATTAATTAGGTATATGTTGTACCTTTGATTATATATACCCTATTTCAAATACAATTAATCATGAGTCAAAGTTAAAAAATTAAATAATTCTTATATTCAAAACTTCTATTCAATCTTCTATTCTTTTCGAAAAACAAACTACAATTTCAAAATTTACGTCAGTGCAATAATGAAAGAGATAAAACCAAGAAAACTGAAATTATTTAAATTCATAAGTGATGAAGCAAATTTAAGTGAAATGGACCATACATAATGTTTGTAAACCCTATAGGTAAGTATAAAAATAAAAGTAGATACCTACTTGAGCGCCAAAAGTCCCGAACCGGCCATTTTCATTCCATGAGTAATAGATCTATTTTTTAGAATTAGGTATTTGACTGTGGTAATTAGGTATTTTATAAAAAAAAGAAAAAAAAAATTTACTCATAGATATTTTATTTTATTTTTATATACCTAGTTGTAAAACCAAAATGTGATGGTAAGAAGCCTTTAAAACGGCAAACAAAAAAAATTACCACAAATTAATGTTAAGTTTTCGTGTTTTCTCTGACATTTTATTAATATTATGTATTTTAATGGGTATATTTTAAAATCCCCCTGTCGCAGCACCTGCATAACATACCGAATTTCCAAAGATTGAACACTGGCGGATCTTATATAACAGCCTGTATCCATCTAAAATAGTTTAGTAGTCTAACGGTGAAAAAATTTTCAAAATCGGTTGAGTAGTTAATTTTTGGTGGTTTTATTTATAGTAAAAGTATAGCGTATCTGGTGAATTTAATACAATAAGTAGTATAGCATACATGCATTTAAGCGTGTTTAAATTTTTAAAGGTGAAGAAATTTTCAAAATCATTTGGGCAGTTTTTTAGCGAATTTCCAGAAAGAATTCTGGAAATTCAGCTATTACAGTAGGTGTCATGACGCGACTTGAGCCCGGGACTATGGCAGAAATTTGCTTTGAGGTCCCTAGAAACCGAAAATAATATTCACTAAAATTTATATATATATATATATATATATATATATATATATATATATATATATATATATATATATATATATATATATATATATATACGAAATTTGGTGACAACGTTGGAAGTCCAAAAATCTTGGATGAGTTCTTCAGCCAGACACGTCGGGTGCCAGGAACATGGTTTCTGTTCTTGCAAAAAATTAGTTTTTTGCCAAAATTTCCACTTATTCAAAATTTTTTGCCAAATTTTTTTACATCATTTAAAAGAGGAGAAAAAATTACATAAAAAGGTCTTTAAACTATTATTCTATGTCAACTAGTTTCCGAGAAAAACTAATTTTTATAAACGAAAATTCGCTATGTTATGCAGGATGCTGCCACAGGGGTATTTTGATCATTTGCGGACACTCGCATCCTGGCGGACCTCATATGACATAACATATATATATATATCTATCTATATGTTAAATATATACCTATAAGTCTATCTAAAATAGTTTAGCTCTATAACTGTGAACAAATTTTCAAAATCGATGATGACGGGCTCTTGAAAACTTGGTTAATTTTTAATTTGAAAAATGAAATAGATATAAATATTGTTATTGTAATGGGAAAAACAACGGAGCATTTATTGTAAAGAAATTCAGCAAATTTCTTTATTTTTCTCAAAAACTAGTTCACTTAGAACAATGTTTTAAAAGCTTATCTTATGTAATTTTGAATTTGATTATACATCTCATTATCAAATCAGCGTCATAATTAAATCAGCGTTCACACTGAAGCGGTAAGTAGTAAGTTTTAATTAAAAAAACACAGATATAAGGAAAAATATACAGTCTGTTTCATCGAAGTAAGAACATATAAAATTTAACATGGGAAAAAATTCTTGAGATTAGAGTATGCTTGTTTTTTATGGGTATCATTTTTATATAGGTGTACATAGTTATTAAAATTTTCTTTAATTACAAAAAGGTAATTTTGAAAACAAAACAATACGTGTACTATTTTCTACTAAGCAGTATTATTTGTTAATAAATATTTCAACATTAGATTAAGATTTATTTAGTTATCTCAATAAATTTACTGCTATTTCTTTTAATTACTTCTAAACATTATTTTGACGCGATATTATTTAAAATTTTGCTAAATATTTAATAATAATAAACCAAAGCATCCCTTGATCATAACAAATTTTCCCTGTGTTAAAATTTATATGTTCTTAGTTGCTTGAAACACCCGGTATAATGTGTATGTTAAGTAGGTAGATAAGGTAACCCACTTATGCATTTTGCACCTCCATAAAGCTAGCCGTCCCAAAAACAAAAATTTGCGAAATCCCAGAAAACTAGTAGATACAATATAGGTGTATTTTAGGTGTAAATTAGGTGTGCTAATAGAAAATTAGGTGTTCTTACCGCTTTCGAGAAAACGGCTAGGCATACGTAAACCTAGCCGTCCCATAGGTAAAAAAGAGAGTTTTCGATAATTTAAAGTATGGAGAATTAGATTTAAATTAGGTGTTTTTCGACCTTGCTGACAAAAATTTTTTAAAATGAAAATTTTAAAAAAAATCTTAAAAAATATTTTAAGCCATGGAAGCGCTGTGTTTAACGTTAATAACGTTATACACCGCGCTTCCACTGTTTGTTAAATATTATATATTTTGTTATGTAACTGAATTAAAAAATGTCAAAAATTTTATTAACGTTTCCAGCGCCCCCACCAGCACTAAAAATAATGATGTTATGAAGGTGATAACTTTTTATAAATTTAAATTACCATGTAAGGTAAAAGCCTCCATTATGGAACGGTATCTAATACTGGAACAGTTTTGACATTTACATATTAATGAAGTTATTACTGAAAGAAACGTCTGATAACAAAAATTATTAATAGAATGATTGTTTTTCAATTTAAATTCACCTCGCATTTAATGTTTCCTTACTTAATTAATGAAATAAATATGTAAATGTCAAAACTGTTACAGTTAGTAGCGGCGCTAAGGCCTTCGGGGCCCTCCCGCAAGATTTTCGTAGGGGCCCTTTTTTAGGGGTGAAAAAATGTTTGTAATCAGCAGAATGAGTCGGCAGGAAGGGGGAGCGGTAACAGAAGGGGCAAAAGTCAATAGACCGTTAGGTGAGCCGTGGGCGTAGCTAACGGTACACATCAAATATACATATACCATGATTCACGTAACTAAACTGTTTAAAGTATTGAGACAAATAATTATATACAGCTGAACTCTTTTTTATGCGGTCCTTTTTTGTGCGATTTTTTCATGCGGATTTTAAAAAAATGGACATTAAAATGCATAATGTGAATCAAAATCACGAGACAGTAAGAAACTTAAACAATTATTGTAAGTTTCTTTAATAAAAATACTTTTTAACGGTTTTTAAGCATTTAATCAATACATTGCATAAGAACATAAGTTATTGCATCATTTAATTTTGTTAAAGATGTATTTTATAAAATTTGGTAATATTATAAAATTGAAATGAAATATTTCTACGCGTAAATTAATGCTTTATCTTGTTTACAGAAGCAACTTCTAAGGCAGTTTCTAAGTTTTGAGCGTTTTGAGTGGTTTTTTTCGATGAAACTTTTTGAAGTACTTAAAGAAAATAGAGAAAAAATTACATTATTTTGTAATTTTTTTAAAAATCAGGGACATTTTCCAAAATTTTTGATTACTGTAATAAAGTGACCATTCTCGCTTAAATTTTTAATATATTAAATTAATGTTCTTTAATATATTAATTAATATAATATTAAAGAATACGTACTCATAAAAGAAATATAAAAAAATACCATATAAAGTCTGAATTCGTGTCTATTCTGTCATGTTTACGGTAGTTGTCAAACTCACGCGTCTATATATACCAACTTTTTGATGCGAGATACAAAAATCCACAAACACTGGTTCAAACTTTAAACACCACGTTCACACGTATCGTTTACCCAAACTTATGGTTGTGCAAACAATTTGTTCAAACAAAAGTTTGTATGGTTTGTACAAAATGTTTGCGCAAACTTCACGTCCACACGTACCATTTGTACAAACTTAAGGTGGCTACACACGTAACTGCAAGCTTGACAAGCATGCATGATCAAGCTTTTTGTACAAGCATGCACAAATTCCCTTCGCCACCACACGGTCAAGCATGCTTGCACAAACGGCAGTTTGCTCTTGAAAAATGTCCAGTTCGAACGACGATGCGCTCGCTTTAACAGCTTTTGTCCTTATTTATATAAATAAAAAAAGTCATTTCTCTTTTATAATTTGTCCTATAGGAGTTTATTTTTTTATAACTGTATCCTTAAACTTATATTGTTTCAATAATATATCTATGTTGTATCTGTCTTTACTTTATCATGGTACTTCTTCGATTTGATACGCCAAAGACAGTCCTCACTTTGGTATATATAAATAAAATCTTCAAGTAATTCGCGGTTTATTTTTAAATCACTAAACATGATGTTTTAACAATCAAACTGACATCAACAATAGGAAGATGAAACAAACAGATCTCATACAAGATTGATATCGGCTTGTACAATCTTGCACATTGGTACACACACTCAGTTTTGCTTGCGCAAATTAACGTCTTCAAGAATGCATAATTGAAATTCAATTAATCTTCAAACCGCTTGTACAATCAAAATGATTGTGCAAAATTATCATACAAACGCTCAAGCATGCTTGTACAAAAAGGTTGATCATGCATGCTTGTCAAGCTTGCAGTTACGTGTGTAGGTACCTTTATATTTGCGCAAACAGTTTGTGCAAACAAAAGTTTGTGTAGTCTAGACCGGCTATTACTTTGGCGAAACAGGTTCGCCTATATAAGTTAGCTAATTGTAAGTTGGTATGTATCTATGCATATATCTGTGATTCAAACACAAACAGCTTACACATAATTATTATGTAGGTACATAACATGTAATATTTTACGCATAATGAATACCATAGGTAACGTAAAAGCCCCCATTATGGAACGATATCGAATACTGGAATAGTTTTGACATTTACATATTAATGAAGCTATTTCTGAAAGAAACGTCTGATAACAAAAATTATTATTAATAGAATGATTGTCTTTCAATTTAAATTCAACTCGCATTTAATGTTTCCTTACTTAATTAAAGAAATAAATATATAAATGTTAAAACTGTTGCAGTATTAGATACCGTTCCATAATGGGGGCTTTTACGTTACTAGTTTGTACATTAATCGTGTGCAAATGATAGAACATAAGTGATTTTACATTCGAATCAATCACAGCACCATGTCGATCCATGATGCTGTTTGTCTGTCTGTTTGCTTGCACTCTGTATTCATCTAAGTACAAGTATTTATATGGTGTCACATCACTAATCGGACCATTTCAATACAGATGTCACACTTGTTACACAAATATGGATATAGATTTCAAGTTAATCGAAAGTGTTTAATTAGAGCTTATAAGCAATAACTATATAAGTAGAAATCACGAAATTAAAAATAAAAATAATAATGTGTTGGAAAGTAGGAGTGATACTACAATGAATGACAAGAAATATATAATAAATTCAATACTTAGTACCTTCCTTACTTACCCAAATATCATATTTGTATAAAATAAAGTGAAGTTCATTTATGAAATAATAAGTAACGTTCGTATAAACTATTAATCTATAGAAGTTCAAAAATTTATTTCACGTGTTTATGTGCATATTTTGTCATTTTTATGTGGAATATACCTAAATATAAAGCAACCTAATTATTCATTCTAGCACATCATTTATATGTATCTTTTCTCTTTCGTAAGAAATACGTTCCAACCATATTGTTTCTATATAAATGATTTAAACACAAAATATACTAATTAAAATTCACATAGTGTTTAGAAAATTATCAAACTGGATCGGCTGGGACTTGAACCCGGATCTTTTGGCTGCTAGCCAAAGAAAAAAATATAAAAAAAATATATACTGTTTAATTTTTGTTCATTTTTAAACTAAATAGGCAGTGCTTGAAGCAGCTAATAGTAACACTGAATCAGACTATAGGATATTATAGCGCTTTAATTTAATTCTGCTTACGTATATTACCTACTTATTATTATCTCCGTATTACATTACTAGGTACATATTATGGAGAGTAGTGAATTATATAAAAGATTTCTTATATAAAATAAATCTTGAATCTGTCAATTCGTATACCTACCAACATTTCTTACTTCTTCTATCCATAGATAGCTTGTATACAATGTCCACTTTGATTTAGTGTTAAATTAAGCTTATAAAAATGAACAACAAAATAAGTGAGTATTACATTTTAAACACATGTTTTTAGCTACATACATACATATACAATGATGAAAAACATTGTCCGTTTTTTTGTTTTCTCAGTTTGCTACAACTTCCTTTTTTGTCTCCCGTTTCAATTGAAATTAAATAGAAAACTGAATACCTATATTGCTTTGAAAATAACATTCTAGCGATTATAAATTTTATTTTGTTGAAATGTCGGTGACTTTTCGGAGGAGTAAAAAATTCTATAGCCAAACGATTTTGAAGTAAGAGACCTTCCTTCGTTTGCGCAGGTGTAGTGGGTAAAATATATTAACTCATTGGCCTATGGTTCATAAGACACATGTATTTGACAGATATCGACCATAACTTCAAAGTGACCTAACTGATCCGTTTTAAAATGTGTTTCTGCGCATTTCTCAGTTCATTTTCGGTCGAGTCTAGCCTCTGGTTCTTATTAGTACAGCTTCTTTTACACCGTCTTGAACGGTTATAGAACTATACAATAATTAACTAATTACCGCCATAGAATTGTAGTAGATTGATATCTTAATATATTTTATGTTTTGAGATAATTGCATTTAAACTAATTGAATAACTCTGAAACTATATAGTTGAGTCTCCCTCACGAAGTTTGTATCGTAGGTCTATATCATAAAAAGGTGTAACCTGTATTAATTAATAAATATTATGTATTAATTATTAAAATTAATATGTATTAATTAATAAAATTAATAATTTTTCACTTAGTTCCTTTTGAGATATTCAGCTTTAAATATTACCGAAACATAATCTTGGCCATTTTTGGAAAAACATAAAGAAAAGCACAAAGTTCTCAAGCTTGAAACTTCTACAGCTAGTATTCCTATAATAGGTTTATACAAAGGAAAAAAAAATTGAATTTGAACCTTTCTTCTTTTTAATAATTTTGCAGCATTTCCAACTTGTTTTCAGTCAAAAAACACTCCCAAAATAAACTCAAAATATCTATTAAATTTTTTAACTCTCGTTTTGCATTCACCTATTTATTGGTAACTATAGTATTACAAAAGAATTACAATAGAAGCCTAAAAAAAATAATATTAAAATTTGGCTAAAATGACGAAATTTTGCTATTTTTTACTTGTGTAGTCACTACTCGTATAGGTAAACACTACGTCTTCCGAAGATTTGAGAAAATAAGCTATTCTGAAATCATATGATGAAAACGTTGCACATTACTTTCCAATATTATGTTTTATACGTCAAACTTTAGTTTGACATGACTGTTACAAATTGACAACTATTTTACATAAAAACAAATGAAATTCAAAAGAAAGTTTTTCACTTAAAAGTAAGTCATTCATTTTAATTCAGGTGATCTGTGTATACGACAAACGTCCATGTATGCATGTGTATTTATATTAAATGTGTCCTTTTGCGGTTAAAGTAATTTTTTGAACAAAAGGCGCTTTCAATTGTACAAAAAGTTAATTCTCATACCGGTCATGCATAATATATATATGTATATTACAGAACAAGTAAGTTAATATATTTCACAATGTTTTTGTGTCATTTCAAAATATTTTCTCTAATGATAGGTAAATATTTATGTCAAAGGCAAGTGAAAAAATCAAAATATTTGTATTTTTAAATGTGTCACTATTTGGGTGACCGTTACAAATTTATTTGTTAAAAATATTTTTGTCAAAAATATTCATATATATGAAAACTGAAAAAGAAATTTGTTACAATTCATGCTTGATTTTCTGCTAAATACTGTGTCTTTTCTTCAAAAATCATACATACAGACTTTTTAGAAACTTTTTTTTCAAGAAGTATTTATATATTTTGACAGTTAAATTAGCAAAATTAATGTTAGACAATTTTTAAAACTAAAAACAGGTGAAGTTCTTTCAATAATAAAAACAGGTACCTGTGTCTTAAGAATGTTTAAATAATAAAAATGACACTAGGGTGTCACATAAAATTAACTATTTTTATTTAAAGTTAATAGGATGTTGTAAATTGCCGGGCATTAAAATGTACAAATAAAGGTTAAGCAATGAATTGAAATTCATCACATAAAATACAAGTAAAGGTAAATGTTCATAAAAAAATTTTGTCAAATAATTACATATAAAACAAAAACTTCAAGCAATTTGGAATCGATTTAATGTTTATTTTCTGAGATAATGTAGCAAAACTATACAAAAATGTTATTTTGTCATTATTTTGTTCATGCCTCACCAATACAGGTACACTGTATGTATATACATATATACAAACTTGATAGTATTCTGTTGGTGTCAGGACTGTTGTGCACATGTAAATATACATATGTGAAAAAATAACAATAATCAACATCACTCTAGTAATAACGTTCATATAGTATTAATTCACAATTTTGTGTACTTACATATTCCAGTAAAACTGCCTTAAACAAAATGATATAAAAGTAGGTAAATAAACGTATTGTAAACAAAAAAAAAATACCCCTGTCCCAAAAACCAGAACGGACTTTGTGCAGCATAGTTGTATCCATCTAAAGTAATTCTTGTATCCATCTAAAGTTCTTTAGTAGTGAGCAAATTTTCAGAATCGGTTCGATAGCTTATTTCCGACGTTTTCGGATCTGCAAGATCCCGGTGGACCTCATTAAAAAATCAGCTCGACCGTATATTCTAGGCGAACTTTATGTAATATATATATATATATATATATACATATATATATTAGGGTGGCCCAAAGAAACCACATATTTTTCTTTTTTTTGTCTCATAGGAAAAAAAGTTAATTTAGCTCGACTTAAGAATGCTCACTAAAAATTAGCTCGATAAAAAATTTTTTAAGGGTCGCTCAAAACTTATTAAAATTTGAAAATGGGCCAAAAATCGATTTTTGTTTTTCATCAAACTTTTTTTCTCATCCCTGCATATGTTTGTACATTGAATAATAAAAAATTCTTCCAAATTTTAAATCAAAAAATTAATAATAAAAGGTCGCTCAGGATTTTAAAGTCAAAATATTTAAAATTTTTTAGGGGCGCTGAAAAATATTAAATATTTTGACTTGAAAAATTTTCAGAACTGTTGAGCGACCTTTTATTCTCAATTTTTTGAGTTAAAATTTGGAGGAATTTTTTATTATTCATTGTACAAACATATGCAGAGATGAGAAAAAAAATTTGATGGAAAATAAAAATCGATTTTTGGCCCATTTTCAAATTTTAAAAAGGTTTGAGCGACCCTTAAAAAATTTTTTATTGAGCTAATTTTTGGTGAGCATTCTTAAATCGAGCTAAATTAACTTTTTTTCCTATGAGACAAAAAAAAGAAAAATATGTGGGTTTTTTGCGCCACCCTAATATATATATATATATATATATATATATATATATATATATATATATATATATATATATATATATATATATATATATATATATATATATATATATATATATATATATATATATATATATATATATATATATATATATATAAATTTTTTCGGTTTTTTTTTTTTTGGTCCACGGACTTGGAAAAAATTTTTCCGACTTAACCACCATATGGATCGGATAACTTGTTCATTCAGCTTTAATTTGCTTTTTTATAGACTTTTATACGATCACCTTTCGCTGAGATATCGGACTTTGAATGGAAAAGATCATTTCGTTTTTGACCATCGATATCTCAGCAACCAATGATCACACAGAAAATTGAACGGGTTTTTTAAAAACTCGAATAAATTCTCTTCAAGGATTAGCCATTAATCAAGAGTTATTTTCTAGTTTATTATCCTGTTTGTGGTCCTTTATGACATATTAAGTGTTAAATAATCGCCTACTTACAATTTAAGCCCTTTCCGTAGAATTTATTTTGGTAGCATAGATCAATAATCGATTTCTTGGACTCTATTGAAATTCCTTTAATTTTCCAGTAAATATATGAAAAAATTGACCTTAAGGATTATTAAATTTTATGTTTATTTAAAATAAAGGTACTTACCTACGTAAATATACTTCTAAATTTGAAAATAAAGTAATTCATTTTTGAAACATATAAAAATGTATATAATTATATATCAAATTGTAAGGTGTTCGAATACGAATGTGGCGTTGGACATATTGATACAAATTGCATACATAACATTTTTCTTAGAGAATTTTTTTTTTTTAAAAACTATTAATGAAATTTTTTTAGCATATATAGGAAGTAGAAGATTCCAATTATTAATATTATAAACAAAAAGGTTCAAATTTGTGGGAAATTATGGGAATCCATTCGGTTTAAATTTTGTCATATGAGTAAATATGCTGCTGTTCGAATACGAGTGTGGCTGACTGTATATCTAAAATAGGTTAGCTCTCTAAGAGTGAAAAAATTTTCAAATTCCGTCGGTTAATTCTTTTCGCTCTTTTAAGATCCCAGGACCCTGGCCGACCTCATACAACATATAAGCTATATCCATCTAAAATTGATTACCTCTGTAATAGTGAAAGAATTTTGAAAATTGGTCGGTTATTTTAGTTTTGACACTTTTAGACCGCACGGACCCTGGCGGACCTTACATAACGTAATTTATATCTATCTAAAATAGTTTAGCTCTCTAACAGGGAAAGAATTTTCAAAATTGTTTGGTTATTTTATTTTTGACACTTTTAGATCCCACGGACCCTGGCAGACCTTACATAACATAATTCATATCTATCTAAAATAGTTTAGCTCTTTCAAAATCGGTTTGTTAGTTTACTTTTGACACTTTTGGGTCCCATGGACCCTGGCGGACCCTACATAAGGTAATCTGTATCTATCTAAAGTAGCTTAGGTCTCTAACAGTGAAAAAATTTTCAAAATCGGTCGGTTAGTTCATTTCGCGCTTTTGAGATCCCAGGACCCTGGCCGACCTCATACAGGATATAAGTTATATCCATCTAAAATTGTTTACCTCTGTAACAGTGAAGAAATTTCAAAATTGGTCGGTTAGTTTATTTTTTACAATTATGGTATCAGTAAACTCTGACGGAACTCTTACAACATAATCTTTATTCATCTAAAATAATTTTAAGAAAAAGTTTATCTCTAACAGTAAGAAAAGGGTCCTAGGGGGTCTCATATAACTTACGGCAGTCCGTAAGGTTCTTGCGGACATCTTTTTTTTTTAATTACTTAATTAATTCAAATACTTTAATTTACTAACGGTGAAAAAATTTCATAATCGATTGGGTAATTATTTTTTTGCGTTTTCAGGTCTCCAAAACCTTGACAGATCTCACATAAGATAGATCTCACATAAGATACCTTAAATCCATTAGAATTGTTTAATTTTCTAACATTAATAATTAATAGTGAAAAAATTTTCAAAATCGATCCATTTAAAATTTTTTTCCGTGCGTACAAACATACATATTATGTAATTTTTTGTTTATATTTAATAATATTATATGATGACATAAATTTCAATTTCGTATTCATTTAAAAAACGCCGTGAGCAGCGGAGCCCCATCACGGAAGTCGAATTTTTCCCTTCATCTTCGGTATTGAATGTCTACAACTCTACAAGCGAAATGTGATTGAAAGTCTACAAGCGATTTGTCATTTTGGTGGTTTCAAAACTGATGATGAGTGTCCGGCTGATCGGGGCTTTAAAAAAAGGTTTTAAGATTTTAAGGGCTGAATCTCAGTAAATTTCAATTTTGTGCCGATCGCAGTAAGCAGGAATAAAGCCAACACAGTTCGTACGAGGGCATCCCTACCCATGCTTATCCGCCAATTGCTTTTGTGTTTTATTTTTAAATATTAAAATAGGGCTTTAAATAGTAAACTGGAAGGCATTTCTGAAAATATTTTTTCTTTCCAAAAAAATTCAAAATTTCTATTTTATAAATAAAATAAAAAATTACATCAATAACATGTTTTAAATTACGTACATATTTATGTACTGCATTTGAAATAAATGATAGCATATATTCACTTGCATCTTCAAATTTAGTCTGCCTACTGTATTGTTATCAATATAAATGACATTTAACCATATCTAACAACGCTATTGAATTCCGATGTAAAAATGGGAAAAGTGGGGGCAAGGTAATGTGGAATCCCTAAAGGGCACACCCTCGATATTAACTGAATACAGATACAAAATTTCAACCTTCTAGGTTTACTCAGAAAGTCTCTAGGCGTGTTAGAAAATAAGCCAAAAAATCAAGGAAATATTGGCGTAAAAATCGTAGGGGTAAGGGTTAAAAGTTGAAGCCTCCAAAAGGCAGTGGCTGGCTATTAACTTAACCTGTACACAAAATTTCAGCCCTCTAGGTTTTATTTGGGGAGATTTTGACCCGAACGAAACTGTTAAAAAACAAGAAAAATCATGTTCTTTTTGGTATAAAAATGGGTGGGGGTAAGGGTTAAAAGTCGAGATCCCCAAAAAAGCACCCCCTTGATACTAAGTCAATCCGAATACACAATTTCAGCCTTCTAGGTTTATTTGTGTGACCTGTGCGAGTGGTACAAATTTCGAAAACGTCGAAAAAGTATGAAATTATTGTAGCTTAAAATTGAGGGGGGTGGTGGTAAAATATTAAAACCTCCAAAACGCACAATCTACACGGTTAAAAATATAGGATTAATAAGTAATCTACAGAGGTTACATATATGGCAACACCAAAATTTTATTAAAATCTAATCGGTTGTTTATATTAAAAAATTCATTGCAATATAACTGATATTAAAAATTAATTGAACTTGGATTAGAGTCACCAAACCAAATTTTATTCCAGTTGTATTGCAAACTAATACTATGTGTATTACGATTCTAAACTCAAAAGGTATTAAAAATAAGTAACAGTGGATTATATTTTAAACCAAATATGTACTAAAAGATAGGTTTCTTTGGTTTGAAATTTTAATATTGTCTGTATTAAAATCTAATATTTTAATTACTAAATATTGTAATGAAGGTTATATTGAAACTCAATTGCATTTTTGTATTACCAACATTTTATTGATTTTTTTTTTACAATAAACAATGAATTTTAAAAAGTGAACTTTAAAAAAAAAATTAGATCTTCCGGGCTTAGCTCATGGTCTGTTTCTTCTTGAACGTTTTCAGTAGATTCTTCTGATTTTTTCCTTTTTCTTGACCTATAATTTTTCTTAATGGTAGAATAAAACCTGTAAATAAAGAGGAAATTTAGTAGAATTATTGTTAAATGTTAGTTGCAAGGACTTACCACATAACTGAAGTGCTTAAATTCTATGCTGACTGCAACGCCGAAGTTGTCCGAGTAAATAATTTAAATTTTGATATAAATAAAAATCAGGACATTTCGCTCTTGTCTGGCAGATCTTGAGTTCGAAACCAAACGGGGGAGATACGTTATCTAAATTACGATACGGTTCATCTATCAATAATCATTCCATTATCAAAATCAGCTATGTTTTACATCAAACGATACCATAATAGTTACGCACCTAGAAAATAGATAAAAAAAAATCAGAATACTTTATTTTTCCGTATATCGTTTTATACTTAAAATCGATATTATACGTACCTTGAATAAAAACCTGAGTTAAAAAATAATTTGAATTTTTATATTGATAAACAATATCAAGTATTGTTTCAGGAATCCATGTCAGTTGTATCAAAATTTCAATAAAAAGAAAATATTTTGGGAATGAACAGTAATTTATTTAATAACGGCAATGACTATACAAACGTTTAAGAATTGAAATTACATTTTTAATTTTAAATATTCAAGCACTTTTATATTTAAATGTTTTTAGCCCGACCGAAGTTACGAAAATAAACAAAATAATTGAACAAAAAAGCAAGGAGTTCTGATTGTGTATGACTGGTGATGCATTTAGGTATATACATATACCTACATATTTTGATGTTCCGTGAGAAATGTCCTTGATGTTAAATAATAATTGACCAACAGAGAAAACAATACTGAAAATTAAATGGGTTGGAGTGAGAAGGACATAATAACAAATTGGGTATGCACGTGTCACTAACACAACACAAAACACTGATCTGATTGATTTAATCCAAATTAAGATTAAAATCTAAGTATTCTTTAATTTGGAATTAAAAAATGTATATAATTTGGATTAGGTTTTAGTATTTTTTTGGTTTGGTTTTTACGATTTCAATAATTTTGTATTATATTTTAATCAAAAATGGTTTAAATTATGGAAAATAATATAATTAGATTAAATCTGAATATCAAAAAATATTGGAAATATTTTAATATAAGGACAAGATTTATTTTTAGTATTTTAATATTTAGTTTTTTCAGTAAGTTAAGGTTGGATTAAAAAATTAGTCCAAGATTTTTAACCGTGTAGGTATTAACTCTATCAATACACCAAAATCAACCCTCTACGTTAATTCTGGGAGGCTGGGGGCGTGTTAGATCCAGCCAAAAACCGTTTTTCTCCCCCTCTACTCCCTCCAAATCATCCTAGGAAGCTGAATTTTGGATATGTTGTAGATAATTGACCGAAACATTATTTCCAACCGATCTGGAAAAGTTTTATTGTTTTCTTGCCCCCCACCACCCCCTTAAAGGTTGGGTCGGATCCAAAATTTGCCCAAAATTTAGTCCCACTTTGATAGTATTGTTGCGCATCAGAATGAGCCCCACTTACCAAATCTTACCTCTTAACTTCATAGGGGGCCTTACACATATTGAAAGGTAGTGGGAATATATATAATATATGGGAATATATATATATATATATATATATATATATATATATATATATATATATATATATATATATATATATATATATATATATATATATAGGGTTACTGGTAACTCGACGTATTACTTGCAGGACGTTATAGTAGGGTTAAAATCAAACAGATCGAGCTAGTAACCGATGTACAGTTAAGTTGAAATAAAAAAAATACGCAGTTAGTGGATTTCATTTCAATTTGTTTTTGTAACTGACAGTGTAGTTGAGCTAATGCAGTCATAAAAAGTTCCAAACCTCCTTCACAATTGAATTTTACGGGGCGTGGGAATTTTAAAATTAATTTATTTTACAAGTTACGTTGAAAAAAGTGCTATCTAACTCAAAAAATTAGTATGACACTAAGGGTACAAATTGCTAGAAAAACTTGCCCACTTAATCAGCTAATCGAGCACGTATTAAAATTTATGTAAAAACATGTAACCGCCAACAAAATAGAGACTAGAGCAATTGAGGCCATTTCTCATTTTTGGGAAATAAAATTAAACACAAAATTTACTCACTAAATTTTATTGAAATTACTAAATATCTTGCTCGCTCTCGGTTTCGAATGCAAGCCCGAATCCTCTTCCTCACTTCAGTTTTTGTCACTCTTGACGTAAAAGTGGCCTTCATTAGTTCCACTGCGTTAATTATTCCCTGTCGAAGTTCTACAACTGTATTGAGTGGCGTTACATAAACTAACTGCATCAAGTGACCCAGACGTGAAAATCTAAAGGCGTCAATCAGGACCTCGTGCAGGCCACGGGATTGACCCCCCTCTACTAATCCATCGGTTTGGATATGTTTCATCCAACCATTGTCGTATAGAGATTCGGAAATAGGCTGGACATCCGTCGTGTTGGAATATTAAATTTTTTCTCATTTCTTCGGGAACATGTACCAACAACCCGACTAATTCGTTGCGCAAAAAATATTCATATTTTTCCCCGTTTAAGTCCAGAGGCATAAAGTGTGATCCAATTAAATAGTTGTCAGTAACACACATCCGTTGAGAAAATCTCCGTTGTGAGGCAGCTTGCTTTATTGTTTTTGAATCTTTTTCCACTTTTGGTGCCCAGTAATGCGAATTATGGTAGTTTGTAAGTCCATCTTTGTCAAATTTTGATTCATCTGTACATAAAATGCTCTTTAAAAAAAAAATTTCATCGTCAGCATCGGCATTCAACATGAAGCGACAAAATTCAAGTCGCGTAACAGCATGTCTTTCCTCCAGGGTTTATACAAACTGATAATGGTAGGGATGTCGGCCTGACAGGTGCACCGTCTGCCACACCTTTCATTGAGACACACCAAGCCGGCGAGCTACAACGTTAGTTGATATGGTCGGGTCGTCGATAAAATACTGAAGAATCCTATCCTCGTCCTCAGCCGTGTACCGAAGAGGTCTACCAGTGTTAATTTGTATCCTCTGAACACCGAGGCGCTCATTACGAACCAGGAGCAAAGTGGGCCAAATGTGAAAAATTACAAATTTCTCGAAAATTACTTAACATAGAAAGAAAATTATAAGAATATTTTCTTCATAATTTTTTTTTCCTTTTCAACGATATAAAAATCGAACTGTCTAATGATAGGATCGAATGATAAAAAATGGCCAGAGCATCTACTTCTGGGCATCCGATATGTTTGGCTAAATAATTTAGCCGAGCCAGATCAAAATCCAGCTCCCATACCAAATTTCATAAGCATTAAACGTTTTCTTTCGAAAGTTACCGTGGCATTATCATGGCGAGATATATATATATATATATATATATATATATATATATATATATATATATATATATATATATATATATATATATATATATATATATAATTATATATATATATATATATATATATATAATTATATATATATATATATATATATATATATATATATATATATATATATATATATATATATATATATATATATATATATATAAATTTTAGTGAATATCATTTTCGTATTCTAGGGACTTCAAAACATATTTATGTTATAGTGCCGGCCTCAGGTTCCATCGTGACACCTGGCGTAATGGCTGAATTTCGAGTTTTCGAAATTCGCTAAAATAAAATAAAAGAAAACTTTTGACTGTTACAAATTTTCAAACAATACTGCATATTTTTGTTGTTATCAGTGTTTTGTTTATTATTTATCGTATTTGTGGTGCTACATATTTTTATTAGTCGAATTTTCTCCGAAAAATTAAACTTATACAGTCTATACGATAAGAGCTGCGAGAGGCGAGAGTAGGGGCGCTATTCGTTTTCGGACCCGTAGAACACGAATATGTAGAAAAAAAAATGTCTGATATATATATATATATATATATATATATATATATATATATATATATATATATATATATATATATATATATATATATATATATATATATATTCCCGCCACCTTTTAATTTGTGTAGGGCCCCCCTATGGAAGTTACGAGATGAAAATGGGGCTCATTTTCGAGGCACCTCATACTATCAAAGTGGGGTCAAATTTTGGGCAAATTTTTTTTCTGACCCGACTTTTAAGGGGGTGGTGGGGGGCGGAAAAGCAATAAAATTTTTCCAAACCGGTTTTAAATAATGTTTTGGTCAATTATCTACAACATATCCAAAATTCAGCTTCCTAGGATGATTTGGTGGGAGTAGAGGGGGGGAAAAACGATTTTCGCTGGATCTAATAGGCCCCCAGCCCCCCAGAATTAACGTAGAGGGTTGAAATTTGGTGTGTTGATAAAGTTCGTACCTAGGTTGTCCTTTTTGGAGGTTTTAATATTTTACCCCCACCCCTCTCATTTTTAAGCTACAATTTCATGCATTTTCGACGTTTTCGAAGTTTGTACCACTCGCACAGGTCACCCAAATAAACCTAGAGGGCTGAAATTTTGTATTCGGATTGAGTTAGTATCAAGGGGGTGCCTTTTGGGAGTCTCGACTTTCAAACCCTACCGCCACCATTTTTATACCCAAAAGAACATGATTTTTCTTGTTTTTTAACAGTTTCGTTCGGGTCAAAATCTCCCCAAATAAACCTAGAGGGCTGAAATTTGGTGTACAGGTTAAGCTAATAGCCAGACACTGTTTTTTGGAGGTTTCAACTTTTAACCCTTACCCCCACGATTTTTACGCCAATATTTCCTTAATTTTTTGCTTGTTTTCTAACACGTCTAGAGACTCCATAAGGAAACCTAGAGGGCTGAAATTTTGTACGTGTATTCAGTTAGTATCCAGCTAGTACCTTTTATGGAGTCCACATTACTTTTCCCCCCACTTCTTCCATTGTTACATCGGAATTGAATGCTATTGTTAAATGTGTTTTAAATGCATTACTTTTATTCTAAACTAGCTGTGACCCGTGGTTTCACCCACGTAAAATTATCTTAACTATTGGTCAAATGATCAATTTTAAATTAGATATTCGGAAATAATACCTGGCTCCGCTCGTCAAACGATTCTAAAGTAGCAATCTGCATATTTCAATAGCATGGCTAAATTCCGCACCCTTATGTAGCTAGATACCCGTATCAATAGGTAGTTTTAGGAGTATTTCCATTTTAAGCCTTGCTTGGGGCACCAAGATAGCAGGGGACAATTTTAATATCACAATTAATTTGGGGCTTATTTGATGGCCTTGACGGACAATTCTGACCTCGGGGTTCATTCAAATTTGATATTCTAAAATTCTGAGCATAATTCTCGCCTAATAACCCTAAATTAACCGTATTCATATTTCCATAGCATATTTAATTTTCATAAAATATTTTCAAAATCCAACCGTTTAATCTTAATTCTATTAGATAGTGCTGGGGGTTAATTTTGATGTCACTTTACATTTAAATTAAATATTCTAAGTTTCTTTATAAAATCAGTTTCTTCTAGTGTTTCGCTCCGTTCGTCCAATGATCTTAAAATAGATATATATGCATATAGCTGAGACCCGCGGTTTCACTTGCATAAAATTATCTGAATTATAGGTAAAATTTATATAGGTCAATTCAATCATATATTCCAAAATTCTGTGCAAAATCAATTATTTATAGCACTTGACCCTGCTCGCCCAATGACTCTAAAATGACTATCTTCATATTTTATTAGCATGGCTAACTTCCGCACCGTAAGAACTTAGTATAGTTACTATACCAACAGTCTTAGAATTGCTTCTATTTTAGGCCCTTCAAGGCACCAAGGCCCCAGGAAATCATTTTAACGTTAGTTTCATCTTTCACAGAGATCTCAACAGTACTTGAGTAAAAATTGTCAAATTTCTTCAGTTTTTTAATTTGCTCTCTGTTTGATGTAACTGACGGACAATGTGACCACACGTCCATTTAAATTTGATATTTTGAAATTTTGTACAAAATCAGTTCCTTATGTGCTTCGCTTCGCTCGCTCGACGACACAAAAATATTATTCATATTTTCAAGTCATATTCATATTTTTATAGTACATCTAATTTACATAAAATTTTATCAAAATGAGTCAAGTGGTTTAATTAGAGTATAGAGTTGTTTAATTCGATAGCGCTGGATGATTCATTCCAACTTCACCTTAATTTCAAATCAAATATTCTGAATTGGCTATATTCATATTTCAATAACATGTCTAATTTCCATACCTTGAGATCTTATCGTAGGTAGTTAGATATGCATAGTGACAATTTCAAGAGAACTGTAATTTGTGAGACATTTTGAGATCCCAGGGTCTGGAGAATATTTCAGAATTCACATTAATTTATTTCGGAATCTCTGTAATATTTGAGAAAAATTTGGATAAGATCCGTTTGGTCGTTTATTTGGAGGGTTTTTTGGGCCCGCAAAGCTCACGGGGGGGTTTTATCCTCATGTCGTTTTTCAGAAACTCAGTACTATTTGAGAAAAATTTTGTCAAGATTCGTTCAGCCATTTATTTTGGGTTTCTTTGGAGAGCCAAAAATTTGGTAACGATACGTCCAGTTGCTTACTTTAGGCTTTCTCGGGGGTTCTCAGGTCCTACAGGATAACTTCAACTTTGATCGTCTTTTTTTTGGATTCTTATACCAATTTTACCTATAGTTTTGTTATATCATTTTTTTGATACCTGCTACCGTTTTCTCGAAACTACTGAAGACAGATAAGTAAAGTCCATATTTCATTTTTAATATCAGGATGTCCGAGCCCGGCCCGATGGAAATTTCATCTTTATGGAATTTGCTGAGAAGAGCAGACACACATACCAATTGATGATAACTGGACAGTCCAGTTGTCTATTTTCTTTAAAGGATACAAATAGTTTGAAATTTTTTAACCTAAGATTCCCAAATATTTTACTAATTTATCATAGGAGATGAAGGTTTAAAAATAATAATTCTACATTCTTCCGTAGAATAAACTGCTTCTTCATTTTCTCTTTTTTCCAAAAATTTTTCGGTATCTTTTATAGAGAAAATAAAGAAACAATTTATTCTACGGAAGAATGTTGAATTATTATTTTTAATCCTTCATCTTCTATGATAAATTAGTAAAATATTTGGTTACAAAATTTCAGATTATTACAATATCCCAATAAAACCATATTGGATACAAATAGTATTTTGCACAGTAAATAAGTAATTTCATAGTAGTCACAGGTAAAAATATTATTGATAGTATCTCTAGGAATATTTATTAATACTTATATACAAAAATCTCAAATTACAATTACTTAGCAACTATCTAAAATTTTTACGATTTTTTGATAAATTGGCCACAGACTGCTGTATTACAGTAATAAAAAATTAATATCTTACGGTTTTTCGTAAATTTCGACGGTTAGACAAAAAATTTTGCAAAACCCGTTCTTAGCGAGCGCCTACGACCCAATAGGGACCTACATGCCAAATTGCAAGTTTGTAGCTATTGTAGTTTTGGAGATTTCTATATAGATGAGTGAGTGAATGAGTGGTATTTCTCTTTTATATAATAGATACAAGTAGGCGAATAGTAATTTTAAAAAATTTAAAAAAAAGTTAATACAATTTTTTAACAAATGAAATACATACATATTAAGTAATTTGAAAATGTTATTAAAGTCACTGTTTATTTATAAATTAGGAATTTTGGATTTTTATTATTTATAAAATAGAAATTTTGGATTTTTTTGGAAAGAAAAAATATCTTCATAAAAGCCTTCCAGTTTACTATTTAAGTTCCTTTTTTAATATTTAAAAATAAAACACAAAGGCAATTGGCGGATAAGCATGGATAGAAATGCCCTCGTACGAATTGTGTTGGCTTTTTCCCTGTTAACTGCTATCGGCACAAAATTGAAATTTACTGAGATTCAGCCCTTAAAAAATAACCTTTTTTAAGGGCTGAATCTTTAAAACCTTTTTTTAAAGCCCCGATCAACCGGACACTCATCATCAGTTTTGAAACCACCAAAATTACAAATCGCTTGTGGACTTTCAATTATATTTCGCTTGTAGACACTCAATACCGAAGATGAAAGGAAAAATTCGACTTCCGTGATGGGGCTCCGCTGCTCACGGCGTTTTATTGACATGCCATAAATTTTCGTTCAAAGAGGTGCTTTCCTATTGTGGGTAAATGCACAAAAAATAGTTAAAATTTATGATTTTGATAAAAATATTTTCACCTGAAGTTCATAAATACAGAAGTCATTTATTTGCTTAGGTAAGTCCATAAAGTTTTTGTTTACTTTTATTACAATAAGAAAAAAAGATTCTTTGTGACCTAAATAAAATTTCGAAATTGCTGGAAACAAAAAAATCTGTATCAGACTGCTATCTAAATAGGTATTTATAAATCAACGACCTAATTATTATAACGCTAACTTCCTTTTAATCTCTTACTCTTTTAAAAATTGAAAATTTCTTGTAGTACAATAAACAATACGTCGATTTTTAATGATCAATCGTGAATGTCGGGTAACCATTAATTTTTTTTTTTTTTTTTTTTTTTTTGGATATCGTAAGGAGCTGTATTGTAAGTACAAAACTGTTACAGTTTGGGCACGGAGTAACTTCAAATTGTGCAATTATTTTTCATTTATTTTTATTGTCTTTATTGTCTTTATTGTGTCATTTGTTTGTTTTACCTCTTGTCATTTGTTTAATTCTAATAGGTAAATCAAATTTATATAGGCAGAGACTCGTGCAAAACTTAAAAGGAACTTGTAAATGCATTAAAATGTATATGAGTTGTTTGTACAATAGAACCGTGACAGCCCTTACGGCGAGACAAATATTTGTGCCTCTTAACGGAGTGTTCTGGTCTAGATTTTAGGTGTTTTCCCAGGCGTAATAAATAAAAACCTTTAAGCATTTTTATTATCGGTTTTTTAATCAGTTTTATATTAGCATTTAAAAAGTACAAAAGAGTAAAAAGAAGTCAAAATTGAAAAAAATACAGGCCGGTAAAGTGGGGACTCAAAAAAAGCTGCCCCCCGGTTTTAATGATTCCGATCCCTTGGTGATCTAAAACACAAAATTTTAGTGAATTCTTAAAAAGTAGGTAAGGATATCATTTTCATTTGACGGGAGTGATTTGGAAAAAAATTTTTTGGCAAAATGTCGCCCATGTAAAGAAGAGTTTTTCCCATGTATTTTTTTTTTATAATTTTGGTAATTTTTTAAAAAAATAGTAAAAAAAATCAAAAAACCTCTTGTGAAATTAATTTTGAATATACACCGACTTCTCTTTAAGCGGACGACAATACACAAACGTCGTCCGTTTAGGCAATTCATATATAGGGTGTTTCTCTACCCAATTTATTTTTATATAAAAGTTAAAGTAGTTTTGTTAAAATAACTTTCTAAAGAATATTTTCTAGCTACATAATATTTACATCTAATCTCACGAAAACTGTATATGTGAACACACACACATAAACACCGTCCCCTTAAAGAATGTCCGCTTAAACGAAAAGTCGTGTATTAAGAAGCTCTGTACACTTTTAAAGCAATTAGTCCACTAGAACTTGAGGTATCATGTCAACCGATTCAAAAGACACAGTTTCGAGAAAAACAAGTTTAAAGTTTGAAGTCTCGTTTCGGCAGTCTAAGTCATTTAATGGTTACTTACATTTTTTTAATCAGCGGTCCCTGCCTCGTACAATGTTCTTTCCTTCAAACTTTGAAAATATGCAAATCGATGATTGAAATTCGAATGCAATTTGAAAAAATCGAATTCACTAAATTTCTAGACTAGAATTCCCCCTTAAATCAGGCAAACCCCCAAAGTTCGTAATCCAACATTAACCCCCCCCCCCCCCATTGTAATTACCGAGGTATATATACGATACAAGCAAAATACATTCAAATGTGCTGTCTGCGTCTGTTTGCTGTAGAAGAAGACTCTATTGAATACTAGCAGTTATTTAAAAAGATTTCGTATCCGTGGCAGCATTCTGCAGAACATACTAAATTTCCGTTTACAAAAATTAGTTTTTCTCGGAAACTAGTTGACATAGAAAAATTTTTGTTTTTGTGAGGGCGAGTTTTAAAGATCTTTACAAATACACTTACATAAATTCAAATACCTATACGTGGACACACCACACGACCTACACCCATGCAAATTTCTGTCAAAATCCCGGATTCAAGTCGCGGCATGAGGGTGGCTGTGATAGCTGAATTTCCAATTCGAAAATTCGCTAAAAAGCAAACAACTGTTACACCTTATTTGGCTCAAGCTGAATTACTAGACGATTCATTTGCTGAATTGAATGCGAAACTATCAGAGAGTACCAGACCTGTCCCGGTAAACTTTTGACTGTTACAAATTTTCAACCTACAGTTCATAATCCAGTTTTTCAAAATTCAAATGGAATATAAAATTTTCTCGTCACAAATTATTCACTTCTGCAGTTGATTTATTTGAGGAACCGGCTCTTAATTGGTACAGTGCTACGAAATCCGACGTTTAGTCGTTGGATTAATTGTTAGATGCCTTTCGTAAACATTACAACTTATCAAATCCAAATGATGCTATTTGGTAAAATATATATAAAGATCTAACGAACGCTTAGTCGATTTGTTCAAAAATCTTGATTGAGCTTGATTTCTAAATATCTCTCCTTTTCTTGAATTATCTTGCTTTACACTGAGAAAAAAATACGGTAATTTTTACGGAAATTTCTAGTAAAAAATTACGGTGATCTCTGGTAATGCGGGCATAAGTGACAGGCAAAGGAAAAAGTACGATGAGTATAGTAAAAATTACCCTATAGCTTCGTAAAAATTTCGGCGCTGCACAGGAAAAATTCTACTCTCTTACCGTATTATGTATAAGGTTTTTTTTATTTATTAATAAGTAATTGAATTAAAATAGTTTAAAAAGATATTGATAGAAGGGTAAGGATTAAAATCAAATTATTAATATTGAAAAAATGTTCTGTGGTTTCTTATTATTTGTGGAAAAACATTGTTGAATCACGTCCTGCTCACCAAAATTATGTTCAATTACGTTCTGGTCACCAAAATTATGTTGTGATTTTGTCGGTTTCACTATTGTGATTGATGTTAAAATAAAATAATAAAAAACCACAGAACATTTTTTGAATATTTGAAATGAATGTAGGAAAAACACAATGATGTATTTATTATTTGATAACAAAATAAATTGTTTATTTGTAGTTAAAATTATAATGTGCATAATGTTTGTAATTACGAAAGTACAAAAAGCACATGTATTAATATGAAAAAATGAATGTATGCTGTTGTGTTGCTGAATGTACCGTTGACTTAGCCGGATTATTGCATTGTTGCGACCGACCTGTTCTATATCTTGTGTACAACTTAGGGATGTATAAAATATATCGATATATCAAAATATCGATATTTTTTTTCAAATATATCGATAATTTCTGGCGATACTTTTAGTAACGATATATCGATATTTTTTTTCAATATTTTTTTCCTGGAGTTTTTTCCAAGCTAATATGTACGAGATGTACTACATGTGGCATATGTACAAATGTTCAAACGACATAAGTACTTAAAAATTTATTCAACAAAAATACCTACAGTAGATAATTTTCTACATATTATGTCGCATACATATATGGTGCGCACCAAATTTTAACTGATTTCAAATATTGAAATTAGATGTCAGATATTAAATGCAGTTTATTTAAGTCTGAAAATTTTGGTTTTTTAACATCATGACGGTCATAATCTATAATGGGAAAACACCCAATTGGTACACTATTCTGACAGCTAATATACATACTTTATGTGGAATTATTGACGTCGTACGACGTAGTGTGTGAGTTAGTAAGGTTTAACTTGGCGTCTTATGACGTCAATGACTATCATGGTGTTAAAACAAAACTATCTAAAAAGTCACTAATAACAAGATTATTTAGTAAATTATATGGTTTAAAAAATTTCTCTACCTCAGTAATGTAAAAAAAAAATGATATATCGATATATCGATATTTTTTTTCGATATATCATTGTACGATATTGATATTTTTTAAAAATATCGATACTATAAATATCGATACTTTTAAAAATATCAACATCCCTAGTACAACTGATCAAATGGTGCGGTCTCTGGTGCTCAGGCCACAGGGTACCGATGTCGTTGGTATCATAGCTACTGAGCACACCGGTCGCCGGTCTGACTACTAGTGAGTTATTCAAAATGACCTTGTGTGATGTTTCAAGTGATGCTTCTGTGAGAGAGATGCTGAAAGACACGTTTCAACGAGAAAATAGAAATAACAAATACCGTTTAAACAAAACTTAAGTAAATTTTACTGGTATCCACGTGAAATTTTACTAGCCCATCGAATTTTACGGAGCTGTATAGGAAAAATTCTTAAACTGTACAGGAAAAATTTTCAAATGAATCGTAAAAAATAATGTTTGAAAGGCACTTTTTATATTTTTGCTTGATAATTTCCTACCGACTGGTCACTTGAGCCTGGTTTACCCGAGGCAGCTCCGTAATTTTTACTGTAATTTTTTCTCAGTGTACCTTTGTTTTTCTTTCAGAAACATTATAATTTGAATTTTTTTGTAATAGAAAAGGTGAATATCTTCAGTTTCCAGTTGACAATTTTATCGATGAATCGATATTAAGCTGAAGCATTTTTCAGAATTCACATTCAACAACTATGGTGAAATTTAAATTAATCTCTATCTATCCATTAAGGTAAACAATAAAAAAATAACTCTTATTTCTATTTTAATTTTATTACTTGTTAAAAATTTAGTTTCCATTTAAATCTCCATAACTCGACTGGAACAAATTTGAAAAAGACGGAAAAGAATTTCTTAATTCATTACATTAAATTGAAACAAGGAAAACATTCGCTGTAATGACAGAATGAAAAAAATAAATTGTAAATGAAAAAGAAAATGGTTCTCTTCCTTCTACGTTCAGTGTGTGTATATTTTTCTTAATCATACAAATGTTCGATTGATTTTTCATTGCCGCTATCGCCATCGTCATGCTACTTCTTCGTTTTTCCTGTGTTACCCCACATTTAAGAGTAAACAAAACAGGAATGTGCATAGTACAATTGTGAAAACAAACACCTTATAAATATTGCTAAATGTAAAGCTTCAATTACACTTTGAAAAGTTATTGAATATACGACTTTCGATAATTTAGAATATTCATAGCTGGGCTAGAAGTATTTGTACTTATGTAATAAATTAAATAATTAAAAAGTTAAATACCCCCTGTCGCAGCATCCTGCATAACATAGCGAATTTCCGTTTATAAGAATTTAAAAGTGTCATTTTTAAGACGTAATAAAACAATGAAAATTTGAATGTCACTGGTAGTTTTGAATCATAAACAAATTTTTGAAAAACGTTTAAACATACATTTCCATTTAAAAAACTATAAGTTTGCATCATAGCGCAAAAACCATAAGAGCTATAAAGTTCCTGACTATAGAATCGGTTGCCCCCGTACTCTTATTTGAACAATTTTTCGATTAAATCAACGGTTTTGCTGTAATCAAAATGGCAACACTCGAAAATCTCACGCTATATATATATATATGTATGTGAGTCCTGTCAGTTTTAAGTAGGAACATAAAAATTTATATCAAGACCCTTAGTAATAAATAAAAAGTGTATTTTAACATCTTACAGGCGAGAATCGGGAGGCCAAAGTTTATATTTTCAATTCCTAGAATTCTACGTCATCGACAATAAGTCACTTAGTTGGGTGGTTCTACTTTTTAGGTCTCAACCATAAAAAAAAGATAAAGAAAGCCATTTAGTAGATTTCATGCGACTAGAATGTAGGAAAATTATCTACAAAAGGAACAACTGCAAAAGAAAATTATCAAAATCGGATCTGTTATAAAGAATTTAGAGGTGGAAACCTTTATTGACTACACTATATATTATACAGTGATATCCATACACGGAGAGAAAAATCCTATAATTTTTGTAGAGAAAATTTCAGAAAAATTACCATGCTCCCCTATAATCCGTGCGCGATCGACGGCCAAAATAAAAAATATGTGCTAGCATGGTAAAATTTAATGTGGTGCTAACACAACTTTTATTACACTCTTATGCATATATATTATAGTTTAATTCTTGTTGTCGTACTCTTTCATTTGCGCATCTGACTCGCGACCTTATGTTGGTTGCACTGTACCTGTAAAAACATGTATACAAAAATGATTGCCAACAATATATTCTAATACATATACTAAAGATAGGTAAATAACAAAAAGATGAATTAAACGATGACATCGTCCTAAGAGAGTGTAAAAGAAACTGACTACTAGCTGTGCTAGCTGCTTGTAACACAGTCTGATAAATCAAGGTGCTTGGTGCGAACTGTCTGACAAAGTTTCTTCCACAGTCCACACCTATGGTTCGCATGTAACTCGCTGAGTGAGGTACATTTCATTACAGCGTTCCCAACACAACCAACCTTCTTTCTGTTTTTTTTCTTTCTATTATTAGCATGTTAGCATGGTAATTTTTTTAATAAAAACAATTAAAAATTATTTTTTTGTCGGTAATGGAACTTTTTATACTGTGCTGTTTTACAAATTTTACGGAGATAATATTACGAAAAGAACATTCCATCCTTTAAATTTTTTATGATTAATTATAATCTTTATATTTTTAATATGTTCGCCTTTTACACGTCGATTGTAGTGCTGAGCACAGTAATTTTTATAGGAATTTTCTCTCCGTGTATTATATTAGAATCTGTACAAAAATTTTACCTAGCAACTGAATGTTTACGCTTGTTTTTAATAAATTTCAAATCTATATATATAAAAGAAAGTGGTGTTAGTTACACTACTTATAACTCAAGAACGGATGAACCGATTTGGTTGAAAATTGGTGGAGAGGTAGCTTAGAACCAGGAGACGCACATAGGATGCTTTTTATCCCGTTCGAACGCGTTTCCGTGAAGTCAGTATAAAACGTGGTATAACAAAAACGCATAATTATGACATAAATCTGAAAATATACATACATACGTATGTTTGTTATTGATTTTTGTTTCCATAGTTTCAAAGTATGCATTGGAAAAAATTTAAACATCTTTTACAACTGACATAAATTAATAAAAAATTTTACTATTTATATAAATAAATAAATTTAAATTCGTGCGAGTCGTATGGCGAGCGGAGCGAAGCATTACCTGGAATTAACCTTTTATAGAATTTTGAATTGTTTAGCGAGCGAAGCGAAGCACTTTATAGGCGAGTCATATGGCGAGCGGAGCGAAGCACTACCTGGAATTAACTTTCTATAGAATTTTGAAATGTTTAGCGAGCGAAGCGGAGCACTTTATAGGAGAGTATTATGGCGAGCGGAGCGAAGCATTACATGGAATTAACCTTTTATAGAATTTTGAACTGTTTAGCGAGCGAAGCGAAGCACTTTATTCTCTCGCCTATTCTCAATCCCATATGACTTAAAATTGGCTAAACTATTTTCAGCTTTATTAGTAAATCGTATGGCGAGCGGAGCGAAGCATTACATTGAATTAACCTTTTATAGAATTTTGAACTGCTTAGCGAGCGAAGCGAAGCAATTTATTCTCGCGCCTATTCTCAATCCCATATGATTTAAAATTGGCTAAAATATTTTCCGCTTTATTAGTAAATATTGATTTGATTGTATCAAAATAATAAGAAAAATTTAATTCAATCAATTATAACTACTGAGCCACAGCAACGCGTGGCCGGGTCACCTAGTACTACATACTTTAATGTATTGTATTTGTAGATTTGTACCAAATTTTTATCGTTTACTGTGAATTTCATGTTAGTCGTAGATAAAGTATAGTACGTAACTCGGTTGTAAGGCACATTATACACCCGCGCTATTACGCACTCGCCGCTACACGGCTCTTGCGTAACTTTTTCGCTCGTGTGTAATATGCAACTTACAACCTGAATCACGTAATATACTATTTTAATTTGTATACGATTTTTACTGCAATTTGAGACTATTTATTAGTAAATACTGTAACAATATTTATAACAACGTCAAATACTGTAACGTCAGTAAATATAGAAAAATGTTAAATCCAGTTTTGCTTAACCGCCATATTGATCAATATTTTAACCCTTTTTCGGCTTCATTTTTATTTACATTGAATATACATATACCTGTACTCCCTCTATCTATTCAATACTCAGAGTTTTTATGTAAGCAGACTTAAAAAGAATGTCACGGGGGTGTACCCTCCGATTTTGTTTATTCTTTGATATGTTGTAGAGCATCGGAAAATAAGGGACACGTATTTCTTTTAGTGGCGGTAAAACGGTTTAAAGGGGTGAAACCGCTCTTCAAAAATTTGGGTAAAAATTTAATTTTCCAAATAAGAGATAGAACAAAAGTTTAAATTGTCAGTAGATATTGCTCCTTTTTAGAGTGCTATATATCTATTGATTTTCAATTTCTTTAAATTACATAAACCGGGGTGGTTGGGGGTTAAAATTTAGGGGATAATTTTGCAAAAAGAGGGTAAAAAATAGAATATATTAAAATTCTGTTTGCAAATTTAAAATTCAGGTAAAAAATCTAATTGACCTATTTTTGCCCAATTTCCTAATATTAAGTCTTATAGGGGTAGTTAACAAGTGATATTTTGATTTCAGATGTCCTAGACCAGATTTATTGGTGTTACCGTTTGATATTTCTTTTTTACAGTCTCCACTTCGACGCTCTTCATAATAAAAATGATATGAAAGAAAACAAAAAAATTGCTGCTTTGGTAATTTTAAATGTTTGTTTAAGACAAACAAAAAAAAATCTACCTCTACCTAAAAAAATTTATTTATCGAAAAATAAGATACTGATCATAAATACTGTAAGTCATGTGCAAACATATAATTTTTAATAAAAAGTTTAATAACCGAGATATTTCGAGCTAGACAAAATTCCTCTCTTTTTACGGGGCCGCGTCTATGGTGATGCCATAAGCCGGTGCCTAGTATGTCTTATTATAAATTTAGGGCTGCTAAAATTAAACCTATTATGGATTACGAAATCTACCAGTATGTTTGCCATACTTAATGAATGCATAGCTATATATTAACTAACTATATATTGCAAATTAAAATATTAACTAGAGTATAAGCGGAGCTTTCATTTGCCTCACACCCCACGTTAGTATCGATGAAGTTTTGAATCGAACGGGGAGAAAAAAAAAACAGTTTATATCTATTGCTCTATACTAGTCTACACAAATGGGTGTATTGTGTTTACGAATGTGATTCCTACGTGGGGAGTGAGAGGGTGTCAGACAACGTGGCATGGCACATAAGACGGTGCGGTGTGATGGTAAATTTCAATTTTCTACTCGGCTTGTAAATAAAATCAGTGTTAAGTGTATGTATTGTACCTACATACAATGCTTTTCACAACAGAAGGGAAAATACCATACCTAGCATGAAAGGTATGTCTATCTAATGTAACATAAGTATAGGGAGGTATCACAAGTTGTGGGGTTTTTCGCTGCTTGTATCGGCTTATTCTTACACGATAAATCGATATTCTACGATTATGTTATTAATGTATAATTCAATTATGAAGCGTTTGTATGTCGTTTGAATTTTCCGGTGTACGGTTTGATGATGTAATAATTGGTTTTTATTTTTAGACATTTTTACTTTCAAGAGTACCGCTTTACTTTAAGTTCCTAGGAAAAATTATACAACATAAAAAGTAATAAACTGTTCGAATATTCGTACAGCACTTGGTCCTATAACATTAATACCTGACAAAGAAGGAGAAAAATAGCTTGCGACCGGAGGCAAGCTAGATTTGTTGTGGTAAATTATTTTCGGCCCCCGGTAGTCAGACCGCTTTTCGACTCCCTATATCTCAATTCTCAGAATTTTCCGTCATATGGACTGTTTTGTTAGGTTACAAATATGTTTTTTTTTTATGTGATTAGAAATTAAACAAAATCGGGGCATTTTCAAAATTCAAGGACGATTAGGCCCAGCCAATAACAACTTTGGGTATATTGAGCTCACCAGGTTGCGTATCTTGGTGAACTTCATCTCCAAGTAAAACATCAAAATCCTTTAAGTGGTTACATAGTTAGAGTTCAAAATAGCTCTCCTAACAGACAGACATATTTGTAAATGATTAATTTGGAGTCAAGTGTCACAAAAAATAAAAGAAAACTAAATGTTAGAAAAATAAATTAATGTTATGTGACACTGGAAAATTAAATTAAATAAAAATTTAAGTTTTAAAAGGTAGGGACTTTTCGACTACAAGGGTACTCGGTCTCCTGTACTAATGTCGATGGCCCGTGACAATTAATAATTTTAATTATAAATTTTAATAACTACAGTAGTAGCAAGCAGCATTGGTGTGGGCCCATGGTACACCAAAGAGTTAAGAAGAATCTATATACTTTTACAAATAGGCCTTAAATCTGAAAAATAACGGAATTATTCTGTATATATGGCGTGGTTGTAGAAAAACAAGTAAGCAATAAGTTTAAATCTAAATTTATTTAAATTTAAATAGTTTTGGTACTAAGCTAGCAAACATTTAACAATTAACAATACAAATATTGTTTGAAAAGTTAACAATGCTATAAAATATTCAAGAAAGCTAAACTTGAATTTAAAAAAACGAGAGTTGACAAATAATTTACATAATAATTTAAAAATTTAATAATTATAGTAAGATATTTGAACATAAATGACGTAAGAATGACATAATATATTAGCGAATTTCGAAAACTGGAAATTCAGCTATTACAGCTGATGTCATGACCCAACCTAAACCCGGGATCATAACAGAAATATGTTTTGAGGTCCCTAGAATACGAAAATGATATTCAGTAAAATTTATATATATATATATATATATATATATATATATATATATATATATATATATAATTTTGTGTGCGTGCTGAAGATTAGATTGGCTCGGCTAAGTTCGTTAGCCAGACACATCGAATGCCCAGAAGTAGGTTTTTCGGGCATTTTTTGGCAACAAAATGAGTTTCTTGCCAGAATTAAGCAATTTTTCAAAATTTTTTTTAAACCAAGCCAAAGTAAAAGGCATAAAAGGCAATATGCGTAAAAAATGCTTTTACACGGTTGCTCTAAGTTATTTACTTTTCGAGAAAAACTAGGAAATATGTCGTTCTCCATTTCACTCGCACTCACATTCTTTTTTTTTCTGTCTCAGTTTTCGCGCTCCTATTTTCGGAAAAAAAGCTTTATAAGTGACATGTCATGATTTTTTTAATCCAATTTAACGATTCAGTTATATTCTATTATTTTCTCTTAGTTGAATTCGATTTTGTATATCTTTGTTCGATTTTTTTTGTAAAAAATTCTCAAGAAAATTTGTTTTATGTTCAAGACGTTTGATTATGTTTATATGGAATTAAAACTATTAACATTTTGGTACAATCGCATAAAAATTACGTTAAAACACATTCAGAAAATAACACTAACGTAAACTTATATGCCTTTGAACATAGATTTAATAATTTTGTGCAACGTACGTACAAGATATTCAGTTTTATTGCTTCTACGCATTCAATTTTTTTTTATTTGACAAATAAAATTAAAAGGAATGCCTACATAATCACTTATACATAAAAATTTTAACATATTCTTTTTTCATAGGTTTTAGTGAGAATTTTTCTTAGTAAGAAGGAGGAAATTTTACTTAAATGTGAACGTCAAACACGAATCAACGAAAATTTGTGAAAAGAAATACATCCAGCAAAAATTTGCTTCGATTTAAACTCAGTTTTCCAGCGGGTGTTGTTTGTTATTATCCGAAAAATATCCGAAACTTTTATTTTCGTATACGGTTTCCGTTTCGGATATTTAATTATTTCGGATATCGGTAGTTTTAGTTACGGTTACAAATATCCCTAACATCCCTAATGTAAATGTTTGTCAATCCAACTTCATCGAGAGAAAGTTAGTTATTTTCGAATTTCGGAAGAACACGTTTATAAACATCTTTTTTTATAAGGACGTACACAATTAAAATAAACTATTCGTGTAGACTATCTAGACAATCCGTATAGAGTGTCCATACGTCCTGGTTTTCCCGGGTTTGTCACGGTTCTAGCTCCGTTGTCCCGGTGTCCCGACAGACTTTTTCAAGACGTCCATTTGAACCGGTTTTTCAAACTACTAATTTTTTATTTTCATCATCTAATAAGTGCACAATTTTCAATATTAAATAATGAATATTTCAATATCATATTGAAAGATCAACAGTAGGTTCATTCACAACCTAAAAATATTTAAAAAAATTAATTACTTATAAAATTTTCCTAGTTTTCTCAATTTTACCTTAATCAAGAAATTCCAAAAAAACATTTACTCCTCTTAACTTTTAATCATATATGTACCTACATAAATAAATTGTAATATTATTTTGCTTGCCTTTATGATACTCAAGTTTCTGAACAATTAAAAATTAAGATGACTGGAATTTTATTCGAATTTTTAAATAAAGTAGTTAAGTAACGCGGACACTGATAGCGCCACTAATACAGAAATTGCCAACATTTAAATGTTCATGTTTTAATACAATTTTCCTTGAAAATTGTCTAAGAAGCTCACTTTTATAAGAAATTTTATAAGAATTTAAAAAATATATACTTTTTAGAACAGGGGGCGATTTATTTTGAAAAAAAAATATTTTAAATAAAGAGCCATTAATATGTAATCTATACATATTATAAAACAATTGTAACGAGATCGTTTCTGTATATGGAATATTTTTTGAAAATTGTGCTGGTACTGTAAATAGTTATCGATGTAGATATCAAAACAGCGATTTTTAAAATTTTTGTCTGTCTGTCTGTCTGTTTGTCTGTTCACGCATCACGCAAAAACTACTGTATGGATTTTAATGAAATTTGGTGTGCTGATAACTTATTACCCGGGTCAACATCTAAGATACTTTCTACTTCGAGAAAATGTCTCATTCCCACGAGAAAATGGAAAACCATGTTGAGCATGTGCACACAATACACAAAAACTATTGAACGGATTTTGGTGCAAATTGGTGTGGTGATAACTTATTATGGTTCACTTCAGTCAAATTTAACCATGCTCCATCACTTATGAATTTAAATAATTTCCGTTTTTTTGGATTTATCTTTTTCATTATTGCACTTACGTAAAGTTTAAAATTGCAGTTTGTTTTTAGAAAAGAGTAGAAGATTGATTTGTTTTGAATATAAAAATTATTTAATTTTTTAACTTTGACTCATAATTAATTGTATTCGAAACAGGGTAAACCTCAGTCAGCATCTGAGATACTTTTTATTTCTAAGTGTCTCATCACCACGGGAAAATAAAAAAAAACATTTTGAGCATGTGCACATATTACGCGAAAACTATTGAACGAATTTTTATAAAATTTGGTGTAGTGATAACTTATTACCTGCGTCAACATTTAGGATACTTTTTATTACGGGAAAATATTTCCTTCCTTCGGGAAAATACAAAAATTATTTTGAGCATGTGCATCTATACTTAAAACTATTGTTCTATGCGAATGCTTTATAATTACTATTCTTATATACTTCTCATTTATTAAAATAAATTTACCATAATACAAAATTTCTGGAGACTAACTCTATTTTAAATTACTGTAGAAATTTTGAAAATTTGACTGCCTATATTTCCGAGAAATTCATTTTGGGATGAAACTTGTTATATTAATAGGATAGGGTAATAGTTTGGGATGTAAATATAATAAAACAATAAAACGTTGGAAGACCAAAAATCTTGTCTGAGTTCTCCAGCCAGACACCTCCGATTCCAAAAACCTCAAAAAAAATGAGTTTTTTGCGAAAATTTAACAAAATTTAAAAGTTTTTTTTTTTTTATATTATGGTAAAGAGCAAAAAAATCCCAGAAAATACATTTTGAACTATTATTCTAAGTAAACGAGTTTTCGAGAAAAAATAGCTTTTATGACCGGAAATTCGCTATGTTATGCAGGTGCTGCGACAGGAGTATTTTTTTTAATAAAGGAGAAATTTATAAAGCTTCGAATGAAATTATTATTATTATTTTTTTAATAAAATGATATAATTAGGTATGAATTTAAATATAAATATTCGTATCACATTATTTCCGACAATAGTGATTAATTAACACTTATTGGGGAAATGATAAGTTTTAAATTTGAAACATTCAAATTGTTTCAATGAATATCTAATATGGCTGACATTCAAAAGCTTCAGCCACATAAAATATATTAAAAAAGGAATATTATAAGAGAAAATAGATATAAAGAATTGCAACGTTACCCAAACTACAATCCTTTGTGTTTCCGAATTCCAAAAATACGTATGACGCCATGTTAGAGAATAATTTTCCTTTTAAGATACATTACACGAGGAAGTTTCCCAATGAATATGTCGACATATAAATTTTTATCTGATTAGAATTTTTGAACTGCCATAATACTAATATTTAAAATGAAAGCGAAAGGATAAAATTAGCAATATCCATTTTTGGTATAATTACGTCAACCGAGCGAATAATGAACAAATGCAGTTTTCTCCATCACTTGTATGAGAAGACAATACATACGTATATCGATATGTTGTGCGTTTAGTAGTAATCAGTACAGATATGTGTGTATTAACTCAACAGTTAATGCGCGCTTGGAAATAGTTCGCCCTTTAAAATTTTATAAATTATTATTGCCAGCAAACACACTAAAACCGAGTATATAGATTATTCAATTCCTAAGAAATATCTAAACTGGCTATTTAATTGTTGCGATTGAAACTGTTTACTGAAATGAATTCTTGAAAGAACACTAATTTTTTATCAACTATTTTTTTTTTTTTAATTAAAAAAAGCGATAGGCTTGGCCAAAAATATTTTTCGAGCCTGCGCTTTCATATCATAGAGCCGGATCTACATATTAAAATCTATAATGAAATCAATGCAATGTACACCAAAACTGCCAAGTATGTACGTAATGTTACTGTACATGCCAACTCGGTTGTCATATCATGACAAAAGGACCTCAAAACGTCTATTGCGTTTATGTAATGTATAGACCTATGTAAGTAAAAAAAGTTGATAATACCTATTCAACATTTTTGTAACTACGAAACCTATTAGGTAATATGCACAGGGTATTTTCGTTGCAATTGCACAGTGCACGGTGCACGGCGACTGCAGCCTTTAATCAAGATATCCAAAAATAAATTAATATCACAATCCCGGATCCATAAGTCCCACTATGAGAGTCGCTGTAATAACTAAATTTTCATATTAGAAATTCGTTAATACAGTAAGAATTTTAATGTTTGAATGTTATGCAATAGGTAATTTAACATAAATTATAAAATATCCACATACAGCAAATAGTGATCTTTATAAGTAAATCATGAGCGTCAAATAATTCTTGTAATAGGGAAACTTCTACTTGAAAAATTTAAGTACTATTACCGAATATTTTAGTTTAAAACATGTTCTAAGCCAACAAAACAATTCTGCGAACAATAACAATGTAAAAATTTAATTTTAGTTTTTCTGTAGCACTTTACATTCGAGACAAAAAATATCACTTCCAAAAAAAATAAAAATGTTAAAAACTATTTTATTGTTCAAAGTAAATGTTGGAAATGTTCTCCTTCACTTTTCAGGCACTTATTTACTCGACGTAACATTTTATCATATACTGATTCTAATTTTTAACACTAGTTCCATTTTCATCTTCAACTGCAGTGCGCAGATAAGATTTGAAAACAAATTTATTCTGCTCGTCAGTATACATGTTGAAAAACGAATTAACACAATTAATATCTGAATATTAATAAATAATATAAACAAATAGTTATTATGGACGATATATTTAATTTTCAATTTTAGGTAAAAAATACCCCTGTCACATCATCTGCATAACATAGCGAATTTCTAAATATTGGGCACTGGCGGATCTCATCTAACAAGGAGATGCACCAAGAGTGAAATTCAAGATTTTGATGAAACTTCGCTGGTGTGTAGAATACGGAAAAATAGAGGACCCGTATTTTTTTTATCGGCCATCTTCCAGGTTTTGGGGATGAAACCAACCCCTTAAGTTGGGGGTTCAAATCGTATTTCTTAAGATATCTCGAAAACTATAAGAGATATAGGAAAACTTTAAATTGACGAAATGTTACTCTTTGAAAGACATATTCACCTGTATAGGTAAAACCAGGCCTGGTTAAGAAGGGCTGAAGGGGTGAAAATAGGGGTAAATTTTCATGTACAGCCTGAATGATTCAATGTATCAAATTTTTGCCATCATAAATAGAAAGAGCCCCAAAAATTTGGATATTATTTAGGGTGAATGCGGGAGAGATGCCGCACATTTTGAAAACACTTGATAATTCCTAAAGTATACATTTAGTTGATTTGAAATTTGGTACACAATGAATGTAAACATTGTCCCTTAAAATTATTTATAAATAATTTTAAATTTTGAGTCATAAAGGATTCATAATTAACATTTTTGTAGAGCCTGCAAAGCGGCATCTCTCCCACACCTATGGGAGAGATGCCGCATCAGAGAAGGAGAGTCGCCGCATAGTTCATATTAAAAATTTTGTATTTTACACACATCTCCATACATGATGCATGCCATATGTAACCATTTTTGGAACTTTATACATCTTGACCAGTCAACTTTCATTTTTGTTTCTGAGTCCTTTTCAAAACATTTAATACACAGGCAATCATCATTATTTTCGTTATCTTCACTAATATGGGAGTTTTTCCTGATCCCTTAATGGATCTTTTGTATTTACGTGGCATAATTTACAGTACAAAAAAAAAATTGTATAATTAAGGTATAAGTCTATGTTTTTAATATGTAATATGATGCGGCATCTATACCAACTTTAAATGCGGCATCTCTCCTTTTTGTTGGGATAGATGCCGCATGTTGCTATAGCAAGCATAGTGCGGAATTCTAACCTAAAATTTTATACAGTACTTTTAAAATATACCTAAATTAATAACAAAACACATTTTCATTAAAACAATGAAATACACATTCTTAAATTCTAATGAATTTAAATGCTTGATAAAATATTATGTTAAAAAACTTACTTTTCAATAATAAAAAGTTGGATAATTACTAAACTGATGGATTAATCATAAATGTTACCATATACAGCTTAAATAAGTAACTTATTTTAAACATATAATTAATTAATAGTGCTATCTATCAATCAACGGACGAACTACGGCTACTGCGGCATCTCTCCCGCACTTACCCTATATATATATATATATATATATATATATATATATATATATATATATATATATATATACAGGGTGTAAAGTAAATAAGTTTCATCCTTTTGTGAGATGGTTTATCTCGGTGTAAAATTGCCGAAGATATAAAAATTTTTTCGGAATTCGCTATCTGAGAATATCGCATTCCAGCCAGCTCATCGTTTAATATCAATTTCTCTGAATACGCCTCTGACCAAACTAAAATTATTCGCACCCTGTATAATAAAAATTTTTTAAAAATAAAAATAAATTTTTTTTTTATTTTACGACAATATGTAAACATCTGTCGACTTTTGAATTGATATGTACTGTATAGTAAAAAAAAAAACCGAACACTGTTTTTCATAAATTTTGATTAAAATATGTTTGAAATATTTTTGTGAGTTTTTATTTCACAGGACGTTATGAATATTGCAAGAACCGTAACTCTGGTATTGTTGCACTTCTTTAATTACAAATATTTAGTTGCATTACTTTAATTACAAGTACTAATTTAATTAAAAATTACACTTGAATTTTTAAACAAACCAAAATAAAAACTTTCCTTTAACTGTCATAAAACATTGTTGTTAATATTGTTGGTACACAACACAGATTAAAAAGTGAATTTTTATTCATAAGTGAGTAACTTTAGCGGAAAACTGTAACAGAGAATTCCAAACTTCGGCATTAATTATCATTATTGTAAAATTATTTTACCAAATTTGTTCTATTATACCAACAAGCTCAAACAAAACACATTTAAATAATAATTTATGTACCTGCGACACACATCAAAATAAGAGTACCAATAATAATAATAATAGTAAAATATTAAAATACATTTAATTAGAGATACTATAAACATACATAATAGTCCGTCTATTATTTATATATCCATTATAAATAAAAATTGTATGTAGGTGTGTGTGTAAGCAAATATACAGTAAGGTAAGTGTCCCAAATTCCGACACTTTAAGGAAGAACCAAACATATTTTCCTAAAATAATTTAAAATTCGTTGGAAAGGCTCAAAGTCTTTTGTCAACAACCAGACCAAAATTTTTACTTTAGATAAATTATCACTTAAGAAAAATAGATAGATAAAATACAAAAAATAAGAATTTTTGTACTACTGCAATGTCACATAATTTCGACATCTACCATAAGAACTTAGCTCTAAATTCAATAGCTTTGTGAACTTATTTTCTTTTTTTTAATTCAACAGTGTCCATAATTTTGACTATAAACGCTTTAGCTAAAATAAAAAAGAAAAAAAAATTGATAAAGATGTACTTAAGTGTAATTTATTGAAAATTTGCTTTATTTATTACACGTACATATTAGTTAATAATGTACTTTTCCAATTTCCGCTAATATAAAAATCAATACTGTTTTGTTGTATATTTCGCAAAATAACTAATTGATCATTAATTTTAGTACAATATTTGTTAAAAATAAATCGAAATATACAAAAGGTAGTATTACCTAATGTTTATGGATATCTCTGATATACAAAACGAACGTTTTAAAAGCAGAATTTTTTCAAATTCTTTAAAATAATATAAACGTTTGATTTTAGGACACTGTCTGATTTTGGGTCATTTACCTTATCTATTGATTCATTCAAATTGATAAATATTCGTTTTCAGTTCCCAGTGTGTCAAAATCGTCAAAACATTTTTTTTAAAATAAACAATCACAGACATATGTACTTGGGGACATGTAGGTATTCTGCACAGTACATGTGTAGTCTTACTCACAGCAATCATGATATCATCAACGATCGATAATCAAAGAGTTGGCCAAGTGTGTATTTAACACACATTAAGCCGAGTTCCTGAGTTATTTGCGTTTTTGTATTTTTGGGGATAAAATACATCGCATGGCATATTTTTTTACGGTTTACTGTGAAAATAAATAAATATATTTGTACTTGTGTTACTTAAGGGTCAATTAAGTGGTAATTGGATTCCTTACAAACCACATGGACTCCGAAATACAATATTTCTGAAACGAGGTATAAAGATTAAAAGTTGTTAAAAGAACCTTAACTTGATTTTAAAAGATTTTTCTAATGATATTCTGCAAACAGTATACATATAATTATTTTTGAAGGAACTTACGAAAAAAAATTTTCAGCATTTCTCTTAATAATTTTGATTTGAATTTTTGGAAATGTTATCTAATATCAGAATATACTTTGACGTAAAATTTCACTTACTGAGTGTACTAATAGTGTTTATGCCCAGCTTTAAATACGGAAGATAGGTACCATAAGAAATTAAGAAAGAAATTGTTTTACTGACGGTTAATTGAGATATCTATCTGTAGCATGTATTATATTTGTAAAATTTCGTGTTCATACATCCAAAGGCGTGGAATTTCTGAAAATGTTACAATCAAAAAATTATAAGAGTTTCCAGAGTTCTTCGGAACCCTAATTTTTGAAAACTATTTTTTAAAAAACATAAATATAATATTTTATGACATATCGGGCGTGTCAACTCGACATATTTATGTGTTCTGGAAACACCACTAACCTTTTTATTTTATATGTATTTGTAGTTGTATGGGTATGATTGTTATTAATATTATATATTAATAAAATAATAAAAACAGTACGTTTTGCACTTCGAAAAGAACGATTTTTTTTAACAAGAGAGGTGGTTTAAATTCCGACATTTCTGTATATGTGAATTAATAAATGTATCTAGTGTTGTACTAGTGTTGCATGAATTAAATATGTAAAAGAACTGCATTAAAATTAAAAGTATGTGTGTGTGCCTAAATAATAACCGATTGTATACTTTAGAAATATTTTAAATTTAATTGTTGTGTCATAATTCGTAAATACTTAAACGTAAGATTTTATTCAATTTTTACAAGATTCTAGAAAGAAGTATGTTTTTTTTCTTTTTCTTTTTTTTAACTTAAACTAAATTTTATGGTGTAAAAAATACTTTCATGTCACCAGTCAAAAACTCAGTTAACTATTAAACACCATCTTCATTTTGAGGGGTGTTTAATTTTAATTTTGTTTTGAACTTCGCCAATGTTAGAGGCAGCCCTGAATGTGTTAAATGTGTTAAAAAATTGGATTAAAGTTGATGTAAGTCAGTGATGTTTCAATTACTAAAATCAATTGCAGGTGTTTGTTAAATTTCCAAATAATTTAATGACATTTGACGAAATCGATCTATTTGATATATGACGTAAATTGTCTCATTAAAAATCATGTTCAAATTTTTATGGACACTACTGTATAACTATTTTCAAAAGATTCCGCAAACAAGCAGGTAAAAATATTTTGTTGACAAAAAAATTTAGATTCAAAAAAAAAGAAAAAAATAGATAGGTAATCAGAGCCTGATTAAGGGTTTTTTTTCTAGGGGCCATTTTTTGTATCACGTTTTTGACAATCGAAAATTTCTGAAATGAAACTTGATCGATAAAATTTAACTAACAATACTTAATTAGTAGACTGAGACCTTTCTCTCCTGCAAATTATGAAACTTATTTATTTTACAACCTGTATACATATATATATATATATATATATATATATATATATATATATATATATATATATATATATATTATATATATATATATATATATATATATATTATATATATATATATATATATATATATATATATATATATATATATATATATATATATATATATATATATATATATATATATATATATATATATATAAATTTTAGGGAATGTCATTTTCGTATTCTAGGTACCTTAAAACCTATTTCTGTTATAGCCTCAGGTTCTACCGTAACACCGCCCGTAACGGCTGAATTTCGAGTTTTCGAAATTCGCTAATAAACAGCCCATAAAAATATTTTTATAATACGGTCATGTATTTTGTTTATTTAAACCTAACATACACTGTAAAAAAAATTTACTACTATAATAGTAGGAAATAGGTTTCCTATTTTCATAGTAGTAAAATTACATACGCGATGTAATGTACATTTTTGTGATATACACTAGAAAATATTACGTTTTAAATATGTAAAGAGTACATATTTGTTGCGTACAATACGAATTAAAGATGTAATTATTACACATTTAAAATGTATAATACACAACAGTTATGTAAACTTTACACACATAATGTGTACACTTTACATCTCCTATATGTATTAATATATAATATAATGTATTTACTATAAGATAATATAAATGTTAATATAATTTATAATATAATAATACAAAATATTTTAATAATAAATATGGTTCATTTCAGTTAAATTTAAGCATGCTTCATCACTTTGAATTTAAATAATTTCCGTTTTCTTGGCTTTATCTCCTTTATTGTTCCATTTATGTAAATTTTAAATTTGCAGTTTATTTTTAGAAAAGAATAGAAGATTTATTTGTTTCGAATATAAGAATTATTTAATTTTTTAACGAAAACTCATGATCAATTGTATCTGAAAAGAGGTATACTTCCAAATAAGTTCACCCTTCCAAGAGTGAGTATACCTGTTTATTCTTAGTTATTTTAAGTCTCATCAGTTCTGAAAATACATTATAGAAGAAGAAACTATTTTATAAAAATGAGCATTAGAGATAGATAATAACATGATAACTAGAATTCAATTAAATTTACAATATAATTTTAACTACAAAATGTACTTCCAGGGCCGTGGAGAGAAATAGCGGGCCCCAAGAAAAAAGCACGTTTCTTTAAAATTCCTCCCAAAAAAATAAATGATGAGTAAAAAAGAGCTGATTTTACTTTTTTCCAGACCCCAATTGAGCGCTACGGGCCCCAAGGCTGCAACTCCGGCTACCCCACTCTCTCGCCGGGCCTGTGTACTTCAACGTAATCCCTAAACTATACTCTTTTTTTGTAAATAGCTATTATAAAGGAATAATTCAATTAAAATAACACGTTTTTCTAAAACTAATTTTATTTATAAAATAAAGTGTGCATCCATATAACATATGTTATATCACAGAATATCACATACAAAAGTTAAAAACATTAGAAGCTAAACATTATTTTGTTCAGTTTTACGACTAAATATTAATATACTTTATAGTCCACAATAACTGTAACAAGCACTACCATCACTAGGTAAATTTTGTCTTAAATCACACTGAGATTGAATTATTTATCTTTCACCGAATATAACAACAAAGTGGATCCAGTGTTGTCATGTTGAATGCGCATCCGTTGCTTGATTTATTACTGTTTAAATAAATACAATATTGGATTTCTGATAAGGATAATTTTTGGATATACAATCTCTTTGTAATACTGAATTTCTAAACTCATCAAAACACTTTTTTACAAAAAAATTTTAATTGTTTAAAACAGTTTAAAACATTATGAATCTACATTGTATAAAATTAACTTTGAATACATAATAAAATAAGCTTTAAACATGTACAAGCCAACTCAATTGACGCCGTCAGTTGCACAGAATCAATCACGCGATACCAATAAATTACATCCAAAAGATGCAATATTACACAACTATAGTAGTAAACTGCAAAAATATGAACAAGCCAACTCAACTGACGCCGTCAATTGCGTAGAATCAATCAGGTGATACCGATAAATTACATCCAAAAGATGTAATATTATGTAATTATAATAGTAATGTGAAGAGCCGCCGATATTCCAAAACGTGCATTACGAAATTAATATACATGTCAATAAACTTAAGCAACGTGTGTACGTTTTGTACAATGTTGGTGTCACAAAATTTCTTAGCTCAGCGAATCGGACAGGTGAATTACATATAAATAAGACGTTTGATATTAAAAATAGAGGGATCGATAGGAAAGTCACCGGAGATACTAGTAGAGTAACAGAGGAAATAAAGGTCGGTCGCCCTAGTGGCAACTGGCCATAGTCAGCATCATAGTCAGAATCAAGCATCCAAAGGGTTTCCAAGGGTGAGTACAGTGAATTATTGTTTCCTTTTTTATAGTTAAGAGTTTAATATCATGATACAATTTTATTTAGCGATTAGTGCTTTATATTTTGTTCTTTTCCTGCGGGAGAGTTTAATATTATTGTTTAAATTCAAGGGTTTAATTATGAGGATAGTGTTAAAGTAAAGTTAGATAGTTGTGTCTTGAATTTATAATTTTGATTTGTTTATATAGGTCTTTTTCGCTCATCTATGTATAGTTTTATTTTTGTATGTCTGTTGTAATTAAGGAAGAGTTTGAAGTATCTTACTTAATGTTAAAGACAAGTTTTAGTAAGCGTTTAGTGTTATATAAATGTAATCGGGTTTTTAATACTTTTTTTTTTATGTATAGAATGATATGTATTTTGTATTATATGTATTATGTATTATTCCTAAAAATACATATTTATCAATTTATAAATAATATATATTTTTGTAGAAAAAAGTTGTTTATTTTTTGTTTTTTAAAATTCTCACTGTTAACCATGCCTCCTCTACAACCTAGGGTACATCTACATAGATCGACTACTAGGCTCGATGCCCAACCCACAACTTCTCGTTGGTCCTAGGCAACCGCTCGACTAGGGCCAACAAACAAGCGGGCAGGTGAGTGTTAGGAAGAGTCAAGTGTAACAGGGTCACACACACCTCCCGCTTCGTTACAGTAAAATCACAGATATATCTAAGAATACATCTCCAGTTGTGTAAAATAACCGTAATTACATATCAGTTACGTAAAATTACACCTCAAATTAGTGATGAACAAATGCAAGACCAAGACCAAGACTTCGCAGAATTGGTCTTGGTCTTGTTCTTGCATTAAGAATCTTGGTCTTGGTCTTGCTAGAGCACTTTGAGTCTTGGTCTTGGTCTTGGTCTTGCAAAATGCAGTCTTGGTCTTGGTCTTGGTATTGCTAAAGAATCTTGCACTTTCTTGCATTTTTTTATTAGCGAATTTTTTCCTTCTAAAATCAGAATTTTCTCTCTTTACGGTATTAATTATACTTTTAAACTATTTAAATAATTTAGCAAGAGTCTTGCTTTTTTCTTGCTATAGTCTTGGTCTTGCTCATTTGAGTCTTGGTATTGGTCTTGCAGCAAGACCAAGACTAATTTTGCTCATCACTACCTCAAATATGTAAAAATGACGAAAAAATATATTTGGCGTAAAATTACTATTAACTAGTAAATTTTACTATTATAATAATAGTATAATTGGGACTATAATAATAGTAATTTTGTACTCATTTTTTACATTGTAACCACCAAAGATTTAAAAAAAATTCTGTAAAATACGTACTCAATTTTGTATCAAAATTAAGTTTATATTTAAAAATTCAAAAATTTTATTACTTGTTCGGTTTTTACGTAAAAAATGCCAGTAACACTCTTAAAAATTAATTTAAAAATTCGAATATTTCGAAAAACCCTTTGTGGGTGAAATATTTACTAAATGTCTACTATCTCTGCGACACTGTCTAATTCTCATCCGACTAAATAAAATTAAGGGAAAGAGAAAATAAAATATATCAATATTATATTCCGTTTGGATATTTAGGACTTAAGGTTTGAGCAGTGACTTATTATATAACATTCAAACAATAAAAATCTCACTGTATATAAAATTGAAACAAGAATTACATACTTATATAGATAAAGTGAAACAAAAATTTATTAGCTTTTTTGCTAACGAATTATAATTTTTAAATGTTTAATAACAGAAAAGTAATAGTAGCCTTAACCACGATTATTGTTACTCGATACAAAATTTATGTTACCTATCTTTATAAATGTCATAAAAGCTAATTTTAGTTTTAATTAGACATAATTCAAAATTTCAATAAATTAAAAGATGATTATCCACAAAAAAATTTGACTTTTGATCCTTCCAAGAGTACCTACTATAGTTATAAATTTAAAATACATAGAATAAAAAAATATATATATTTAAGAGCTCTTTAGAGAAATTATTTTATTAATATTCAATTTACTACTAATAAAAATCCCAAAAAATTTTTTTTCTATTCTTAGTTAATGATTAATAAAATTATCATAAAAATATAGAAAGTACCCTGTTGAAAACAATAATCCAATAGAATAATAAACTCTGGATCCTATAGGTCGGGTATCTACTTTTGAAAATACCATGCTCAAACTGCTTTATACAGGACTCCACATAAAATTATGTATCACTGTATAGGCTTATTGGGATTGAAATGTATTTCTCAACATCTGACTATTAAATCTACTTAATAAATTTCTAACACTGACTGACTGACAGACAACGCACAGCCTAAACTGTTGGGTTTAAAAGAATGAAATTTTGCATAGGAGTTCCCTATGTGATGTAGGTGAGCACTAAGAAAGGATTTTTGAAAATTCGTCCCCTAAGTGGGTTTAATAGGGAATGAAAATTTGTATGTAAATTCTTTATTTTTGAAGTTAGTGATATATAAAAATATGTTACTATGGCTATTAAAATAAATATCTTATTTAATAAATCGTGTAAGTTGGTATTTTGGCTTTTGAAAAACATTGAAAGTAAGCAGAAAGTGAGCACCAAGATGTCGATGGGAAATCGCATCGGCTATACGGCTATTATTTAATAAATTTTTAACTTTGACTGACAGACAATGCACAACCTAAACTGTTGGGTTTAGAAGGACGAAATTAAGCACAGGAATTATGAAAATTGGCATTTAGCCTTCTATTTATAAATAAAAGTCAGTTGTGTAAACGTTTCTGGAAATTTATTCTCTAAGGGGTTAAAACGAAAATGAAAGTTCCTATGGAAAGTTCGTCATTTTTGAAGTTAGAAACGTGGATATTGATTTAGGCTTTTGAAAAACATTAAAGTGAGTACCTAATAAAAAGATGTCGCTGGGAAATCCCATCGGGCATACGGCTAGTTAATTAAATATAAAATGGTTATCTTAAAAACCTAGTAACGGTATATAGTACCAAGAATATAATATTTCTGAATTCCAGAAACAAAATGTAAATATCCACTATTGTGGAAATGCTGGAAAAATTAATTACGTGTGCATTGGTGAAAAAAGATTTATAAAATTCGTTAATTATATGTACGTAGATGTATTTAAAACTGTTATTGAAAACGAAGGTTTTCATATAACATATAATAAAACTGTAACAAGACCATTTCTGTAGATGGAATATTTCTTGAAAATTGCACTGCTACTGTAAACAGTTATCGATGTAGATATTAAAATAGCGATTTTTAAAATTTCTGTCTCTCTAGCTGTTCACGCATTACGCAAAAACTATTGGACGAATTTTAATGAAATTTGGTGTGATGTTAACCTATTACCTGGGTCAACATCTAAGATACTTTTTACTCAGGGAAAATGTCTCAATCCCACGCGAAAATGAAAAAACTATTCTGAGCATTTGCACACGTTACGCAAAAACTATTGGACGGACGTCAAAAGAATTCGTCAAAAAAAGAACGTCGGTCATTGTCATGTGCTACATGTCTTACCAGCCTATTTACAACTTACTTTTTTTTTTGCTTGAGTGCAAAGAGTTAATAATCGCGTTAACTGTCTCCTTCTGTGATGTGAACGATGTGACGAACAGTAACAGACTAAATCAGACGCGATGTAAATTGCCGCTCACTGCAACTTACGAACGACAGATTTTTATATGGAGGCTTCTTCTATAATGTTTTATGAATATAAATGTCCATACATTTCTCGGTTTTTAAAATTAAATTACTAAAATGGTGGACGTCAGAATTCGTTCATTGTATTTTTGGAAAGTTCGTAAATAATTAAATTAAATTTTTTTAAAATAAGTTTTTTATCATTTTTTTATTAGCAGAAAGTCTTAATTTATTTGATTAAGTGAGTGTTTCGGGTGCATTTTGAAGAACAACCCTATTACTTGTATATTAAAAAAGTAATTTTTAAAAGCTTTTATCTCACAAACTGTACATCAGAAATTAGTTTAAATTTTAATATTTTCTGTATTAACTATTGAAACATAAATATCCAAAGATCATTCTTTTATTTTTTCAATGCTCTAGATCATAGATTCCCAACGGGGGCGATAACGCCCCCCAGTGGGCGCTGGTGCCTTCCGGGGGGGCGGTAGCGGATCCAGAGGAAAATGGAGGGCATTAATGTAGGCAAGAGGGATGGTCAAATAAATAAATAAAATTAATATATTTAATATTTTTTTATAATTATTTAAAATATAAATTAAATATAAAAAAGAAATATTGAAAACAAGATTATTTTTAAATGTTTTGTAAAACGGTTTAACAATCAAATCTGAATAAATCTTTAGAAGCCATACTCATAAATAATTTGGTTACAAACAATTTATTGCACAATTGTCTGTACAATAGTGTCGCGTAATGATAAAATTCCAGGTAAACAAAAATTTTAGGTAGACAAAGGTCTGTCGAGTAATGTATGTATATTTAATTGTTTTGAGCACGTGTGAGCACGTGATCACAATTGGTAATACCTTTTTTTACAAAATTTGTTAAGCGACATAGGTTTCTATTACCTGTAATATGATCTGAAACCATCAGTCACAGAGTAACCACTGAAAGAGTTATCTATAAATCTGTTGAGAAGTTTATTTCTATTCGAAAATGTCTCAATCTACTTCTGCATCTAAAAGAAAATGCCGGCAGTACAGTATTGAGTATTTGAAATATGGATTTACGTACTCTCCTACAAACCAATTATTACCTATGTGTATAATTTGCCGAAAAGTTTTTTCAAATGAAGCTATGAAACCGTCTAGGCTACAAGAGCATTTAAATAAAATGCATGGTGATAAAAAGAACAAGGATTTATCCTATTTCCAAGAACTGGAAAAGCAAAATTTAAAACAGCCAACTATATCAAATCTTTTTGCGTCGGCTTCTAAACAAGATGATGATGGACTACGAGCCTCATATAACGTTTCATTGTTAATCGCAAAAGCAGGAAAACCACACACAATTGGCGAGGAATTAATTTTGCCGGCAGTCAAAGAGGTATTGAAAACTGTTCTTCATCATAAGACACCGTCGGATATTATAAAAAAAATTCCTCTCAGTAATAATACAGTGCAAAGAAGAATAGATGAAATGGCAAAAGACGTTGAGATATCATTATGTGATTACTTAAAGACTTGCAAATTTTCCATTCAACTCGATGAGTCAACTCTACCAGATAATAAAGTTCTACTCTTATCATACGTACGATTTATAAAGGAAGAAAAAATTCATCAAGAGTTATTATTTGCTAAAAATTTGGAATCTGATACAAAGGGTGAATCTATATTTAATACTATGCAAAAGTTTTTTCAAGAGAAAGAAATTCCTATTTGCAATATTTTGTCTGCTGCTACTGATGGTGCTCCAGCAATGATAGGGCGTCATAAAGGTTTCATAGCCCATTTGAAACAAGCAGTACCAAATGTACTCGCTGTACATTGTATTATTCACCGTCAGCATTTGGTTGCAAAACATTTGAATGAACGTTTGCATACGTCACTCCATTACGTTATTAAAGCAGTTAATAAGATTAGAAGCAATTCATTGAATGACCGATTATTTGATAAGCTTTGTAATGAAAATGATGAAGCTTACAATCGTTTGTTGCTACACACAGAAGTACGTTGGCTCTCTAAAGGTGTTTGTCTGAATCGTTTTTTCAATCTATTTGACTCAGTACTGGACTTTCTTCAAGACAAAGAAGAAAAATTACGTGAGAACCTAATTACCTCAAAAAATGACATCGCTTATTTGACAGACCTGTTTAAAATATTTAATCAAGTTAATTTACAATTGCAAGGTGATGAGTTAAATTTAATTAAAACAAAAAACGTCCTAGCTGCTTTTGCGGGAAAACTTCTTCTATTCAAAAGAAATCTTGGTAGAGGTGAATACAACCACTTTCCCACATTATTAACAGTCTCTGTAAAACCGGAAGATTTACTTACTTATTGCCAACACTTGGAAGTTCTTCATGTTGATTTTACGGAGCGTTTCCAAGATATTCTAAATATGAACATACCGAGTTGGATTATAGATCCTTTCGCAAACACTGAAGATTCGTCAAATTTGGAAGAGGAACTCATAGAACTCACGAGTAATGAAGAACTCAAAGTAAAATTCAAATATGGATACCAAGAGTTTTGGCTTCAAAAATCAATACCAGTTCTCTACCCTGGATTGTGGACAATAGTACAGAAGTTTTTAATCTCATTTCCTACGTCATATATGGTAGAACGTGGATTTAGTGCAGTAACTAATTTACTGTCAAAGAAGAGGAACAGGCTACACGTCACAGAACGTGGCGATCTGCGATTGATGTTAACGAAATTGGAACCCGATATTAACAAATTGTTATCACTCCATCAGCCTCAATCATCTCATTAATATTTTTATTTATTATTTTTTTTTTTTTTTTTTTTTTTAGTTAAAATTGGGGTACTGCTGCCGGTGGATGGCGCGGTCAGCAGCACCCGGCGGCATCGCCAACTAAGGGCATGCGCCGCCAAAACGAAAGATAAAAACATACACAAAACAGACAGGAACACATAAATGCGATAGACAAGGGACAAAACATACACATAATAAAATCCATCGATGGGCCCTGCCATCCCAGGGCTTAAGAAGAGCGGACAGTCCTTGGTGACGGTACGATAAGTACTAGACAAAGCGTCCGGTCACCAAGGCCTGGAAGCCATCGCTGGAACTCCCTCCGAGGTGCAAACGGTCCCGGAGTGGAGGAACCTGACTAGAACAACACAAAATATCACAGAATAGTATCACAAAAATATATCACAGACAGAACTTATTGCTTCACTGGGAGGCCACAAGCCGACCAGTGAAGCAATAAGGAGTTAAAACAATACCGCTGTAGAGCCATAACAACAGGCCTACAGCGGCATAACAAAATATCACAGAGAAAGAAAACAAATGATGTACCACGTCGGGTGTAAAGGGCCCTCGGTAGTACATCGCTAAAAAGAAATAACAACAACAAAAAACATGTATAAATAACAACAGTACCACTAAGGGTGTAAAAGGCCCTTAGTGGCATAACGAAACACTAAAAGTACCCTGCCAGACCAGCTGGAACAGGGTATGGTTAATAAATAAATAAATTAAGACACTCACAAGAAATTTTTGAACACATAAAGATAAAAACTTTGCCTCAAATAAAATTCACTGTCGGGGGAGAATTAAGAGACGACTTTCTAAAATTTAGAGATGTAATGCCCCTAAAGTCTCTGAAGGAGATGCGAATTTCGGAGAAATTCAAGCATCTTTCTTTCAGAGACTGCATCATAAGCTAAAGCTTCGGCTACACTACCTGGGAGCTGCAACCTCTGGCGCAAAGGCTCAAAGGTTACACATTCCTCAACTATATGCCTCACGGTCAGCGCCGTCCCGCAGGCGGCGCACCTTGGCTGATCCTCACCGGCGAGAAGATGACGATGTGTTAACGCCGTGTGGCCCAAGCGTAAACGCGTCAGGGCCACACTCTCTCGCCGGCTCAGATTTACAGGTGCCGGAGTTCTTCGGACTTCAGGTTTCACCTGTCTGAGCTTAGCCGTGAGGTTGTTCCACTCACGTTGCCATTTCTGATCGATCGCGGATCGTATGCACACTCTCAGATCCTCTGGGCGAATGGCAATGTCCTGTGGCTCACCGAATTCGGCTGCATGACGTGCTGCCTGGTCGGCGAGTTCATTGCCAGGTATCCCCACATGTCCGGGAATCCAAAAGAAGGTGACAGACTTTTGGCGGAGCATGTAGAGACACGTTCGGATGTTCTGCACCAGTGGATCGATGGTATGAGAGTGGCAGATCGCTTGCAACGCGCTCAACGAGTCGGAACAAATGAGGAATGCGCTGTCTTCGGATGTTTGACAGAATCGCAGGGCTTGCAGAATAGCAAATAATTCTGCAGTATACACAGTGGCCTGGGGAGGAAGTGACCAAGCGTGAGGATCGTCACGAATGACGATGGCACTTCCAACACCCGTAGCTGTTTTGGAGCCATCTGTGTATATGCAGAGAGAATCAAGTTCGCTAATGATCTCATAAAAGCGGGATCGGTATTCGAATGAACTGGTCTCCTCCTTGTTGAGACCAGTCAGGTCGAAACGACACCTTACTTTAGGGATCAGCCAAGGAGGTACTTCCATAGGACGTTTGGGAAGTACCTTGGCGAACTGTAAGTGCAGACTCTCTAATAACTCCTGCGTTCGAACGGCCACTGGTCGACTTATGGTGGGACGTCGACCGTAGAGCCCCGTAAACGGTATCTGAATAGAGTCGGGTGGTTTATATGTGAAGGTGTTGCATATATCCCCGCTGCATAATTGAGCAAGAGACGCTCACGTCTCAGTCGCAGCGGAGGAAGACCCGACTCTACGCAGAGGCTCATAGAAGGGCTCGTTCGAAATGCTCCCGTAGCCAGTCGTATGCCTGCATGGTGAACAGGATCTAGGAGTAAAAGCGCAGACGCCCGGGCGGAGGAGTAAGCAATGCTGCCGTAATCAATCCTAGTCAGAACTAGCGATTGATACAGGCGAAGCAACGACTCCCGGCCCGCACCCCACGATGCACCAGCCAAGCACTTAAGCATGTTGATTGTCCTGCGACAACTCGCAGCTAAGGCTTGGAGGTGTGGGCGCCACGTAAGTTGTTTATCAAATATGAGTCCTAGAAACCTGACGCTATCAACGCACTGGAGATTGGATCCTTTTAAGGTGAGGACAGGCTCCGGATGTGCGTTGCGCTTTCTGCAGAAGTGAACCACCGATGTCTTTTGGGGTGAAAATCGAAAACCAAGAGCTTCTGCAGAAGTCACCACTTCGTTGATGCCTTGTTGCAGCCGTTGTTGGATATCCTCGATGGAATCGGTTATTTATTATTAATTTTATATTTGTTTTATTATTTCTTATGGATTCTGTGTTTATTTTAATTTATAATTTATAATTGTTTGTATAATAAAAATTTGATTGTATGTACATTTGGTTGTCGTTTTATTAATTTCTGCTTTTATGATTTTTAAATACACGTAAACCGTTTTTTATGCGGTGGTTTAGCTGTATAATAAACAGATAAATTAGGTATAGATAATATGCACTAATATTCTAATAATATTTTAATATAAAAAAAGAGGGCGGCATTTTACAACCGACGAGCAAAAAAAAAATGCTGGGGGGCGTTGAAATTTCTGTTCTATGCTAAAGGGGGCGGTGGTCCAAAAAAGGTTGGGAATCTATGCTCTAGATCTTCAACTTCCTTAACTGAAAGTTTTGTCAGTAAAGCAAAACTTCAGTAGACAGCTTATGATGCATAATACTTCTCAATATGATTGATAGATGTCTCGCAAATTTCAAAGTTACAATTGACCCACTACTAACACACCTCTCCCCTACTAATACAGTCGATTCTCGTTAATTCAAACCTGCGATAATTCGAACATCTCTATAATTCAAAGTTATCGTGAGTTCCCTACAAAATCTCTTTATATTTCGAACTAAATCAACACATTTTTATGCACTTGGTAATTCGCACGAAAAATCATTGATACGTAGCAAAACGACGCGTTAATTCGAATCCATCGACGTCAAACACTCGACAATTCAAAGTTGCAAAGAGAAAGAGACGGAAACATTGCAAGTACATTTTGATTGATTTTGAATACAGTGTACATTTTGATTGATTTTGAACCATTTGATATTTCAAACACTCGATAATTCGTAATATTTTAAGAGTCCCTCGAGTTTCGAATTAACGAGAGTCGACTGTAATTGCAATAACAGTAGTGCACTAGCTATAGTAACTATCTTTTATCGTAAACATATAGTTTCAGCTATAATATCTTTTTTAATCAAGCTCTTTAGTTAGCAGAATTAATTAAAATTTTTTAGTAACAGCAACTATAGATTTTTTTCAGTGTATGTTATTTTTTAAAAGCATTAGTCACTAATAATAAGAGCATTTTCAGTCTTAATTACGATATAAGTATTTCATTTATACATAACTAAATAATAAATAGTTACAATTATCTCCTAAAAAATTTAGATTTTTAGTAAGATTCTATATATTTTCAATTACATATTTTTCCAAAAAGATTACGTGTCATTGTTATTTTTACGAATATTCAAAGTTTTACTGTACCTATATAATTTTCTTTCTAATCTTATATTAATAGTACTTAAATGTGTTCAAAATTCCCACAATCTTACACTCATAAAAAAATTACGCATAGTTACATACACACTTAGTTAGTTATATTTAAATTTTATTATATTCCTCTAGAACGAAAGATTTTTAATAGAAAAAATGTAATATTATTTTAATTGGTTGATGTTTTATGTTTTGCACTTGGAAGTAGTAGTAAAACTTAAATTTTATATGTATTAATAAGATTTTATTAATAAATAAAATTTGTATTATAAATAATGATATTATTATGTATTATATATGTATATAATAGGTAAATACATATGTTTGATTAAATTGTGAACACATGTTGTTTGAATTCATAAGCAATTTTCCATTTTTTGTTACTGAATTAAAAATTTTTTTATTGGTTTATCAATAATTGTGTGCAAATTAATTGTGAAGCTTGATTTCAAAGACTTACTTCAACACATTTTACAAGGAGATGCACCCAGAGTGAAATTCGGGATTTTGATGAAGCTTCACTGGTGTGTAGTATAGGTAAAAATAAGGGACCCGTATTTTTTTTATCGGTCATCGTCCACGTTTACGGGTTGAAACCAGCCCCTAAAGTTGAGGGTTCAAATCGTATTTCTTAAGATATCTCGAAAACTGTAAGAGATAGAGGAAAACTTTAAATTGAAGAAATGTTACTTTTTGAAAGACCTGTTCACCTGTATAGGTTAAACCAAGGCTGGGTTCATAAGGGGGGGGGGGCTGGAGGGGTGAAAATATGGGTAAATTTTCTTGCACAGCCTGAATGGTTCAATGTATCAAATTTTTGTTACTATAAATAGAAAGTGCACCAAAAATTAGGGGATACGTGTTTCTGCGTTTTTTCGATATATGTGTGGTATTCAAGCCATATAAAGAAGAAAAAAATAGGGTAGATTATATTGCATTATTATTGATTGAAAATACGTTCTATATTTTTTTATATTTATGTTTATTTTCATCATGAAAATGTATTTTTTTACTTTCCGATAATGAATCACATATTTTTCAGTACTAAATTAATTGGTAATTTAGCCATGTGTACATCTGGTTACTCATATTCGATATTTTTTATACCTACTTTTGCGAAAGTTAAAGTTCTCTGGTGTGGCTGTGTTAATGAATGCTCGACAAGAAGCAGTAATCTCTTTTGCTCACTGTTCAGGGGCTTTATAATAAATCTTTCGATTTGGAAAATGTGGTTGACACCTAACTAAAAAACATACAAAAAAGAATAAGAAAAATAGTTTGAATGTTGAAAAAGAAATAAACCGCGTTTATTTGGTTAAAAACGAATTTGTAAGAAGATAAAGGCAGTTGTTGAATGAAAGATTATTGCTTCTTGTCTAACATTCATTAGAACTTGCAGACCAGAGAGCTTTCGCAGAAATAGGCATAAAAAATATCGAACATGAGTAGATAACCAAATATACACCTGGCTAAATTACCAATTAACTAAGTATTGAAAAATACATGAATCATTATCGGACAGTAAAAATTTACATTTTTATGATAAAAATAAACATAAAAATAAAAAAATATATAGGACGTATTTGCAGTCAATAATACTATATAATCTACCCTATGTTATTCTTCCTTATATGGCTTGGATACCACACATATTTCGAAAAAGCGCAAAAACAAGTATCTCCTTATTTCTGGTGCGCTTTCTATTTATAGTGACAAAAATTTGATACATTGAACCATTCAGGCTGTGCAAGAAAATTTACCCCCATTTTTACCCCTCCAGCCGCCCTTATGAACCCAGCCCTGGTTTAACCTATACAGGTGAATAGGTTTTTCAAAGAGTAATATTTCATCAATCTAAAGTTTTCCTGTATCTCTTATAGTTTTCGAGATATCTTAAGATATACGATTTGAACTCCCAACTTTAGGGGCTGGTTTCATCCCGTAAACGTGGACGATGGCCGATAAAAAAAAATACGGGTCCCTTATTTTTACCTATATTACAAGTAGTAGCAATATGGGCATTTGGAGCCCTCCTTCCCTCCCCCCGATTTTTTGGCCGACCTCGGGAGGAGGTAAAACCACCGGGGCGGTTCTAGAAGCCTCCAGCGGTGGGTGGAGAAATGTGAACGAAAATTTTGCCCAACCTAAGTGAATCCAATGGAACTTGATCCAACCTAACAGAACCTAAGGAAATTTGGTTTAACCTAACGGAACCTAACCTAACCTAACATAACCTAAGCCAACTTAACAAAACCGAACCTAAGAACTGAAAATTTCCCTAATTGATGGCGCAGCCACCTTCGAGCCTCGTAAATTCACTACTAGATGTCACTGCTCATCTGGATACTAACGATCCCTATGCGTAAGTTTGAGAAATTGTCAACAGATGGTGCTGAAAATCCTTTTTGATAGTTAAACTAGCCATTAAAATATGGCATTGCTAGTCTGAACCACCGCGAATTCTGTACCTAGATTCAAAATTCCATGAAAAGATAGTGTTGCTAGTCTGAACCACTGCAAACTCGGAACCTAGACTCGAAATTCCATGATATGGAATGGCATTGGAATGGCATGATATGGAAAAGCATTCATGCAGTTCAGGGGCAAATAAGGACATTATTTACCTATATTGGGTAATTTAGGTAATATATCTACTTAATAAATTTCTAACACTGACTGGCTGACTGACAGACAACGCACAGCCTAAACCGTTGGGTTTAAAAGAATGAAATTTTGCTTAGGAGTTCCCTATGTGACGTAGGTGAGCCCTAAGAAAAGATTTTTGAAAATTCGTCCCCTAAGTGGGTTTAATAGGGAATGAAAATTTGTATGTAAATTCGTTATTTTTGAAGTTAGTGATATTAAAAATATGTTACTATGGCTATTAAAATAAATATTTAATGAATCATTAACTTTAACTGATAGACAACGGACAACCTCAACTGTTGAGTTTAGAGGGACGAAATTAAGCGGAGGACTTATGAAAATTGGCGTTTAGGTTTCTATTTATCAATAAAAGTCAGTTGTTTCTGGAAATTTATTACCTAAGGCGTTAAAACAGAAAATGAAAATTCATATGGGAAGTTCATCGTGGATATTGATTTAGGCTTTTGAAAAACATTAAAAGTGAGCAAAAAGTGAGTACATAATAAAGAGATATTGTCGATGGGCAATCCCATTGTGTATACGGCTAGTATGTTATATTTTATTAAAAAAAATCTTTAAAGGTGAAAAGATAAATAAAATCAAAATCCGAAAAAAATGCATGCTAAATTTTTAATACAGGATTGGTATTTAAACAAATACCGGGTGTTTCAAGCAACTAAGAACGTATAGAGCAAGTAAAAACATTACCTATTTTAATAGCTCTGAAAATATACATTACATAGTTCGTTGTAAGAATAATCACTTCGACGATCTTTTTTAACGAATTGTTTAAGGACTGTGGTATATAAGAAATAATAACACACACATTATTTTTAAAATATTTTATTAAATAATTAACTTTGGTATACAGCTATTGGAAAAGTTACATTATTGGCTTAGTTTACAACTCATAAAATGTTAAAAGTTTATTTTAAAGCCCCCTATAGGGTCGTAAATTTACCATTATCCACAATTTTTTCATCACCATCGTCGGCGATTCACCAAAATGACACCAAAGGTACACCAAATTACACCAAAAATTACACCAAGGAGTCACTCCCAAAAGAGTCAATCCCAAAAGAGTGACTCCCAAAGACTCACTCCCAAAAGAGTCACTCCCAAAGAATCACTCCCAAAGAGACACTCCCAAAAGAGTCACTCACAAAGAGTCACTCCCAAATAGTCACTCCCAACAGAGTCACTCCCAAAAGAATCACTCCAAAATAATCACTCCCAAAGAGTCACTCTCAAAAGAGTCACTCCTAAAAGAGCCACTCCCAAAGAGTCACTCCCAAATAGTCACTCCCAACAGAGTCACTTCCAAAAGAGTCACTCCCAAAAGAGTCACTCCCAAAGAATCACTCCCAAAGAGTCACTCTCAAAAGAGTCACTCCCAAAAGAGTCATTCCCAAAAGAGTCCCTCCCAAAGAGTCACTCCCAAAAGAGTCACTCCCAAAGAGTCACTCCCAAAAAAACACTCCCAAAATAGTCACTCCCAAAGCGTCGTTCCCAAAGAGTCACTCCCAAAGCGCCACTCCCAAAGCGCCACTCCCAAAGAGTCACTCCCAAAAGGGTCACTCCCAAATGAGTCATTCCCTAGGAGTCACTCCCAAAGAGTCACTTCCAGGGAATCACTCCCATAAGAGTCTCTCCCAAAGAGTCACTCCCAAAGAGTGACTCCCGAAGAGTCACTCCCAAAAGAGTCACTCCCAAAGAGTCACTCCCAAAAGAGTCATTCCCGAAGAATCACTCCATAGGTTTATAAGGCTCAACCCTTGGAATCTTTAGTCAGTCGAGTTCAGTTCAGCTATTCGTAAACACGTTGCAATCGTAATACTGTTAAGCTATGCATAGTTGTGAATTTTGTGGTATGAATTTTCGCGGAAGTTTAATCTCTCGCGTCATGTAAGAGCTAAACATCATTCGTCTGAGAATGATAAAAATGATGAAAATGGAATAAGTCAGTTTGAAGATTCCACGAATCAGTCAGTAAATAATGGGACACACGTGAACAGCGCGGAGAAGAGGAGTCTTTCAATACAAACTGAATCGTCAAAATCTAATGATGAAGATGATGATGGTGAAACCGACTATAGCTTTGAAGCAAGAAATGACATTGAAGAAAAGGAAGATAAAGCACCAGTATTTCAAAATCAACACGAAAATGATACAGATCGATCTAAAAGAAACTTGAATACTTTTAATGAAAGTATGATGGATGCAGCAAAAGCAATCAAAAGTAAATTCGATTCTTTAAAAAACTCACATAATATTCTACAATCTGTGAATGACGAAGATAATCGATCTAACGAACAAAAAGATTCACAATTGCCTGATAACTACAAAGAAACAAGTTTTACTCCAAAAGTGGATGGTCTCTTGCAAACTGCTCTAGACATATTAATGATCAAAGAGCTTCAGAACGCATGCGCAAAGGACGAAGCACAAGAAGATAAAAATTCAGAAGAAAAGGAAAAACCTTCAACATCAGATTCAATAAATGGAGAAGCTAAACGTCTGAAGTATGATGAAAACGCTAACCTTCATAATGGTCATTCGAAATCTGCTGATGTAGAAGAATATTTTGATGATCCGAACCATTTAGTCGATGAACTAAGAAGTTTAGCGACTCAGAAGCAAATTGGAGAAGAAATGGTTAGTACTATGTGCAATTTAAAGGAAAGGCATCATATTGTAAATCCCAGCTTTGCGGATTATATCGAAAATGAGAAAAAACGAAGCCATTTTAATAATTTAAAGAAAAGTGACATTGGGAGGCGAATTATCTCGATAACTCGGAAATTGGAACAGCATGATATTATTGAACCAGTGTTAAAGTATGTATCAAATGATGACGAAGACAGCGATGAAAAAAACATCTGCTAGCGACAACGAAGATACTGCGAGCAAAGGAGAATCTGACGATGATGAGAATACAGTCATCGACGCGACGGTGGTGATGAAAAAATTGCGGGTAAAGGGTTATATTTACGACCCTGTAGGAGGCTTTAAATTAAACTCTTTATGAGTTGTAAACTAAACCAATAGTGTAACTTTTCCAACTGCTGTATACCAAAGTTAATTATTTAATAAAATATTTTAAAATAATGTGCGTGTTATTATTTCTTACATACCACAGTTCTTAAACAATTGTAGTAATTCGTTAAAAAAGATCATCGAAATGATTGTTCTTACAACGAACTATGTAATGTGTATTTTCTGAGCTATTAAAATAGGTAATGTTTTTACTTGCTCTTGAATATATAAACATAATAAGTTTCAGCGAAGTAAGAACATACAAAATTTAACATGGGAAAAAATTGTTGAGATCAGAGTATACTTGTTTTTTATGGGTATCTTTTTTATATAGGTATCCTTGGATGTTAAAATTTTCTTTACCAAAATTTACGAAAAAAGGTAAATTTGAAAACAAAACAATAAGTGTCCAATTTTCTACTAAGCAGTACTATTTGTTAATAAATATTTCAATATTAGATTAAGATTTATTTATAGTTATCTTAATAAATTTACTGCTATTGTATTTTAATGACTTCTAAACATTATTTTGACGCGATGTTATTTAAAATTTTGCTAAATATTTAATAATAATAAAAAAAAACACCCCTTGAACATAACAAATTTTCCCTGTGTTAAAATTTATTCGTTCTTAGTTGCTTGAAACACCCGGTATTTGTTCAAATACCAATCCCGTATTAAAAGTTTAGCATGCATTTTTTCGGATTTTGATTTTATTTATCTTTTCACCTTTAAAGATTTTTTTTAATAAAATATTACATACTAGCCGTATACCCAATGGGATTGCCCATCGACAATATCTCTTTATTAGGTACTCACTTTCTGTTCACTCTTAATGTTTTTCAAAAGCCTAAATCAATATCCACGATGAACTTCCCATATGAACTTTCATTTTCTGTTTTAACGCCTTAGGGAATAAATTTCCAGAAACAACTGACTTTTATTTATAAATAGAAGCCTAAACCCCAATTTTCATAAGTCCTGTACTTAATTTCGTCCGTCTAAACACAACAGTTGAGGTTGTCCGTTGTCTATCAGTCAAAGTTAATGATTCATTAAATATTTATTTTAATAGCCTTAGTAACATATTGTTAATATCACTAACTTCAAAAATAAAGAATTTACATACAAATTTTCATTCCCTAGTAAACCCAGTTAGGGGACGAATTTTCAAAAATCCTTTCTTAGTGCTCACCTACGTCACATAGGGAACTCCTATGCAAAATTTCATTCTTTTAAACCCAACGGTTTAGGCTGTGTTTTATCTGTCAGTCAGTCAGTCAGTGTTAGAAATTTATTAAGTAGATATATTACCTAAAATTACCCGATATAGGTAAATAATGTTCTTATTTGCCCCTGAACTGCATGATTGCTTTTATTTAGGAGTAGAAGGGTTAACGCAACATTAATTTTTTTATTTATATAAAAATGTTTATAAAAAATATGCTAGTTTTATCGATGGCCGAACATTTTACGTTATTTGAATAGGTTCACGCGTATATAACAACAATACTATTCTTAAAAATAAATTTTCTAATATTGATAGAATTTATAATTGCTGAAAAAATATAATTTTCCTATTTTTACAATCAAATTTTCATTTGGTAATAAATTTGATGTATAAAAATTCTAGCAGGTGCATTCTTGTAGCATATTTGCATGTAAATATACAATTTATACATATGAGATGTACTCACATATGCGATATTATAACTTGGAATGTACATAATAAGCATTTTGCTATAACTTTATGTCGTTAAAAATAAATTTAATTAGATAGATATACCTATAGTTAAGAAATTATTTTTTTATTTTTTATTAAATATAAATTAGAGTTTTGAAATTATTGTGAAAAATTTTGACTTTTAGAATTGAAAAAATTTAAATATGGCTCTGTATAGTTAATCCCCAAGTTTACTGGAAGAAAAATCCATCAAATTTACGGAGTTTAAGAGATGTTTAACGTTTTTTAATATGAATAATATACAATACATAGGTATTAGAGTGTGACAATATGCAAAAAACAAACACAATTTATCGCTGATAACGAAATTTTTTTATTTAAGATAAATAAAAATAATATTAATACAGTCGTTTACAAAAACTAGAGGTCATTTAATACCTATAGATATATATAACTAATTTTTTTAGCAATAGCAAGTAATAAATTTTTTTTGATAAAAATAGCTATAAATTTTTTAGATAAGTTATAAAATATTAAAAGGAAAATTTTCTGAAAATATTGGGAATATGTGCAATTAAGACTAAAAAATATCTATGAAGAGAAATTAATGTTTCAAAACTGTTTTAAATTCTTGATATTATTATTACATATTACGCTTTAAAAATATTAAGAAATATGATTTTTTCAAAAATATATTCATATCGTAAAATATGATTTTAACGGTATAGAAACCCTTACTTGTAACGGAGCACTGTACATATTAAATTACAATTTTTTTTAGATAAATGAGAAGAATGCATATTTTTACAATACATAATTAAAGCAAATGCACGCTAAAGCGTGAACCTTGCTATATGGTGTACCATAATTGCAAATAAAATTTTTTATAACATTTGATCATAGATTTCAAACTTATTATTTTTTGTTAGCAAAAATCGACATATGAATAAATACTAACATTTCTACTCATAGTCATATATTTAAATTATACAATTTTAATAATATCAGATAGTTATACATAAATTTATGGGGAATTTTTATATTCGAATCAAGTTTAGATTATGATATTAAAAATTAGTTTGATTTATTTTTAGGGATCGGTGTAAATCAAAAGATCGGTTTTTTTTCTTTAAATTTTTTTTATTAAGTATAGTTTTCAAAAAATAGGTACACAATGATCACTTTTTTAACTTGTAAAATTTATAATTATATTAAAAATTTGTGCATATGCAATGAAGTGCTCTGTGAAGGAAACAAAGATCACCAATTGAATCGATTGGCCGACTTGTGTATTAAAATAGTGAAAAATTATTCAACAAACACCATTGAATTTATAGAGGTGGTTTGTAGACTTTTCAAGCGCAATTATAGACGAAATGTTGGAAATATTGAGATAACGGGATATTTCTTTTGTATGGAATTTACGGATCATTACATCAATCTTCTTCAATGTTCTAACGCAGAATTAAGAGAACTAAATAAAGCGAAGCATCGAGAGGAAATTATTAAAGAAATTATCGACAATTCTGAAATGCTATGTGATGAATACGAACGATTTTACGACGAACTAATTGATTTCCACAATACATGGATTCCATTGTTGACAATAATTAATTCTTAACACAACAATTGAAAATTTACAAATTTCAAGAAGATCCAACGTTTTGAATTGCGATTTCAAGAAGATCCAATGTTTTTTGAATTGCAATTTATGAGTTAGCCGATTGGTCCATTATTTATGATACCCAGTTTCGGATTTCTCTGCAGCCATGCCAGCATCTGCTCGTTCAAATTGTCAAATCTCGCCGGCAATGATATGTATTCGATTTCTAATTCCAATATTGTCTTCATTTTTGATGAATCGAAATTTGACGGCAACTGACTTGCTCCCATTATTTTATATACTTTTCCAATCTCCATATCAGGAAGTTTAATCCATCGTTTAACAGCGCCAAGGTGATTCAATTTGTCCATAAAATTTCCCGCCATTTTTTGAATTAAGTCTCTGTTTCCAGATGAAGCACCAGCAGTAATGGATTCCATTATTGGCAATAATTAATTGTTAACACAACAATTGAAAAAAATTGTTTTAGAACAATAAGATTTTATGTTTTCACTAAAGTTTCGAACAAAATTGTAAATGAAGAAATTCTGTCCCGCCCTTTTTATAGCAGCAAAAATAGCCTGATGACGTCAGTTATCACACTTTATGTAGCCATACAGGTTAAAACCTGCTGCTTCATTTTTGCATACTAGAGAGAAATTTTTGCTATTGGATATCAGTTCACCTTTAGTGACGTCAGCTGACAATTTATACAAGTTTAAACCTGTTTTCAGCTAAAAATATTATAAAATTATGAAAGCAACACCATCTTTTCATGGAATTTTGAATCTAGGTACCAAATTCGCGGTGGTTCAGACTAGCAACACCATCTTTTAACTATCAAAAAGGATTTTCAGCACCATCTGTTGACAATTTCTCAAACTTACGCACAGGGCTCGCTAGTATCCAGACGAGTAGCGACATCTTGTACTGAATTTACGAAGCTCGACGAAGTCAATAAAAAAGGTTTATGGGTATCTATGACTTGTACTGTCTATTTTACGATGAAAAGAATATTGTTGTTTAAGTATAATGGAAAAATAGTTTGTCACGTAAATAAAAAGAAATTTGCTTTCTCTCAGACATAAAAAGAGACAGTCATTCAGATATTTCCATACACAATTATAAAGTTAAAAATTTTAATTTTCAGTTGCCAAAGTATAAATCTATTAATTTATTGAAATTTCCTATATTTTTGATTTATAATATCTAACACGTCTGTGCTAACTGTTATAAACTGTATTGTTTTGAACAAATAAAACTAACTAACTAACTAACGAGGCTCGAAGGTGGCTGCGCCATCTGTTAAGGAATTTTTGAATTCTTAAGTTAAAAAAAATTTTGTTGGGTTCTGTTAGGTTAGACAAAATTTTGTTGGGTTCTGTTAGGTTAGATCATGTTCCGTTCGGTTCACTTAAGTTGGGCAAAATTTCACTAGATGTCGTTAGGTTGGAGACCAAATTTTGCTCCACCCACCGCCGGAGGCTTCTAGAGCCGCTCCGGTAATTTTACCACCTGCCGAGGTCACTCAAAAAGTCGGCAGGTGGGAAGGTGGCTCCAGAAGCCCCATATTCTTACTACTACTACACACCAGTGAAGTTTCATCAAAATCCTGAATTTGACTCTGGGTGCATCTCCTTGTTAGATAACAGAAAGCTATTTGAAAAAATTAGGGGATTTAAAAGATACCCCTGTCGCAGCATCTGCATAACATATCAAATTTCCAAATATTGGGCACTGGCGGATCTCATCTAAGACCTGTACCTATTTAAAATAGTTTAGCTCTCTAAGAGTAAAATAATTTTTTAAATCGGCTGGGTAATTAGTTTTGGAATTTTTGGTGACCCAAGAACCCGAACGGATTTTGTGCAGCATAGTTGTATCCATCTAAAATAATTTAGTTCTCTAGCAGTGTGAAATCTTTTAGAATCGGTTCGGTAGCTTATTACTGGCGTGTTCGGATCTGCAAGATCCCGGTGGACCTCATTAAAAAATCAGCTCGACCGTATATTCTAGGCGGACTTTATGTAATATATATATATATATATATATATATATATATATATATATGTATATATATATGTATATATATATAAATAAATATATGTATATATGTATATATATATATATATATATATATATATATATATATATATATATATATATATATATATTTATATATATATATATTTATATATATATATCAATATATATATATATATATATATATATATATATATATATATATATATATATATATATATAGCCACTTTAACGCATTATTGTTGTTATCTTGCTTCTACTAATTTTGACGCATTCTAAACTGTAATTCTATACTGTCGATGGAATAAAGATTATTATTATTATTATTATTATATATATATATATATATATATATATATATATATATATATATATATATATATATATATGATTTAAATAGATATAGATTACGTTATGTAAGGTCCGACAGCGTCAGTGGGACCTAAAAGTGTCAAAAATAAAATAACTGACCGATTTTGAAAATTTTTTCACTGTTACAGAGCTAAACTATTGGGTCCCATGGATAACGTAATGTATATTTATCTAAAATAGCTTAGCTCCCTAACAGTGAAAAAATTTTCAAAATCGGTCGGTTAGTTTATTTTTGACACTTTTGGATCCTATGGACCCTGGCAGACCTTACATAATGTAATCTATATTTATCTAAAATAGTTTAGGTCTGTAACAGTGAAAAAATTTTCAAAATCGGTCAGCTAGTTTATTTTTGACACTTTTGGGTCTTATGGATCCTGGCGGACCTTACATAATGTATTCTATATCTATCTAAAATAGTTTAGCTCTGTAACAGTGAAAAAGCTTTCAAAATTGGTCGTTTAGTTTATTTTTTACAATTATGGGATCAGTAAACCCTGGCGAAACTCATACAACTCTAGTACTCTAACAGTAAGAAAAGGGTTCTAGGGATCTCATATAACTTATGGCAGTCCGTAGGGTTCTTGCGGACATCATTTAATTAATTAGTTCAAAAACTTTAACTTACTAACTGTGAAAAAATTTTTAAAATCGATTGGGTAATTAATTTTTGGACTTTTTAGGTCCCGAAAACCTTGACGGATCTCACATAAAATACCTTAAATCCATTTAAAATTGTTTGGCTTTTTAACATTAATAATTGTTAGTGAAAAAATTTTCAAACTCGATTCATTTAAAATTTTTTTCCGTGCATACATATGTACAATGTATATATTATGTTGTTTTGTTTCATATTTAATAATATTATATCATGTCCAATTTCTTGTGTATTTAAAAATTCAATAAAAAAAAAATCTTCATTACATTAGCTTAGAAAATCTGCTTAATTTTCATTTTTCAACTTGAGACAGAACTATGCTAATTATAATGCAATAAATGAGAAACAAAACTATATACATATATGTGTATTATAATACATGTATGTGGATAGATTTCACTTGTTCTCACAAAATTCTTTAAAAAATAATCTTATCAAAAATATTTTTGATATTTCATAAAGAACTGAAATATAAATATAAATGACTTATTAGACCAACAAAGAAGAAAATTAATACAAAAGTGAAAATTTACATTTTCTCGAAAAGTACTTAAAATAGAAAGAAAATTATAAGAATATTTTCTTCATAATCTTTTTCTGGCTTTTAAACGATGTAAAAATCGAACTGTCTAATGATAGGATCGAATGATTATTTTTTTCATGCGTAAGCTTTGGCAGGTAGTTTTATTTCAAGTTGACGACATTTTTCACACTCTGTCAAAGTGGCCAGTAAAAATATTAAAAATTATAAATTTTATGGCCATTATAAAAAAAGAGACATCCAGGAAAGTGAAAAAGTGAGTAAAAAACTAAAATTAACAAAAGAGAATTTCTTATATTCTTTTTTATTCATTTTTATTATTAAGCACAATTTATTAAGCTATTAAACAATTTATTAATTTTTATTATTAAATAATTTTCATTATTTTTATTATTAAAGAATTTTCATTATTTTTATTATTATTTTTTTAATTATTAAACAATTTATTATTTGTTTAATAGATATTATATATTATATTAGTAGTATATATTAGTAGTTATATAGTGTATATAATTATGTAAATATTAAAAAAAAAATAAAAAAAAAAAGAAATTTAAAAAAAAAAAACCTAAATAAATAAAAAAAATTGTGAATTTATTATTTACTAAAAAATATTCGTAGTCATTTACTATAGTTTAATACATATTATATATTATATTAGTAGTGTATAATATGTATCAGTAGTTATATTAATTATATAGTATATAGGTATTACGAAAAAAAAAGATGGGAATTTATTTTTTATTAAAAAATATACGGAGTCATTTATTACAGTATTCTAATGACACTTACCTAATTTATTTACATTATTTAAGTTAAATCCCCGTTTTCGGAGCTGCCAGGAGACTGAGAATTTTTCAATATTCTTTAAAAATCGGCTAAATAACGTTTTATAAAAAAAAAGACAGGTCCGCTATTCCAATACAGCATATTTACAACTCATACAACTGAAAAATTTCTTATATCCACAGTATTTTTCACGAAAATGGTGACCAGGAAACTGAGAAATTGACTGGACCGTGTACGATCTCACTTACAATGTTAACTGAATTAATTGATACAACCCCAAATTAAATAAAACATGTACTTTATTTTATTTATTATATTTGAGTTAATTACTATGACAAACGATGATTTAATTGGAATATAATTTTTTTATATTTTTTAAGTGTTTTGGTTTGATAGGAGAATCATGCAAAGTTTGGGAGACAAAGTTCAATAGAATATTTCTTAAAGAAAATATAAAAACATTCAAAAATTATTTATACAATAAAAAAGTACCAATATTATAGATTACTACTGCAGTGTAAATTTTTTTTATACATTCAGAAAAAATAATTATTTAGTTTGCTATGTTTTACTTTGGAGAGAAGACATATCAGGAGACTGAGAATTTTACATTTTAAGTGTCATTTTTTATAAAAAATATATTTCGAAACCGGGTTATTTTGAGTGACCAGTTAGATGCAGTAATGGTTTACAGTTTCCATCTAGAAAAAAAATATTTTTCAAAATATTAATATACAAAATGCGTTGGGCCGTTAAAAATTCCATAGTTTGAAGAACTACTTATATATATATATATATATATATATATATATATATATATATATATATATATATATATATATATTATATATATATATATATATATATATATATATATATATATATATATATATATATATATATATATATATATATATATATATATATATATATATATATATATATATATATATTCTAGGGACCTCAAAACATATTTTGCAAAAAGGTGATGGAAAATAAACGATATTACAATTTTGTTTCCAGATTTCAAATACGTACAGTCGAACAAATCTGACTTTGCCGCTTCAAGGTCATTTCTGTCTTTCTAGTAAGTAGGTACTATCTCACTACTTTGAGAGTGCATTTTTAGCGGCAGTCAGCTTTGTTGAAGTCTAAAGAAATCTAATTGTTTTTGTTCAATTTCCTAATATTAAGTCTAGGGGTAGTTAACTAGGGGGTGACTGTGTCGATATAGTCGTACTATATCGACCGAGTTCAATAGGATACTTCAAGAAGTTCTTCTTCATGGAAAATAATTTAAGACGATTAGAATAACGTAGGAATGGAATACTTGAAAATTCAGTTTGAGCAACATTGGAGAGGAGGGTAAATCTCCTTCTTAAATTACATCCTAGGTTCCACACATTCATTATTACTACTAACACACATAATATAGACTTTGAGGCATTATCCTGTGTAAACGAGTTTTCGAGAAAAAGTCACTTTTGTAACCGCTGAAAATTCGCTGTTGTATGGGATGCTGCGATAGAGGATTTTTTTCAGAATGGTAACTAAAGTAGAGGTCCCAATGTCTGCCTCGTTTATTTCTCTCTTTTAGATTGTAAAAGACGATGAAATGATTTAGTTGGACACTTTTTTTAAATGTTCATAATTATTTTTTAACAAAAAATTGTAGCAATGCGGACATCTGTCTTCCACAAATTTTTTATATACTTAGTGCAGTTACTAAACCAGTGGTAGACACGACGATATAACTTAAGCGAGCTCTTTAATTTGCATTTTCAAAATTTAAGTATTTTGAAAAAAAATTCAGTACCATCGGAGCTCCGCTCCAGTTTTTTCTTATTCGCACAGTAGTAAACTACATAATGTAGTAGGGGAGAAGTGATATGAAAGGAACACGTATTGAAAGGCACAATTCAAATTACGCGCTAAATACAAATCCCGCCAAATCAAACGTATTTGTGTTGTGTGGCGGAACCAATGCAGAAATGTTTGTTCCTGACTTCAAGCCACTGTCATTTAAAACATGGTAATGCTGTGCTTGTAAAATTTTTTATGTTCCAAAGTAATTTTTCTTAAAATTTTTCGGAATGCTTTCTGATATACTGTAAGTATTTTATGAATTATATATATTTAGTTACTCTTTCAACTAGAGGAAAACAACAGATCAGATATCTTTTAAATAAAATTGTAAATTCAAAGGTTAAATTTTTAATTTGGGTGTGATATTTTTGAAAGAGACAGAGCAAACTTTTATGAAAGGGATTACCTTTAAGACTAGTGATTTCGAATTAGTTTTATCTGAATATCCACATGTCACTATTTTTTCTATATTTTCGTGTTTTCTTAGTGTCAATAAATAATTCTTTTAAACTTTCTTCTCGTTTAAAAATTTCGAAAAAAAATAATCAAATGAAAAACAATGATTTTAATTATCAATTACTAAAACCACGCAATTAATAATAATCATAGATTACTGAAATCCTTTAGTTATTTCCATTACTGAATCAAATTTTCGTCGAATTTTCTCCGAAAAATTAGACTTATACAGTCTATACGATAAGAGCTGCGAGAGGCGAGACCAGGGGCGCTATCCGTTTTCGGACCCGTAGAACACGATTATGTAAAAAAAAAAGAAGTCTGATATATATATATATATATATATATATATATATATATATATATATATATATATATATTTTCCCGCAACCTTTTAATATGTGTAGGGCCCCCCTATGGACGTTAAGAGATGAAATTTGGTAAGTGGGGCTTATTCCGATGCACAACAATACTATCAAAGTGGGGTCAAATTTTGGGCAAATTTTTTTTCGGACCCGACCTTTAAGGGGGTGGTGGGGGGCGGAAAAGCAATAAAACTTTTCCAAACCGGTTTTAAATAATGTTTCGGTCAATTATCTACAACATATCCAAAATTCAGCTTCCTAGGATGATAAGGTGGGAGTAGAGGGGGGAAAAACGATTTTCGCTGGATCTAACAGGCCCCCAGCTCCCCAGAATTAACGTAGAGGGTTGAAATTTGGTGTGTTGATAAAGTTAGTACCTAGGTTGTGCTTTTTGGAGGTTTTAATATTTTACCCCCACCCCCCTCATTTTTAAGCTACAATTTCATGCATTTTCGACGTTTTCGAAGTTTGTACCACTCGCACAGGTCACCCGAATAAACCTAGAGGGCTGAAATTTTGTATTCGGATTGAGTTAGTATCAAGGGGGTGCCTTTTGGGGGTCTCGACATTTAACCCCTACCCCCACCATTTTTATACCCAAAAGAACGTGATTTTTCTTGTTTTTTAACAGTTTCGTTCGGGTCAAAATCTCCCCAAATAAACCTAGAGGGCTGAAATTTGGTGTACAGGTTAAGCTAATAGCCAGACACTGTTTTTTGGAGGTTTCAACTTTTAACCCTTACCCCCACGATTTTTACGCCAATATTTCCTTAATTTTTTTGCTTGTTTTCTAACACGTCTAGAGACTCCATAAGGAAACCTAGAGGGCTGAAATTTTGTACGTGTATTCAGTTAGTATCCAGCTAGTACCTTGTAGGGAGTCCGCATCACTTTTCCCCCCACTTCTCCCATTTTTACATCGGAATTGAATGCTATTGTTAAATGTGTTTTAAAAGCATTATGTTTATTCTAAATACAAGTAGGCGAATAGTAATTTTAAAAAATTTAAAAAAAAGTGAAATTACTTTTATGACAAATGAAATACATACATATTAAGTAATTTAAAAATGTTATTAAAGTCGCTTTTTATTAGTCGAATTTTCTCCGAAAAATTAGACTTATACAGTCTATACGATAAGAGCTGCGAGAGGCGAGACCAGGGGCGCTATCCGTTTTCGGACCCGTAGAACACGATTATGTAAAAAAAAAAGATGTCTGATATATATATATATATATATATATATATATATATATATATATATATATATATATATATATATATATTTTCCCGCAACCTTTTAATATGTGTAGGGCCCCCCTATGGAAGTTAAGAGATGAAATTTGGTAAGTGGGGCTTATTCCGATGCACAACAATACTATCAAAGTGGGGTCAAATTTTGGGCAAATTTTTTTTCGGACCCGACCTTTAAGGGGGTGGTGGGGGGCGGAAAAGCAATAAAACTTTTCCAAACCGGTTTTAAATAATGTTTCGGTCAATTATCTACAACATATCCAAAATTCAGCTTCCTAGGATGATATGGTGGGAGTAGAGGGGGGAAAAACGATTTTCGCTGGATCTAACAGGCCCCCAGCCCTCAGAATTAACGTAGAGGGTTGAAATTTGGTGTGTTGATAAAGTTCGTACCTAGGTTGTGCTTTTTGGAGGTTTTAATATTTTACCCCCACCCCCCTCATTTTTAAGCTACAATTTCATGCATTTTCGACGTTTTCGAAGTTTGTACCACTCGCAGAGGTCACCCGAATAAACCTAGAGGGCTGAAATTTTGTGTTCGGATTGAGTTAGTATCAAGGGGGTGCCTTTTGGGGGTCTCGACTTTTAACCCCTACCCCCACCATTTTTATACCCAAAAGAACATGATTTTTCTTGTTTTTTAACAGTTTCGTTCGGGTCAAAATCTCCCCAAATAAACCTAGAGGGCTGAAATTTGTTGTACAGGTTAAGCTAACAGCCAGACACTGTTTTTTGGAGGTTTCAGCTTTTAACCCTTACCCCCACGATTTTTACGCCAATATTTCCTTAATTTTTTTGCTTGTTTTCTAACATGTCTAGAGACTCCATAAGGAAACCTAGAGGGCTGAAATTTTGTACGTGTATTCAGTTAGTATCCAGCTAGTACCTTGTAGGGAGTCCGCATCACTTTTCCCCCCCACTTCTCCCATTTTTACATCGGAATTGAATGCTATGGTTAAATGTGTTTTAAAAGCATTATGTTTATTCTAAATACAAGTAGGCGAATAGTAATTTTAAAAAATTTAAAAAAAAGTGAACTTACTTTTATGACAAATGAAATACATACATATTAAGTAATTTAAAAATGTTATTAAAGTCACTGTTTATTTATAAATTAGGAATTTTGGATTTTTAGTATTTATAAAATAGAAATTTTGGATTTTTTTGGAAAGAAAAAATATCTTTATAAAGGCCTTCCAGTTTACTATTTAAGGTCCTTTTTTAATTTTTAAAACTAAAACATAAAGCCAATTAGCGGATAAACATGGGCAGGAATGTCCTCGTACGAATTGTGTTGGCTTTTTTTCTGCTACCTGTTTTCGGCACAAAATTGAAATTTACTTAGATACAGCCCTTAAATACTTAAAACCTTTTTTTAAAGCCTCGATCAGCCGAACACTCATCACCAGTTTTGAAACCAACAAAATGACAATTCGGTTGTAGACTTTCAATCACATTTCGCTTGTAGACATTCAATACCGAAGATGAAGGGGAAAATTCGACTACCGTGATGGGGCCCCGCTGCTCACGGCGTTTTTTTAATATGTAAGTTCAGTAAGATGACCTGCGCAATAGTATGAACCGTATGTCTTACGTACATAAGATAGAAATTTGAACAACATGAATGATATATATCTACATAATACTGAAATATGAATACCAAACATATTTAGTATTGTCCCTTTCATAAATTATTATGTCCCTTTCAATACAATCTATTGATGAAAGGGACAAAATGCACTTTTTTTTTAAAAACTGAGAAAAATTACAACTAATAATAACAAAGAAATGTTTATTATTGGATTTTATTTCAAGAGTAAGATAGCTGAAGTTTCTAATTTCGTTCATAACTATATAATTTGTTATCTCGTTTATTTACTGGAACGCTTAGGTAAACAAAAACGTCCCTTTCATGCCACTTCTCCCCTACTGTCAAAAACGATGAAATCATATACCTACCCAAATTACTCCCCAGCTATTCGGTACATTTTATATGCTAATATCCAAGTGAAATTTTCGCTTCCTAAAATCTTAGATAAACTAATTTTTGAAATTAAGTTCTGAAATTAAAAGAAAAATAATATGGCCACGTTGATAAGTATACAATTACAATTAGGTTTAATTACTACAATATGTATGTACGTATAGAGTAACTGGCTAAGTAGTGCAGATTTATGATGCAGGTTCATGATGCAATTAAATAAATAATTCTGTAATTACATTTGTAGAAATGTAAATAGTATGTAATTTTAGAGTTAATTAATTACAGATTTTATTACGTAGGTACTAAATAATATCATATGCCATTATTCATTAATAACATGAAGTTTTACTAATATCTATCTATCTATAGCAGTGTTAATTTACTGAAAATTTCGGTTTTTGTACATATAATTTCTAAGTATGTTTAAGTTATTTTCGAAGTTTACCATTGAAATGACAAGTATTTCGATTGAATGGAAATACAGAAACTTCGTCCAACTGTTAGTAAAATATTTCATTCCACGATTAAAAATCAAATGCAAATTTCTAATAATAATTTTTATATTCTATAAAATCAAGTGTGAAAAATATTACACCTTGAATCCAAAACTGCTGGAGTTACTGTAAATTCAAAGTAGGTATAATAGGGGGTGGTGAACAAAAACCCACACGGTCAAATTAACCCCTGCTGTGATCCCTAAATAAGTAATTTTATGATAGCAAAAAGCGCACAGTTATGAAAATAGGTACGTACAAAATAAATTTATTTTCATCATTATGTCTTATGAATTTTTATTGTCTTTGATATTAGGTAACTAGGTAACTAAAACCTAATTAGGTAAATAATTTAAGTATATTAAAATTCACCAAGTGCGTATTGGAAACGGGTTATTCAGATGGCTACTTGTATATGTGTTATTTGAGGGGAGTCAGTTCGTTGAAAATTTCATTCACTATAACTTTTAAGGAAACACACAAATTTTGTAGTTCAGTAATTTCACAAATCAGACTTAAAAATTAAAATCGGATAAAGGAACCTCTACTTCATTTTAAAAGTTCTTTTTAACGATATATGTATTTATTGAAGTAGGTAGATGGAATTATTGCTGGAGTTATGGAAAATTTTTTTAGTCTATTTCCAGTATTCCATTTAATTATTTGCACTTTAATTTTTGAGGGATGTTTTCTATTGTTTAAACATACCCTTGATACAAAAATTCATTTACTGGGGACCGTCTCATCTATTTTAAATTTTTTGCTGAATCTTTATTTTGACTGCCTGTCTTTGAAAGTTACTGACTTAATTTAGCCAGAATAATTTTAATTGGGTCTTCTTATGAAACGCTCTTATTTGTATTCAAGCGGCCAAACTACTGTATTAATAGTAAGCATCCCGACTGTAATCAGAATTTTACGTCATCAGACTTGGCAGAGAGGTGGAAGATTATATACGTATTTAGAGTTTATGTTGGCATGTGTAAGGTAGTGGATGTTTGTGTGTGTTAATACTCTGTATGTATGCAGCGGTGGTCCGACGTGGGAATGCATACGTATACTCGAACAACCCTATGCATGTACTTGCTACTAATAATGTAACAATGAACAGCCACCACTGTGGCCACAACCTAACAATGCAAGTGTACGCTTGAAGAGTTGATGAACGACTAACCAGTCAGCAGTATAAATTGCTACTTATTGCAACTTTCAAATCACACTTTTTGGTACGTAGGCTTGATTTGTCTCATCTGTGTTTGTATTTTTTTAAATTTCTTGAATGCACTATTGAAAAACTTCAGGGAAGAAGGGGGTAAAAATAATCTTAATTTGAAACTCAGTATTTTTACAAACGATCGAAGCTTAAAAACTGAAAATGGTAAAAGAAACCTCAACTTCATTTTTCAAGCTTTTTCTAATGATATTCTACAAGATATGGTACCTACCTGAAAGAAATTAAATCGCCACTTTCTAATACGGGGAAGCACTTTATTTAAGAAATTCTACTTCTTGTAGCATTATACATACGAAATCACATGTTCGTAGGTTATTATTACATGATAACAATTTTAGTACCTATCCAAACTAAGATTTACTAAAATTAGTCAGTTTTATATCATTTTTACGTTTACTTTATACATAGGTACATTGTGTAAATCAATGTACATATTTTACTAATACTAATAATTTACCTTTGTTACAAATCATCAATAATATACAAATAAATAACAAATACTTTAATAAAAATATCAAAGATTTTATAGTTTTTTTTTTTTTTTTTTTAATAGGATGAATTGACTTCCTTCACATTAAATATCACATGTAACAGGTAATCGATTTTATATCAAGAATGTTGTCATTTCATAAAATAAAATTATTCCATCATTATTGTAACCATTGTGCGCTTTTGTCCCATTATAAAAATAATTTTTGTGCGCATTTGTCCTATACCCTTTTAGACCATCTGCTGATAGGAGTGACCATTGTGCGTTAACCCTAGAATCATACGTACACGTCAAAACGACGTACGAACTTCTCTACCTGCTCCAATACTTCAACTTGTTGTTACTTGTTTGTTGTGAGATTTCTGTTATCTAATTTATTTGTTATTATAACACACCACATATATTTATTTTGTTTATAGTCATTGTCGTTTTGTTTGTATTGAAATAGTGTCCGTCAAAAGGACGTCGATGTATGATTAACGTATGTTTTTTTTGAAGATTTTGTACACTACATATAAAAGTTTTCCTAATTTTTTTTTAAATTTATTAAAGATATGGATGTTATAATTAATTTATTCAATGATTATGATAATGTGAAAGATGATTACAGCTGTTTGACTTATAGAGACGACATAATACTGAAGTTTTAATATATTGAATCGACAACTACAGAATGCGTTTCGAATGACTTAATAAAAGATTGACAATTTATTTTGTGGAAAATATTTTAATTTTTATTATTTTTTGAGATCTTATTCGAAAAATTACTAACAAATTTTAGAAAATTTACAAATGTGCCTATTGGGGAAATAACTACATATCTATAGGAATATTATCTATGACTGAGAAATTTCGTATTCTGTAAAGTCACACATGTCCACTGACTCATAATAGTTCATAAATTAATTATTACAATTGATGTATTTATCTATTTTTTAATTTTTATAATGAAAATATGCTTTGATAAAAAAATTAAAAAAATTAATATATATTTACATTAAGAAATTTTTCCAAATCAATTTTTTTAAATATTTTGTTCGCTTTTGTAGTATTGTTATGTAAAAAAAATGTTTTTGCCAAATAAACTCTAAAACTCTCCGTAAAAAGTCCATCCGTCAAAACGACGTCGATGTATGATTAACGTTTTTCGTAGACCAACGTATGATTTTAGAGTTAATGTCCCATGCCCCAATAAGCAATATTTTACTAATATCAATACCATTTAATTGTCCGTACATATTACTGCAGTATTAACTGTATTTAATTGTGGGTACATTATTTACAGAAGAAAGAGTGTGAACCGGACCTTAACAATCACAGTAATACAATGACATACAGGTACATAGTATTGTTCTAGGTACCTACTTAGAAAAAGATTGAGAAATTGGATAATTTTAATTGATCCTCATTATTTAAATGTAATTAATTAGAATCGGTTGCGCGGCTAGTTATCGATAAAAAGTTAGTAATTAACAAAATTAAACATTTAATTGATATTTTTATCTTAATTAACATGGAAAAAAGATAGAAAAGGTTTTTTCTATATGTTTCTTTTTTTTACTTTTAGGCATATCCTAGTAGATACCTACACGTAGTTAATCTTTTAATCTTTATAAATCTTCATAAATGAGAATTAAACGCAATCTGCTTATAATTAAATTATGATTTTAATAGAAAAATTATACAGAAAAAAGTCCAAACATGGGAGTTAATATTATTTTTATGTTAATTAGCTACAGCCATTTATAAAAATAATCGCAACTGCAAATTTGTTGTTGTTGTTTGTTATTGAGTAGTTGACGCTACCAGTTCTTTCTGGTATGTTTTTGAGCACATTATAGTTACATTTAATAATCATAGGCCCTAGGTCGTAAAACTAAACTTACATATGCATTATAATAGCCATTACATAGCGAAGTTGGCATAATTTATCCCATTTAAAACCATTGCAGTTAAGGGTGGTCACACACTGTCCAATTTCAGTTCCGAAAATTGATTAATTAATTATTTATCAGCTTCGAAGTTACCACATACATATGATGCTCATATGGATTTTTATAGCGTGAAATTAAGTCGGACACCCATTGTTAGCATCAAAATCGACTCTGTACAGCCAGCCTTAAGTATGCATTTTATCTTACTATATACCTGCTAATCGGCTATCTTATTATAAAAGGGAATATACATATATATTTTTTATTTATTTCAAAAATAGTTTAAGCCTATAACAACAAATCACAAAAATATACAAAGTGCCATTTGCCCCTTTATTTCAGAAAAATAAAAAAAAATGCATTTTATATATTATCATTATTTGAACATCACCATTGGGCGCGCTAACGTCACTAGTAAACAGGGCCGGATCTAGGGGGGCAGTCAGGGCACGCGCCCCTCTGCAGATGCTAGGGGACGGCAAAAATGCAAGTTCGGGTGCAGGGATTTTTGAATTTTGAAATTTGAATTTTTTTCGAGGAGCGCGCCAAGAACAAAGTAAGAAAAAATAACTCGGCTAAATCGAATCTTGTTGGGTGTATAATAAAGTTTTATGATTGAACCCAAATCACAGCAGGAGAGATCGTTTACTTTTTGCAAAACGAAAAAAGTCCCTTTGAAAATCAATACATGTGTAGGTATACTAATGTATTATTTTTATGTGCGTACCAGGTGTTACAAATTATTCATCTAGTAAAAATTGACCTACTAAAATAAATATATTTGTAATAAATTTCATATACGTAATTAACTTACTTTAATTAATTATAATTGTATAAATAGTATTAAGAAAAACTGCTAAAATCACATTAATGATTTGTTGCTAATAATATAATTTAGCAAGATAATTATGTACCTATTTGATTTGTTAAAAGAGGTAATATTATTTTTAAATTGAATTAGTACCTATTTTTGAATTCTTAGTTGAAGTTTTCCGAAATATACCTAATAAATAATTTGCTGTAAGTTATCAAACAATTACATATATCATAAATTAAATAAGTAATATGGTAATTTACAATATTTAATATAAGGATCGTATTTAAAATTTTTTATTCTTAACTCAGAATGTGGAAACTTGTAATGTAGAATATACTCTATACCACCAACCACATAAATATGAAAATAAATTGAAAATTAATGATTGAAAATAATTGATTTTGACACCATCTGTAAATATAAATACAAAAGTATTGATAATAATTGTTAGATAAAATATGAGAAATCCAGTTTTTGTATTTACAGATGGTGTCCACGTGTTATACTAATTTCGGTGAAACCAACAATTTTTATACAACAGGTAGATGTCCCTATTTAAGTATTTTAATAGAAGAGACACTTTAATAGTAACTATTGTGGTGTTAGCATTGCTGCGTTATCAATATTACAAAATGGAGTTTTTACTAAGTTTAATAAACTGCAACAATTACTTGGATCAAGTTGGCTTAATTAATTTTTTATTAACCCATCATTTAATTCCGAGGCAGAAAAATTGCAGTTCGTGTGGGAGTATACAGACAATCCAATCTAACGGTGAGTTTTTTTTTTAATAATTCAGTTATTACTATATACTTTTAATTTAACATTAACATTAACTTAATATTTTATATTATAGGTAAAAGGCATCACATTCACAGATGTAGCAATAGGAACTGCCTGAAGAAGGATTCAATCCGAAATGGAACTCTTTTTAATGGAACAAGGGTTCCCATTAAAAAATTCATTTTAGCTTTAATTGGTTGGATACTGAAGTATCCGACCAAAAGTATACAACGGGAAACAGGCCTCTCAGATAAATCAGTTGGAAAAATATTAGATATATTCAGAAATATTTTAGAAGTTTGGCTAATCGAGACCAGTTCGAAGATAGGCGGTGCAGACAGGGCGGTTGAAATTGATGAGAGCGCGTTCGGGAAGAGAAAATTTAATAGAGGGCGTATAATTAAAACAAAATGGGTAGTGGGTGGGATAGAAAGGGAAACAAAAAAGTGTTTTTTAAAGGTGGTACAAAAACGGGACAGTACTACCCTTACCAATATTATTCTGGATTTTGTAGAACCCGGGACCACCATTATTACGGATTGCTGGAGGGGTTACAAAACAAATATCCTAGAAAATTTAGGATTTACGCACTTTACGGTGAACCACAACGAAAATTTTGTGAACCCTCTTAATCCTAACATTCATACTCAAAATATAGAATCTAACTGGTCGAAAATTAAGAGGGACATGAGACGAAGGATTGGAAGGATGTCCAGTTCAAAAACTGAAACTTATTTAGTAGAATATATGTGGAGAAGTCTCCACGTTACAAATGAGGAGCTATTTTCTGACTTTATTAATGCCGTAAATTATTTTTATCCTGTTTAATTACCATACTTCCTTATTACCTATCCATTTATTTCCTACATCTACCTATCCTGTTATTCATTCACTATTTTTTCCAAATATTTTTGACAATTGACAATATTAATACGATCCTTATATTAAATATTGTAAATTACCATATTACTTATTTAATTTATAATATATGTAATTGTTTGATAATTTACAGCAAATTATTTATTACGTATATTTCGGAAAACTTCAACTAAGAATTCAAAAATAGGTACTAATTCAATTTAAAAATAATATTACCTCTTTTAACAAATCAAATAGGTACATAATTATCTTGCTAAATTATATTATTAGCAACAAATCATTAATGTGATTTTAGCAGTTTTTCTTAATACTATTTATACAATTATAATTAATTAAAGTAAGTTAATTACGTATATGAAATTTATTACAAATATATTTATTTTAGTAGGTCAATTTTTACTAGATGAATAATTTGTAACACCTGGTACGCACATAAAAATAATACATTAGTATACCTACACATGTATTGATTTTCAAAGGGACTTTTTTCGTTTTGCAAAAAGTAAACGATCTCTCCTGCTGTGATTTGGGTTCAGTCATAAAACTTTATTATACACCCAACAAGATTCGATTTAGCCAATAACTCAAATAAGAAGGTTATAAGAAGAAATAACTCAAATAAGACGAAGTAATTCAAATAAGAAGGTTATAATAAGAAATAACTAAAAAAATCGTGTTTTTGTTAGTTGACAGTTCTCGTTAAATTGCTAGGCAACAAATTGCCATTAGACAAACCCAAATTTATTCGAAATAAATTAAAGTAAAAAAAAATGTTTTTTAAGAAAAAGCTTTTATTTTTTTAAAAATATGCTAAAAAATAAAATAAAATAACCTTTGAGTGAAGTCTGAAGCAATATGCAACATAATTTATAAAAGCTTGAGGCGTTATCATTAATTATTTCTGTTGCGGATATAAGAGCTATTTTACATTTCAGCAGTTACCAAACTTAATTAAACGCCTCAATCTTTTATAAATTATGTTGCATATTGCTTCAAATTTCACTCAAAGGTTATTTTATTTTATTTTTTAGCCCATTTTTAAATAAAAGCTTTTTCTTAAAAAACATTTTTTTTTACTTTAATTTATTTTCTACTTTTTAGTCTGATTACAATTAATTTGAAAAGAAAAATTAAAGAAGTAATTTTTTTACCTATATTTTAATCGGTTAATTTACATTAATCAAGCATAACTATGGAAACAAAAAATTGCAATGTAAAATCAATGGACAAATATTTGACAATTCTAAATGTCAAAAAGTTGCACAGGACTAAAAATCAGCAATTTTTTTTTGGGGGGGGGGCAATGTAGGACAAAACTAATTATACAATATTGCATTGTCATCAAGGTTAGACACGTATGTAAAATTTGAAACCTCTAGCTCAATTAGAACCTGTCTAAATTTTAATTCCAAAATTTGATCTAAACCAACATACTAACATATCAAGTTAAATAAAAGCTTTTAAAAATACAAACCTCCCGTGTAATATGAGTGATAAATTTTGTCAATAACTGTATACATTCTAGGCTATTAATACTTTTCTATATAATTTGATTTTAAAGTTATATAGAAATAAAGTCATTTGCATATATTTAATGTTTTTGATTTATTCATAATGTAAGTAGGTATATGTCTACATTAAGTATATAAATTTTAAATACAAGTGGCTCAAAATTTTTAATATATTATTTAAACATAGTTGCCATATTGATTGGTAAAATTAGCATGCATGAAATCAACGATAAGATCTCCAATACATAATTTTTCGGAAGAGAATTCATTTAAACGTGAGTTATTATTGAGTATCTGCACCGATAACAATATCACACAAATAAAATGGAAATGCTTATATTTAGTGAAATGATTTTTAGATAAAATAAAATAGGTATTCACAAAAGTTTAAATTCAACTAAAACATTTCCTTTCTTTATTAGTAGGTACAAAAAAACTATTTTGATAAAAATAAAACATTTAGGTAGGGTTGACCCGGGTAATTGTGAATGGATTTTCATGAACTGAGATAAAAGCGTTGTTTTAAGTATTTTTTATTTTATATATCACGTTATGGTTGATTTATTTTTAATTCTACATTATTCAGGATGCACCATACAAATTTTGAGCAAATTCGTATGAAAAACAAAAATTTTATAAGCCATTCACATTTCCCCGGAGCGGTTTTGCAAATCTTATGAATTTTGGGGTAATAGTGAATGCCATCAAAAAAATTATTTATAATGGATTAGAAGAGAAGCGAGGTACATCAGAGTAAAGCCCAACTCAAATTCTTCACATTTAACGCATTTTCAAATTTTTTATCGTACTTTAGCGGTCACAATTTCTCTTTGTTTAATGCAAGTTACGTATACCTCAAATTTGTACAGAAAATCAAGGTTAAATAAAAATAACACAAATTGTAGGAACAAATTTATTACAAGCTAAAAGTAATATTTTGATGATATTTTGTCATTTTATCATATAAAAAATCAAAAAATTACATGAATTTCACACAAAAACAAGGAAAATGAGACTTTTTCAAGGAAATACAGTTTGCTCACATGAATAAAAAACAACAATCTATTGGGGCTAAAAAATACTGTAAATGAAAAAAAATGGTTTTGTGTTAATCCTATTGCCCTTGGACATTCACAGAGACATTGAAAACAAGTAATTTTTCTGTTTTGTAAGTTGTTATAGGGTAAGGGAGCACAGCAATGATTTCGTAGATTCATACACAAAACATATCGCTCTTTACACAATTTTTTTTTGTATTGTTTGTATAACGGAAACTTAAACAATAATGTCACCACCATATTCATCAACATTTTCAACTCCGAAAAGGACACTACTGAAATTTTTGACCGAATGGGGGCATTTGTGAATCACGTTCACAATTACCCTACAATTTCAAAATCATGGGATAATTGCGAATTGGTAATAAATTGTCCAATTTCTTTAGCAGTTAATGAGGAACCCTCTCAGGGTTTGGACCACATCTTTAGAAGTACTTTTAACCATTTCTTACCTTTTAAAAAAATAAAGGATGTGGGTATTTATACATACAGTATCTACACGCAATTGGCTATTTATTCATACAGTATGTATAAGCAACTGGCTATTTATACATACAGTATGTATACGCAGTTGACTACTTATACATAATTATGTATACAAGTAGCAACGCCAGAAGTTATCCCCAATGCCCTGAACACCAAAAAATGAGTTTTTTGTTAAAATTGGCCAAAATTCAAGTTTTCTAAAATTTTTTTACACCATTGCAAAGAACGGAAAAAATAACATAAGATACTCTTTGAACCATTGTTCTATTTAAGCAGGTTTTCGAAAAAATAAACTTTTTAAAAAGGCAAATTTGCTGTGTTAAACAGGATGCTGCGACAGAAGTACAAGTTAATGTTACTACTTTTATTATGTATATGTACATGGTTATTCATATACAGGGTGGGGCAGGGAAACATCCCTACTTTCGAGGTGGCATTGTGAGTAGTGGGGACATGTTGGAGGAGTGGGGGTAGGTTCGAATGACGCTGTGGCCACGGAATTTTCCGATAGTAGCGCTGTCAGTTGTAGACATGGCTTGGTCGAATGAGCAACGCGCTTTTGCTGTCGAGACGTATTTTTCTCAGAATAAGTCTATTGTTGCAGTGCAGCGTGCGCTGCGAACTCGTTATCGGATTCCCCCTCGCAACCCTGTTCCTGACCGCAAATCCATTTTGTTGTGGGTGGAAAACTTCCGTGCATGTGGTAGTGTAGTGAAAAAGAGAGTTGGGGCTCGGAGAACTGTCCGAACTCCAGAAAACATTGACCGTGTCAGAAGATCGATCTTGCAGTCTCCTAAGCGTTCTGCCCACAAGCATGCATCCGCCCTTGCATTGTCTAATCGCACTGTGCGTCGTATTCTCCACGAAGAACTCCACTTCCATCCATACAAGATGGTCATCGTTCAAGAACTCACACAACGGGACTGGCAACAACGAGTACAGGCATGTGAAACTTTAATTGCTGACTTGCCTCATGATGCACGAGTTTTGTTTAGTGACGAAGCGCACTTCCACATTTCTGGAGTTGTTAATAAGCAGAATATGCGTTATTGGAGTGGTGCAAACCCTAGGGTAGTTCATGAGAGGCCTCTACACAGTGAAAAAGTGACTGTTTGGTGTGCAATCAGCAGTGAAGGCATAATTGGGCCTTATTTCTTCGAGGAGGACAATCGTTGTGTTACCATCAATTCCGAGCGGTATGTAAACATGCTCCAACAATTTCTTGCACCACAATTGCAACAGAATAATTTTGGAGTAGTGTGGTTTCAGCAGGATGGTGCCACAGCCCATACTGCTAGACATTCGATGGCTGTTTTGAGGGAAATGTTCCCCGGGCGATTAATCTCCCGGTATGGTGACATTCCATGGCCTGCGCGCTCGCCGGATTTAACTCCGTGTGATTACTTTTTATGGGGATATCTCAAGAGTGAAGTGTTTAAACATCGACCCAGAACCCTACAAGACTTGAAGGATGCAATTCGCGTTGAAGTTGCCCGCATTCCACAACAAATGCTTCGCAGAGTTATGCAGAACTTCAGAACCAGACTAGATCAGTGTGTTGACAATGAGGGACATCACTTGAATGATGTATTGTTTAAAACAAAGTAAGAATTAACTTCCATCTGTACCCTTTTGATGCCACAATAAAGTTTTGTTCTAACACTTTTCGTTTTTTTTTAATTTACCTTCAAAGTTAGGGATACTTCCCTGCCCCACCCTGTAGTATGATACTTCCTATGTAGGTACGTATATATAGTTATCAGTTTTTTCTAGGATTCCGAAAAAAAATCTTTTCTTAGGATTCCGAAAAATTTCGAAACTTTCATAGCTTCATAAAATTTTTCATGTACACATTACAAATACAGTAGAACTTCGATCGTCGGGACCGGGACTGAAAATTTCTTATTAAATTTATTTTTACTACTACTTCGGAACTTTTTAATAGAAAATTCGCCATGTTATGTAGGATGATGCGACAGGGATATTATGAATATAAGCTCATTTTTAAATATAATTTTTTAATGGTATACTTTGGTTTGTAATCATAGAAATAAGTGAATATAATAAACGGAACATCACCACCGAAATCTCATTCTTGGGCAAAGGGTAGTTATTTACAAATGGACTTCTGCGTATAATTGCTTCAAAATTATTTAATTACCCTTTGCCTGAAAATGAGGTTTAAATGATGCCGTTCAGTTCATTTTCCACTTCTATCAATAAAAGCTGTAATATACCGTAATTATCTATGCAATATAGTAAGTTTTAGAACTTCGCCACGTAATATCACGAAAACTAGACAAAATATCAAAAAACTTTATTCTTCCATTTTTGTATTATTCCCCAAGTTCTATAAGAATTGGTTTTAATTTTTATTGGCAACGGAAACCATCTTTTAGTAACCCCTAGACTTAGACATTGGGAGGGTTGGAAAATAAACTTCCGGTCCGCGTCACCAAAAATCCGTTTAGGGGGTAACTTCTTAAGCCAAAAATATTATATAAAAAAAAAATTCAGCTCAGTCGGAGGTTTGCGGTTATTATAATTGTGTAATAATTATAAAAATATTAACTGCAATAATAGCGCATACTTTCAATATGTATAAGTAGCCAATTGCCTATACATACGGCATGTTTAAATAGCCAATTTCGTATACATACTATATGTATAAATAGCCAGTTGCGTATACATACTGTATGTATAAATAGCCAATTGCGTATACATACTGTATGTATAAATAGCTACTTGCGTATACATACTGCATGTATAAATAGACAATTGCGTATATATACTGTATGTATAAATAGCCACATCCAAAAATAAAGTGTATTTAAAAAAAAATTTTTTTGAGGATTGGTCGAAGTAAGGTACATAAATTTTTGCAAGGGTTTTTCCAAGATAAAAAAAAAGATAATACTTCGAGAATTGCTATCAAATTTTAATAGCATATTAAGAAAGACAGAAAAACTTACTACTTAAGAGTTTATTTTTAACAATATTAATGTTATTTTAGAAATTATAGGCGCCGTTCACAATTGCCCCAATTCACAATTACCCCGGTCAACCCTATGTATTTAGAATACAGTGAGAACATGGTTAGAATGGCAGATAACTTTTATAATTACTAGGTATCGGACATTTTTCGGATCAAACAGCATTCGTGTTTTATGTATGCAGATATTTCGCATTTAATATGATTAATATGAATAAAAACGAATAGATATTTAGATAAAACATACATATACTTATTATATATACAACTCACACATATTATCTGTCTATGTGCCTGCAAATACAAAACACGATGTTGTTTGATCCGAAAAATGTCCGATACCTAATAATTACTGACTGAATAACTGCATTTTTAAATTGTTAGGGATGTTTCTAAACTAAAAATTGCCATGTTCATTCTGTTCGTGTCCAAAATTTGCTTGAAGAAATAATGAGAAAAATTCATTTTTGCATTACGTTGATGGTACTACCCATAATGATACATAACCAATAATGACGAAACGCCAAACTAGGTCACTATTTTAATAACTAATACAGTTTATATGAAATTGTTGACAGGATACAACTTTACGTCGCAGTTAGTTAGGTTTCACTTGAACAGCGTTCAGGACTTATAATCGTTTCTGTAACAATTGTGTCATTCTTTTTATGGAATTAGTTTCGCCATCTGTCTATGAGAAAGCGAATCAATTTTTTTTTTATATGCTATGATTTCTGTATTAATCTGATAACAAACCGATTCGTCCTCTCATAGTACAAATTTTAACTTGATTATAATCAATTAATTAAGTTTTATATATAACTTGTTTATACATATTATATTTGTTTTTCATATTTGTTTTTCATACAGTCAAGTGCCCTAACTTGGGACAGTTTTGAGCTTTAACTTTCGTCAGTGTGTTTTTATTAAGTTTTATTTTAGAAATAAACCAACCATGTTTTGGAAGAGACTTACTACTTTATCTGCAAAAAGTTTCAAATTTATAAGTCTTGTCAATAAAATTTAAAAAAAAAATGTCCACTGTCCCAAGTAAGGAATACCCCATTCTAACTTGGGACACCGTGTATTTTTATTTATGTACCACATATGGGACAGTTGTAGATACCTTGAGACACTTATAATTTCTTAAAAAAAGTTTATTTCACAAATGATCATAGAAAAGAAAAAGCCACATATAACACAGTCCAAAGTTGCCTGAAAGTCAGGAGCGTTTTTATTGCTTCATTTTAGAACTTTGGGAATATGTATCTGCCTCTGAACACTTTGATAGGCTTTCTAATGCCCATAATCCAATCAGAATTTACATTTATTTCAATGTCCTCGATATTTGGGAATACAAATCAAGCGCGTATACAAGGGGGGTGGGGGTGTCAAGGGTCATGACCCCCCCCCCCCCCCAAGAATTAAAAATATACACTGAATGTTATTTAATTTTAAACACTATATCGGTAAAATTACCGTTTTTTTTTGTTTTTTTGGTCATCAACGGTACAGAAATTCAATTTATAATTTTTATTGTTAATTTTGTCCCAGAAATTTTTTTAGTCCTATTATTTCCGCATGATCCCCCCCCCCCAAGAAGCTCCGCTGTATACGCCCCTGATACAAATGTATTTGTTGATCCTAAATAATTCCTCATGTAGCTTAACTGAAAGTAGTCACTTTCTTGTTTCTTAACTTGGGACAGTGTTTTTCGAGCATATTTTCCGGTTTTTATATAAATAAAAAATTAAGGAAATTAGTTATATTTAACTGAATGTGTAAAAGCGCTGCCCAAACACATACACAAAAGAAATTTAGGATTTACTCAAGTCTGATGTTGACGGGTCAATCGGGGCGATCAAAGTTATTTTCATATAAAAAAATTGTGTTTTTTGCTCCAAAATATAAAATTATTTAACTCACCTATGACGCTGCGCAAATGAGGTCGAACAGACATAATCTCAAACAACAACTGTCAGTCTAAAATATTCCACCACCTGTTTTTAGAAAATGAAATATAGACAGGTGTACTAATCGTCAAAACAAAACTTAACAAAATGTCCCAAGTTAGGGTGCTGTCCCAAGTATGGGCATTTGACTGTATTTGTTTTTTCTAGAACATGCATACGTAATTTCGTACGTTTCCTTATGGGCAAAATCACATCGAACAAACAGTTAATAGTCAGCGATTAGTGCTTAGACGTAGTTGGCTATTGAGTTTATTTGGGTTAGTTACAAATTTTGCAAGGGTTTTTTCAAAATAAAAAAAAGATACTAATACTTGGAGAATTGTTATAAAATTTTAATAGCATACTAAGAAAGGACAGAAAAACATACTAAGAGTTGATTTTTAACAATATTAATGTTATTTTAGAAATTATAGGCGCCGTTCACAATTGCCCCAATTGATAATTACCCCGGTCAACCCTATTTAATTTATATTTATAAAATATTTAATTTATATTTTATTTTTTATTTTTTTTTCTCACTACATTAAATCTATTAATTTTGTCTGAGGACAACATATATAACTTTTTATACTTTTTTATTTCTTATAGTTTGCCTCTTCCTTTCTTCCACCCCCACATTATATTAAATTCAATAGATTTGAGGATTACTTTATGATATTTAATATTATTTACTGTTAATAAATAAAACTGCTTGGCAAAAAATAACACTTTTATTTGAATTGTTATGACATGTTTTAGCCAATATGATCATTATCAAATAGCACTGTTAAATACCCTTTACGTCTTTTAAAAGTCTTTTATTTTTTGAAAATCGTAAAATTAAAATTTTGCAGAATCCACAGTTCCCACCATAATGCAGCCTGTACTGAAGATACATGCCACATTTGAAATCGATTGGATGAATAGAACTGGAGATATCATGTCGGCCAACTTGAAAAATGTAAATTCAAGAAAAAAGCCTTTAAAGTTAAGAAATATAATATTTGGCATCTAAACAACTGTATTAAAATGACCACTTTGTAAATTTTCAAAATTTTTAAATTTCCCTTTGAGGGCACATTTGTAAAGGTCTATGCTTTCAGAAAATGAAACAAAAATATCGAATTTTGAAAAATTATAGACTATAATATTGCCTTAAATGAGCCACGGACTTAAAAAGTTTGGGTGCCTCTCTTTTAAAGGGATGAAAACTTACTATTATCTACGCGAGCACAAAAGACCTCCAGAAACTGAAGTGAGAGGAACACAAATTGTATTATTTACATAGTTATCAACCAAACAAAGTAATTATGTTTTTATAGGAGCGAGTGAATAAACGTATATTTATTAATATGATAGACAAAGATAAATGCAGATGTAGGTAAAAAAAGTTCTTTTTAGCTTGCTCCGATAATATATACGTAGATAGGTTTCCTGTTTTAGAAATAGCTTTAATTTCTCAAAAGTTCGTACTTGGGCTGCATTAATGGTCAGCAAGGGGTAGCCGGATAAGTATAGGTGAATCGGCCCCGGAAGCGAATTATTTTAATAACTATATTAACGGTATGGTAAGGCTGTAAGTAATTGATATCTACAATTTTGGCGGCCAAAACTGAGTGGTTATGGAGATAACTAAAAAATTAAAAAATTACAAAAATTTTTTTCTTGGTAACTACTCAGTATAGGAAAATAATTCCAAATCCACATGAAGGCAAGTACTCTCCAGAATATTAGACATATTTATTATCGTATCAATCCTCGTTATTAAGGATAATAACAAGGATAATATCCGATCCAATGTTATTTTTATAGGGTTCCAGTTAAGTGTCCACTCCAGTTATTGAGATAACTATAAATAAATCTTAATCTAATGTTAAAATATGTCTTAACAAATAATATTGCTTAGTAGAAAATTGGACACCTGTTGTTTTGTTTTCAAATTTATTTTTTTGCAATTAAAAAAATGTTTTAATAACTATGGATACCTATACAAAAATAATACCCATAAAAAACAAGCGTACTCTGATCCCAACAATTTTATCCCATGTTAAATTTTGTATGTTCTTACTTCGTTGAAACAGACTGTATAAATATTTTTAACAGATGTAGCCCCCCCCCATGAATAGAATGAGCTGAAATTCGGTAAGTGGGGAAATTTCCTATGCACAGTGTACTTACCATACCAAAAAGTGGGCATAAATTTTGAACAAAATTTGAATCCTTCGACGAAGTCCTAGAGGACACCAAGACTATGAAACTTTCCTAAACCAGTTGGGTATAACGTTTGGGTCAATTATGCACAATATATCCAAACTTTCGCTTCCAAGTGCTATTTGGAAGTAGTAGAGAGCGGAAAAACTATTTTTGGGGAGTTTGACACGCCTATAGCCTCCCAGAATTAACCTAAGAATTTGAAATTTTGTATTTTGATCGAGTTGGTATCTAGAGTGTACTTTTAGGCGGTTAAAATGTTTAACCCTAATCTCCACTATTTTTACGCCAGAATTTAACGTTATAAACATATAACGCTGAAATTTTGTATGTGTATTGAGTCAGTATCCGGAGTGTGTCTTTTAGGGATTCCACATTTCCCTACCCCCACTTTCCCCGTTTTTACTCCGAAATTTTGTCGAATTTTCGTGTACGTTGAAAATGATTTATTTTCGTAATAATACCCAATTTGAGTGCCCAGTTGTAATAACTATCAGTGAAATTATTAAATAATTCGCTAATTTTAAGTATTTTTTCATTTCCCTTAAGTAATACATGTGAATGATATGGACCTTTAAACAAGCAACGTGAGTGACCAAAGCGATGTAACATGAGTGACTTTTCTTGGAATTTTTAAAATTTTTGTTTTAACATAGATGCTTGTTCTTTTAATGTGAACTAAATAAAGAGAATTCATTTTATCTTTGTATAATTTTTAAATCAGCTACAGTAATTAAATAGAACAGAGATTCAACCCCAACCTAGATGACTGCGTACACCATGTCTCCATATGTAACATGAGTTACCAGAAAAATAAGACACTTTTTTAAATATAATAAGCCTGCCTATTTTATTTTTTATTAAATAAAAATATTTAATTAATAACGAAAGGTTTTACTGAGAAATATACTGTCATTTTGCATTTCTTCTTATATAAAATTAATGGTTTTACCTCAATTTTGGAGTAAAATGTAACGTGAGAAACCGTGGAATAACGCTGTACAAAAATTTTACCTAGCAACTGATTGTTTACGTTTTTTTTTTTTTTAATTTTAATAAATCTCAAATACTACATACTTTTAATATATTGGTATGTGTAGATTTGTACCAAATTTTTGTCGTTTATTGTGAATTTCCTGTTAGTTGTAGATAAAGTATAGTACGTAATTCGGTTATAAGGCATATTACTATAGTCCGGATAAAATAATTTTTCACAGGACCGGCTTAACGATTTCAGTGTAATACTGTTAAACTGCTTGTATTTATGTATGAGTCTGCTAGAGCAAATAATGTTCCTTTACATACATACATACATAAACTGATTAAATTAAATCGAATTAACATATGTTTTAGAAAATATTACTAATTTTTCCTTAAAAAATGTTCATACAAAACTAGTATATCTTGCCAACAAACTATACACAAATAAAAGTATACATATTAAGAAAAGAAGATGTAACGTTAATCATGTGTTATCTAATAATTAATAAAATATTATAGAGGTATTTATTTCATTTTTGCTAACTAATATTTTTTTTTTGTATATACTTTTGAGCATTGAATAAATAGTGGGAATACACTTATATACACAATCTACATTATGAAAATGAAAAGTGACTGAAGTGTTGACGAATATGGATGGTTAAACAAGAGGGGATTTAAAATTTTTCTAGATTAACTGATGTTATATTTGTTAGTATAAATATTTTTAGAACATTTATTAATAAATACTCTCAAATTACAACAAAAATCACATAAAAATTAAAAAATATTCATTACCATCGATAGTTTGTAGGTATTCTGTGTTTGTAGATTACAAAAAGGTGTTAATCAATATGACGATTTTGCTTCAAAAAAATAATATCTAAAAAAAAATTGTATGGTCCATACAAATATTCTAATATCAATAGTATCTGTGGTTAAAAATACAAATAATACATACGTACATATTTATACGTACAACACGTACGATGTCATCAAAATGATGTTTTGTTTATGGGTTTGAATGAAATGTACAACTAGATTAAATATTGCTTGATTTACATTGCATGTGTATGTACCTATGAAGAAAACTAAAAATTTTAAAAAATTGTAAACAAGGTACATATATAAAATTTTAAAAAGTTAAAAAGAGATAAGGAGTTTGTTTATCAATTGATGCTGAAAGACAGCCGCAAGACAATAAATTTTGTTTTATATGTACCTGCCAGCTAGTTAGACAAATAAATATTGCAAAACTTTAATTCAACAAAATTTGGGGCCCCATTTTATTTTTGATATAAATCTCACATAATAAAATTTTTCTAAAAAGTTTTTGCTTCTCTATGTTGAATTTCAGTAAATTTTCAGAATTCTGTTATTTCTATTGTAGCAGACTCATACATAAATACAAACAGTCTAACAGTATTACACTGAAATCGTTAAGCCGGTCCTGTGAAAAATTATTTCATCCGGTCTATACATATTACACACTCGCGCAATTACGCACTCGCCGCTACGCGGCTCTTGCGTAACTTTTTCGCTTGTATGTAATATGCAACTTACAACCTCAATCACGTAATATACTAAGTTTTTAACAAAAAATAAGACAAACAATTACTAAATTACTGCCAAATACAAAAAATAATGAAATGTGAACTATCGCAATTGTTAATTAGTTTATTTTAGTAAAAAATTAGGTTATCATGATTTGTTAAATTTTGTTGATTTCAATCACTTAAATACAAAAATTAATACTAGATTCCGCATCAATCAAATATCTAATAATTTACTTATTTCTAATTAATATTCAGTTTAATTGCATCAAGCAAAAAAGTATTTACTTATTATATAAATGTCTTAAATAATACGTGAGAATTGGAACAAATTTAATGTTCCTCTATTCAAATTAATTGTTTAATAAAAGAAAAAAATTTTCCCCAATAAAAGAGAACCATTTTTAAATAACAATAAAATTAATTTCTTTTTTTTAATTGATCGTAACAATAAAAATCTATTTAACATGTTATTAATAAAACTATTTTTATTATCAAAAATCAATTAATTGCTTTTTTAATATCGATAGGTAGTTATTCATAAATCAATAGGGGCAAGTAGCCCAATTCAGTTGATTCTTGATAAAACAGTTATTTTCTCTGAATCTATACCTATATTTTCGAAAGGAAAACTTCTATAGCGAGAATAACTCTGCATGAGAGTGTAATGAAATTTTTAATGTACGAGTGAAAACCGTAATGGGATTTGTAATGACAATGACTGTGACAATGACAAAAAAACACGCTAGGGATTATTTGATCATTACTAACTGATTAATCCGAACTGATAATATTGTAAATACGGAAGTGAGTTTATTTGTTTGTTTGTTTGACTGGTTTTCACACCTCTACCGCTCAGTTTTCCCGAGACAGTCAGATACAAAACTATATCTAAAAAAGAAATTATTTCATCAAAAATTTAATAATGTATTAATATTCTTCAGTTATTATATTTGTATACGACTGGTTTTTTTGAATTTCCGCGCGCTTATGTTGTAGCAATATAAAAGCATTGTTGAAAAAGCATTGAAAAGACGCTATAAAATGATGTTTTTAAATTATATTTCAAAAACGGCGTAGTGAATAATTTTTATTTGTTATTAAATATAGTTTGTAACTTTGTATTTTATAACATATTAAATTTTAATCAAATTCCTTTGACATGTTTTCATTTTATTCAAAAAAAAGGTGTGAATATGTCAACTTTTCATAAGAGCCCGTGTTAAAAATAACAAAACTTTGAAATCGTTTCTATCAAATTTTTTTTTCGGTAAGGGCTCGAATTATTGGTATTGTATTAAATAAATATCTAGAGAAGTTTCGTTAAAATTCTTTGAAAAATCGTTCTCCGGAGCAACTGCCTTAACCAATCAACTTGAAACTTTGCACAGACGTAACTTGCGGGTCAGAGATTGTCGGAAAAATATTTCATTCCCGAGGAAAAATGTATTAAATTACAACAGCTGGTTATCAAAAAACGGACAATGTGTTTCAAACATTGTATATTGTTAACAGAAGGGATGAAAAAGGACACAGACTACTTTGTACCCTGAGAAAATATCTAAATCCTGTGCGAAAATATATTTAAAACGATATAAAAAAAAAATAATCATTGATTGCATTCGAACTTTGCGTATTGTTGAAAGAATGTTATAGTCTACCTTTTATTACCCGGGGAAAACACTTTATTTCTGTGGAAAAATTCCAAAGAAGAAAGAAAAAGTACTCAAGTTTTAACTAGATGTCATAATTTTAAAACCCACGCGAGCGAAACCGAGGGTAAATGCTAGTACTTTATATTGTTCAAATGGTTCAAATCGTACAAATTATTTAATTTAGCCACAACATTATTGACGTGACATTTTAGAGAATTTCTAGACTGGAAATTCAGCTATTACGCCCACTGTCATAACATGACTTGATCCCGGGACTATGGCAGAAATTTGTTTTGAGGTCCCTAGAAATCGAAAATGTTTTTAAAACATTATTCTATATACACTGGTTTCCGAGAAAGACTAATTTTTATAAACGGAAATTCGTTGTTATGCAGGACGGGGTATTATATTTTATTTAAGCTTATGTTAAATTCAACTCGATATATACAGTAAGAATGCAGCAGTAGGTACATCACTATCGAGAAATCTCATATTAAACAAATTATTTTTTTAATTAATAGTACCTAACAAAAAAAAATAAAAATTTATCTAAAAATTAGATAAAAGTAACTTCACTTTGATCGGCACCAGATCTACTTAACTTGGTACAATATATCGCCGCCTTCCAGGCATAAAGTCGTATCTCATTTTTAGTGACTTTTTTAGGAGAGTAGAAAAACAGAAGCTACTGTTACATTTTGTTTTATGTATTTAAACCTAAGGTATCAATGTATTTGCAGACTGAGGCCCGATTTACATTAACGCTCCGCTCTCAGTACGATATCACTACGTTCTCGATTCGATAAAATATTCTTACACAATAAACAATGAGTATATTCACATCATCGGTCCGATATCAGTCACGGTTCGCTCCCGGTCCAATGTCACTCCAATATCAATACCACTCAGGTAAAATTTTATCGGAGCGATATCAGACTTCTTGTTATGGCTTCTACCTATAGTGTAAATACTTTTTTGATTCCACTCCACTCAGCTTGCATTCAGTTGTTATGGACATATATTTGCATCGAACATCGAACTGACAATGAGACCGAACTGGGAGCGTACCTAAAGTGGCATTATAAGGTGAATAGAGAACGAATAAGTACCAGTATGATATCAGCACTTTTATGTGAATAAAGTTTATATCGGAGCGAAAGTGGAGTGCGAGCGTACCGAGAGCGGAGCGTTAATGTAAATTGGGTATAATACTCTTCATCTACTTACCTACATTCGTTTATGATTTACAAAACAAAATGTGACAGTAGTTCTTGTTTTTCTGCTCTCCTAAAAAAATCACTAAAAATGAAATACGACGTTATGCCTGGAAGGCGACGATATGTATGCCTCCGATTCCTTTACTTTTTTATTCATTTTTCTTGTTTTTTCTACTTCACCTTGTTTGGTGTCTTTTTGAATGATTCGCAGTCGGGTTTTTAACAAATATTCAAATCGACATTTCAGCTAGTACGGCCACTCTCGTTCGTTTCTAATACTCGACTTGAGTTCGGAACAATGATAGAAATTTGTTTTCAGATCTTTAGAAATCGAAAATTACATTTACTTAAGTTTATGTACTAAAATTTTCTCAAATTCAAGTTTTTACGTTTTCTACACTATTGGAAAGAGGAGAAAAATAAAGGATCACATAATAAAGGATTTTGAACCATTATTCTAAGTAAGCTGGTTTCCGAGAAAAACTAATTTTTGTAAACAGAAATTGGCAATGTTAAGGCAGGATGCTGCGACAGAGGTATTTGTTTTTGTTTTTTTTGTAACAATAATTTTTGTACGCTTTGTAGGCGCGAATCGCATTTTCCAAACCACAAAATCGCTCGACAAGGAGGAGTAATCTCTTTTATTTATTGTCCAGGTGTTTTATAGTAAATTTTGTAGTTTTGGAAATGGGATCTAAAAGACTGAAGGACTGTGCATATATCCGCCAATTTTTGTTATTAACGTTGAAATAAAGAATAAAGTTTTAATTAAAAACCCAACTTTTCTCTACTTCGATATTGTCTTTTTTGTCCATTTAAATTGATACAATGGATTAGTTTTTATGTAACACAAGAGCGAAAAAAGTTTATAGATTAATCTCATAGGTAAAAATCAAATTTATCAATCACTAATACAAAAAACCGTTTATGGATGAAAGCAATTTGGATATTTATCAATGTAAAATATACAGCAACTATTGTGGCTTTCTGCGTTGTTAGTATACATACCAATGTATGCGTCATATGGCCCGTTGTTATATGAAAATTTTTATTATTATATTATGATATGTAGATATTATTATTCTGTTAGCCGTAGAAAATCACACGGGAATTTTTGGAATATTTTTAATAAAATAATAAATAATTAAATATTTTTAATTTGATTTTTACAAATACAATATGTTTTGCAATTTCATTTGTGCATATGTAAGTAAATTGTTATGCTATATAGGAATATGTATGCTGAGAATATTTTTAGTTAAACTTGATATCAGTCAAATTTTGGTATCAGTTTTCGAAATTAAATTATAATTAATGTCTGTAGTGAAGTTATGTGAAAAAAAATTGACTGACATAAGTTTTGTTATAGCTGAGAAATATGCTTACCTACTTTATTTAATTTTGATCAAATTTAAATTTTCAGTAAATAATGTAGTCCTGTAAGCAGGGCCGAATTTATCCTAAGTGCCGCCTGGGGCACTGTGAAAAATGCCGCCCCTGACAAAAATTAAAAAAAAGTTCTTATTAACTTTTCTTTTTTTTTACCTTTTTCTATCAAAAAATAACTGATGACCAAAAAAAAAAAAAATTATCATGTGTATTCCAAATTTTGCCGCCCGGGGCCAGTGCCCCACGTGCCTCTAGTGTAAATTCGGCACTGCTTCTAAGTATTTCACCACGGCAGAAAACCTTCAATAGAGCACCCACTGGAAAGTTGGTTATATATGGAAAAATTCATACTCACTCGTAATCCGTTCACAACTTAGCCCTTATTTATGCTTGAGAATTTTTTATTTTAATGTAGATAAATTCGTATTTCAATACTCATTACAAGTCATTGACTTTTAAAACTAAAAGCAGCGGCATTCACAGTTAGACAATTTCTATACAAAAGGCAAACTTTTGTTTACATTATGAAATCTGTTGATTATTCGCACATGGAAATTTAGAGCGAGCATGTATAATTGGGGTTAGAAAGGTACGCGAAGTCCTTGCAGACAGGCTTATTGGCAATGGGTATGCATTTAATTCTCATTATTAACCGCACACTATGCGAAGTAATGGCTATCAAATAATATTTAATATTATTAGTACATGGACTGTATCTTATTACCTAGTAATAATATATTCTTATATATATTTACACTATGTTATTACGAACATCGTCAGTAATTTCACAGAGTGGCGTGATTGAAAAAAGTTTAAAACTGAACTAATCAATTCCAATAAAATAAAAAACAATTTTTGACATTATCCTAAAGAAGTATTCCCGGTAAGTGGTGATTGACACTGAAAGAAAATTTTGTAAATATTTTCGCTTCGTTAAAATAGCAATAGGCCTAACAACAATCATAAAATCAACAGAACTGAATGGTTAATTTTATTGTTAATACTTATCTGTTTAAAAACTTATAAATACCTTACTCTAAAATCAATAAAAATAAGCTTGATAAAATTGACGACAATCTGTTATTACGTACATAATACCACGACAGTATAGGTAACCTCTGCTTAAGAAAAAATTTAATCAATTTTTCCTAGATGGTCAATCTTTCTGGGAGGTGTTTTATGACATGATAGGTACCCAAGACTTAAGAAATGTTAATTGCAATCATATTCACGCTAGAGTTGGGATTGGAACCCGGATTCTTCATCATTAGCATCTTATGTCTGGGTATAAATAAATAAATCAAACTATATGCATTCCAAAATTTCTGATACCTAATTGAGAGTAGGTTTTCTTCTCAAATATATTCGCTTTATGGAAAAATATGGAAATATGGTTTAAAGAGATACACTTGCCTATAAATATGCAAATAATTGTATAGATTGAATTTACAACTACCATTTAAAATTTTAAATTGGTGAGTTTCGCAGTTAGACCTAAAAATTCTTTCCCATCAGAAATCTATATTAATTCTCAATACTAAATCAATAAATAGGCATATGAGGTATATATTGTATGTAATACACCTAAAAATAAATTATACACTTACAATTTAAATCCTATTATAAAACATATACCTGTATTGCCATCTACAAATAATATGTTGAACTATTTATAAAACACGGTTGAAGTGCAGTGGGACGTGGTTTAATATGTTGTTTATATGTTTCGTTTTTTCATCGTTTTCTCTTTTTAAAATCGACGTGTGTGGTCCTCGAATATAAATGTGTACGTACTTAAGCTATAGTATAGCGGCTACACTCTCTCAGTCAGCGGCGCGGCACACAGCACACAGATGTGAACCAAACACTTTGTGTTGCTACTTCGTAGGAATTCCTGATCGCAGCTAATGTATATTATGTCCGTTATTGACTATACCACTATAATGTAGCTAGCTAACTTACAAAACACTACATATACAGCGACAATAGGATACGATACGATATACGCGATATACTCTCTCTATCTTTATCTCATACATAATGTTAATGTTCTGTTTGATTACCCCTTTTATTTTAGTGTCATTGTGTCTTTTTATTTTGATTTTGATTTTTTAATTTTTTTTTGTTGTTGTTGGTATGTGAAATTGTCGATATTACACTAAATATTTAAGGAAATTTCTATATAAACTAAAACTTTCCTTAATCGTATTTTTATTTGTGTTTGAAAGCTTATAAGTTTTGAAAGAAAATTTTTTGCCTTACAGAAAACAGAAAGACTTTAAATATCAAATGTTACGTGAAAACAGAAAGAGTAAAACATGTCTGCTTTCTGAAAAAAAGAGTAGTAAAATTACAAAATAAATACAGGCTTATTAAAAAATCAAAAACAACATTGGAAAGTTTTGAAACAGTAAGGTTAATAAAACGTAAAAGTTATTCCTAAGACAATAAGCTTACACATATGATTTTGTCACGTTTGTGAATTTTAGTTTTTCGTTTTAAAGATCTCTAGGGCTGCTTTAACTGTATTAACTAAAATTCGCAAACTTGATCTTTACTTGACCGACAGTATGCCCCCCCCCCCCCGAAACCTTACAACTTTAGTCTCAAACATTTTTCTTCATTCTGTTTTGTTTTCGAGATACTTAGGTGGGGCGATTAAAATTGCCCACCCTATATATCTATGACATCGTAATAACTGCCAAAAGCGCCGTTGAACAAAATGTACTGGCCTTAAATATGACATTGTATTAATGGTGGAATTATTTATTGGTTAGTATGTCTATTTAAAAAATTATTTTAATATAAATACACGTATAAATTTCAGAGTACCAATTTATCCGACGGCGACGGTTACAGGCATGAATCACCAGTCTGAATTGACTTATTTAATTAAAAATATAAAAAAACTGTGTGTACATTTATCGATCTGAAATTTGAATGTCTTAAAATTTTAACAAAAATACATAGTTCAAGCAAAATTCAGAAAAGGATCAATTAGGTATGGTTTAGTAAATTTTTGTTCACTTTGATTCAAATCGCAACCAAAATATTGTTAAATTATTATACTTAACAATATTAATTTTTAATTAATTTATAAAATAATTATATAAATTAATGAGGTGATGACGATAGCAATTTTTTACCAACGCAATATATATTTTTCCCACCAGAAATAAGACTGGCTCTTTTGATTAAGTTTAAAATAAAGCAGTGTGATTCAAATGTATCTACCCGTATAATTTTACAATCAACCAATGATATGTAATAATTAAATTCAGAATAATTAAAGGAGTTTAATCTGCATTTTGTAGATAAACTGCATTTATCTACAAAAAAAAGGGAAATACTTAGCACCACCTTCAGGAGTTTTTTTTTCAAATTGTTCTTGTAAAAAATATAATTTTTGAAGAATTACTTAATTAATTGGTTTTAATATATTCTAATACATTCAAAAAACTATTCTAAAGTCATACATATGGGTAGTCATACAAACGAAAGAAGAAAATGGATTTAATTCCGGCACGACATTTTTTTCATGCGTAAGCTTTGGCAAGTAGTTTCATTTCAACTTGATGACATTTTTCACACTATTTCAAAGTGACCAGTCAAAAAATTAAAAATTATCAATTTTATGGCCATTATAAAAAAAGTTGCATCCAGGAAAGTGAAAAAATGTGTAAAAAACTAAAATTAACACAAGAGAATTTCTTATACTCATTTTTATTATTAAGTACAATTTATTAAACTATTAAACAATTTACTAATTATTATTATTAAACAATTTTTATTATTTTTATTATTAAATTTTTAATTAATAAATAATTTATTATTTGTTTAATACATTTTATATATTATATTAGTATTATATATATTAGTAGTTATATAGTGTATACATGGATTACAAAAAAACAAAAAGAAAAATTTTAAAAATTTAAAAAAAAACTAAATAAATAAAAAAATTGGGAATTTATTATTCATTAAAAATATTCGAAGTCATTTACGACAGTTTAATATATGTTATATATTATATTAGTAGTATATGTATCAGTAGTTATATTAATTATATAGTATATATCTATTATACAAAAAGAAAAAAAAATTGGAATTTATTTTTTATTAGAAAACATACGGAGTCATTTATTACAGTATGGTAATGATATTTATCTAATTTATTTACATTAGTTAGGTTTAATCCCGTTTTTGGAGCTGCCAGGATACTGAGAATTCTTCAAATATTCTTTAAAAATCAGCTAAATAACGTTTCATAGAAAAAAAAGGTCCTCTATTCCAATACAACATATTTACAACTCATACAACTGAACAATTTCTCAATTTCTTATATTCACAGTATTTTTCAGGAAAATGCTGACCAGAATACTGAGAAATTGACTGGACCAAGTACGATCTCGGTTACAATGTTAACTGAATTAATTGATACAACCTCAAATTAACTAAAACATGTACTTTATTTTATTTATTATATTTCAGTTAATTACTATGACAAACGATGATTTGATCGGAATATAAATTTTTATATTTTTTAAGTATTTTGGTTTAATAGGACAATGATGCAAAATTCGGGGGATAAAATTCAATAGAATATTTCTTAAAGAAAAGATAAAAAAATTCAAAAATTATTTATACAATAAAAAAGTACCAATATTATAGATTACTACTGCAGTGTAAATTTTTTATTTATACATTCAGAAAAAAATAATTATTTACTCTGCTATGTTTTACTTTGGAGAGGTGACATGGCAGGAGACTAAGAATTTTACATTTTAAGTGTAATTTTTTATAAAAAATATATTTTGGAACAGGGTTATCTTGAGTGACCAGTTAGATGCAGTAATAGTTTACAGTTTCTATCTAGAAAAAATGTATTTTTTAAAATATTAATATACAAAGTAAGCTGGGGCGTCCAAAATTCCCTCGTTTGTAGAACTACCCATATATTTTTTATAGGATTAAACACTTTTATATTAATTTTTAAAGAGTGATGTAAGATATAGGGTACGAGCCGTTTACTTTGTTTAATTTGAAATATTGATTTATTTTAAACTAACAAATTATTTGTTGCAAAAGAAAATCCATTCTGAAACAGTGTAACATCTCTTAGGACGAGTGGAAACTTACATTGCTTTATTGTTCTTTACTAAATCAAAAAATTCAATTAAAACTCATTAAGTTTAAAATGTAGTATATTGTATTAAACATGGTAAAATTTCCATGATGTGATGAAAAATGATGAAAAACTGAAGAAACTTGAGTTAAAAAAATGTTGGATTACTAACACATTTCCATGTAATAATGTCTGTTATAAGCTCATACAAATAATGTCTCCAAAATCATTTTCGAATTGATACAGCCCACTTTTAAGTTTGGGCAAAGCAACCTCAAAATCACAACGGATAATAAATAGATAAATACAAGATATAATTACTGTTTCGACGGCATAATTTGACAGGCTACATAAACAGACTACACTTTTTACACGATATTTTCTTTTAAGAGAAAAACAGCACTTTTTCTGAATGACAACCAAAGATATAAAGATTTGCTCTACAAAAACACGGTTCAAAACGACGGATGGCAATTTAGTTTCATAGGATCTGTGATAGGTGGAGCTAGATGGAAAATATTAATACTATTCAGAAATGATTAGGTATCCGTATTTTCCATTAGATGGAGTCGAGTCTTTTTTCAACTATGGTGCAAAGTGATCGCCTAGTGAAAAGTTGTTCTGTGTTATGATATATGTTTATTTAAGAAACTAGTCTAATATCGACAAAATTAATATGCATTAAACATATGTATGTATATGTATAATGTTTATGGTATTTCAGATTTTTTTCTTTTAACTGTGGCCTCTTATTTTCTGGACTATACAATTTTTTCCTCTTAAATATGTAGTTAGTTTGATTGTAGCTTTACCTATAATTAAAGGATAAATAATTAGTTATACAAAATATCTAAAAATGTACACATTACAGAAAAAGTTTAGAATAACCTATAAATTTAAATAGAGGCCAACCAAAAATTATTTCACGCAAAAATTCATGCATTTTGGACTCCTCCCTCTATGTCACGTTGTATAATATTTCTTTCAACCCCCTAATTAACAATATATATATATATATATATATATATATATATATATATATATATATATATATATATATATATATATATATATATATATATATATATATATATATCACAAAATGTGAACACCCGTCTCCCAATTAAGGATAATTTTTATGATTATAGTAAAAATAAGACGTTATCCCCTAAAATTGTAAAAATGAGTTTACATACACCAATACCTCGCTTTGCGTCGTTTCGGTTTGCGTTTTTTCGAAGTTGAGTCGCTGCTGAATTAGTACTAATTTTCACTGTGCGTCGTTAGATTTTCGAAGTTGCGTTGTTGTGGGTTCGAGTCTTTAATTTTTTTTCGAAATTTTTTGAAATTTTCTTTTCTTTTTTAAAAGATGGCACGACTTTGTTGTAATATGGTGGATATGTATCTATTGATATTGTAATAAAGATTGATAATAGATGACAACTACTTTGAACATGGAAATGTTAAATTAAGTTAAATAGACGGAATCCATACTGCCGGATTATATGGTGGTTATCACATGCTAAATGTATTGTACGTAGTTTTAAATTTTGAAAGAAACTGATATAGAAATGTGGAACGTATTACGCGTGTGATGTATGTTGAATCAGTTTCTGTATCGCGTGTACGACGTGCATCAAAATTTTTTAAATTTGTTTTTTTTTTTTTTTTTTTTTTGTATATATATGTAATAAAATTTTATATTATTTTTGTTTTTTAAATGTTTACTCTGTTCAATTTTCTTTTCAAAAAGTAGTATTTTCGTAACCCTGAAACCCATCTTCGATCTTTACATGGTTTGCTATAGAAAATCATAATTCACTTTGCGTCGTTTCAATTTGCGTCGTGTTTTTTTGGAACGTAACCACGACGCAAATTGAGGTGTAATTGCGTACTTGGTGTACTTGCATATAAATAAACTTATTTTTACAATTACAGCCCCATCTGTTACGAATAGAAAAAAATGTTTCGTTTAAAAGTTGAGTATTTTGTCCCGTAGAATCCGAATCTGCAATAAAAAATTGGGCTTTCTATTTTAGATTTCAAAATTACCTCCGCCCCCCTCACAGGGGGAAGGAGGGCTTATTTTAAGACAGAAAGATGCCCTCTTGAGAAATACTATTTTTTTGGTCAGGCAAAGTTCCCTACAGGCTTATTTTTCAAGACATAGAAAACTCCAGGTTAAATGGATCAGCCTGTGTATATTCTATATATTTTTAAATTGTCCTCAAAACGTTAAGAAAAACTGTATATTTTTAACCAAAGAAAGTTTTATGAAAAAGTTTTTAAAACGTTACAGAACGTTTATTGTCCGCAAAAAAAATAAATGCGGTTATGCTTTTCAGCCGCCATATTGAAGCCATTATTGTGTGAGGTCAATTACGTCATTCATATTTGAAAATTAGAGTTCATAACCTTTAATTTGAGCTATTGTACACCTATTTTAAGCAACACAAATTTTGGACAGCAGGGGGTCTCCCGTTCAGAAAGAATATCCTATATATATATATATATATATATATATATATATATATATATATATATATATATAGATATAGATATATATATATATATATATATGTATATATATATATATATAAATTTTAGTGAATATCATTTTCGTATTCTAGGGACCTCAAAACATATTTCTGTTACAGTCTCGGCCTCAGGTTCCGTCATGAGAACGGAATTTTCAGTTTTGGAAATTCGCTAAAAATTGATGTAGGTATTTTATTTGGACCCCGCCCCCCTCTATCATTATGGTAGATCCGATTGTTCACCCTCTCCCGTTTTGCCTACGTATTTTCTGAGCAGCCTAATTCCCCACGTTATTTTCCTAAAAATTACAGAGAGCAACATAAAGATAAGAGCCACAGATGAGACAGATGAAGCCTACATATAAAAAAATGTGGTCCGAAAGTTGCAATAAGCTGCATTTTATACAGCTTACTGACTAGTCATCCATCGACTCAACAAGAGTAAACAACCATTGTTAAGTGGTGGCCACAGTGGTGGCTGTTTGATTGTTACATCGTGGTTACATCGTTAGTGGCAGATACATACATACGGTTGTTGGATAGTATGTATCCACTTCCACCTCGTACCTCATGCTACATACGTAATGAATATCACACATACTAACATCCACTATACTACACATACAAACACACTTTAAATATGAATTCTGGCGACAGTCCGAATGCTAAACATCATATAGTAGTTTGGCCCGTTGATAAGAGCGTTTTATCTTACCGAGAGTACGCACCAACCAATGGTTTTATAATGATTTGTGACGATATCTGTTTGTAATAATATCCTTGGCCGACGGAATGATTAGATATAAAAAGACTGAAAATATTCAACTTTTCAGAAAAACAAATGCCTATGTGAATTTACTAATTAAATATTTACTTCCCAACGCTGCCACCGTGACGATCTTGAAATGAAAGAAAATAAATATTAACCCATTAAGGTCGACTTCTATTTCTCTTTGTCAAATTTTATACAAAGACGGAATAAGATTCTCATGTAAATTCTAACAAGGAGCATGTAAATTCTAACAAGGAGTACCCCTCCGACTTTGTTTATTCTTTGATATATTGTAGAACATCGAAAAATAAGAGACACGTATTTTTTTTTTTAGCGGCTGTAAACCGGTTTGAAGGGGCGAAATCACCCTTCAAAAATTGGGGTAAAAATTTAATTTGTTAAATATCTCGAAAACGGTAAGAGATAGAGCAAAAGTTTAAAGTAGCGATATTGCTCTTTTTAAAGAGCTATCTATTGATATGCAACTTGTTTAAATTAGGTCAACAGGGGTGATTGGGGGTCAAAATTTAGGGGTTAACTTTACGAAAAGGGAGTAAAAAATAGCAATATCGCCAATATCGCCAATTTAAACTTTTGCTCTATCTCTTACCGTTTTCGAGATACTTAACAAATTAAATTTTTACCCCAATTTTTGAAGAGTGATTTCACCCCTTCAGCCGCTAAAAAACATCCGTGTCTCTTATTTTTCGATGTTCCACAACATATCAAAGAATAAACAAAATCGGAGGGGTTCACCCCCTTGATGCTCCTTGTAAGAGAAAATTCTGACATCTTTTCCAGGATAACAATAAAGGCCCGTTTGATATGTTTTTAAGAAAACTCGGTAATACCAAAAATAAAAATAATAGTAAAAAAAACTGAAGTTTTAAAAAATAAGGGAACTTTTTAGTACATATTTGAAGTTAGAAATTTAACAGAATACTAATTGTAAAAATCCATTCAATATAACTAGGTTTCCCATTATATTATTGGACTACTAATTTTTTTTAAACATAATTTTAACATATTCTTTAGGATATGATGTGTAAAATCTAATATTTATAAAAATATCAAACAACTTCAGTATCAATAAAAATATCAAATTGCTACTTTAATTACAATTGCTAAAAATTTTATATTAATATTTGGAAAAATACATTTTTCTAGATGGAAACTGTAAACTATTACTTCGTCTAACTGGTCACTCAAAATAACCCGGTTTCGAAATATATTTTTTATAAAAAAATGACACTTAAAATATAAAATTCTCAGTCTCCTGGCATGTCTCCTCTCCAAAGTAAAATATAGCAGACTAAATAATTATTTTTTCTGAATGTATAAAAAAAAATTTGCACTGTAGTAGTAATCTATAATATTGGTACTTTTTTACTGTATAAATAATTTCTGAATTTTTTATATTTTCTTTAAGAAATATTCTATTGAATTTTGTCTTCCGAACTTTGCATCATTCTCCTATCAAACCAAAACACTTAAAAAATATAAAAATTTATACACATATTCCAATCAAATCATCGTTTGTCATAGTAATTAACTGAAATATAATAAATAAAATAAAGTACATGTTTTACTTAATTCGAGGTTGTATGAATTAATTCAGTTAACATTGTAAGTGAGATCGTACTCGGTCCAGTCAAGTTTTCAGTATCTGGGTCAGCATTTTCGTGAAAAATACTGTGGATATAAGAAACTGTTCAGTTGTATGAGTTGTAAATATGTTGTAACTATTGGAATAGAGGACCTGTGTTTTTTTTTTTTTTTTTTTTTTTTTTTATAAAACGTGATTTAGCTGATTTTTAAAGAATATTTGAAGAATTCTCAGTCTTCTGGCAGCTCCAAGAACGAGATTAAACTTAAATAATGTAAACAAATTAGGTAAATATCATTAGAATACTATTATAAATGACTCCGTATATTTTTTAATAAAAACTAATTTCCATTTCTTTTTTTGTATAATATATACTATATAATTAATATAACTACTGATACATATACTACTAATATAATATATAACATATATTAAACTGTCGTAAATGACTTCGAATATTTTTAATGAATAATAAATTCCCAATTCTTTTTTATTTATTTAGTTATTTTTTTAATTTTTTTAATTTTTTTTTAAATTTTTTAAATTTTTTTTAATATATATATGCATAGGTACACTATATAACTACTAATATAATATATAATATATATATTAAATAAATAATAAATTGTTTAATAATTAAAAATTTAATAATAAAAATAATAAAAATTGTTTAATAATAAAAATTGATAAATTGTTTAATAGTTTAATAAATTGTGCTTAATAATAAAAATGAACATAAGGAATTCTCTTGTGTTAATTTTAGTTTTTTACTTATTTTTGCACTTTCTTGGATGTCTCATTTTTCATAATGGCCATAAAATTTATAATTTTTAATTTTTTGACTGGCCATTCTGAAATAGTGTGAATAATGTTATCAGTTTGAAATAAAACTACTTGCCAAAGCTTATGCATGAAAAAAGTATCGGGCCGGAATTAAGTCCATTTTCTTCCTTCGTTTGTATAACCTTCCACATGCCTATATTTACCTTGAAGGTACATAGAAAAAAGTTGAAACCTGAAATATAAATTTAAATCCTACTTCTCCAACAATCAATTTTTCATTTTTACAATAAAATTTCACTAAAAGTTTCGAATTTGAATCAAGTCCCTGTTCGATCAATGCATTTTCCCGTACCATTAACCGGATTGATTATAAAATTTGATTCTAGGTACTATTTAATCCAAACCCACATGTAACTGTAGTATAATTTCTGTACAATTATCAAATAGATATTGATTTTACAGAAAAAAATTTTGACACGTGTCTTAATCAATTAGTCACCTTTTTTTCTCGTGTTAAATTCCACAGTATTATTACTTTGGAGTTTTATAAACATTACGGAGAAGGAAAACCACTTTAATCGAACTAGGACTTTTTATTATTAATTTTTACTTTCGTAACCACATTGAATTTGTCTCTAAATTCATTCTGTTACAAACGTTGTTTACACCAGAACGGTAAGCAGAGTCGTCTAAAGTTACTTAGAGGCCCCCATGCATAAAAATTTGGAGACTTCTGCTCTATATTCTGAATTTAAGAGCGCTTTCTGAAAACTATTACTACTAATAAATATAAATTCTTAATAATCGATCACATATTTTTTGTGGCCTTATAACTATTTATTTGCTAATCCCGATCCCGATATTAGTCAAGAATTCAATTCCAGTCCTAAAACGTACTAAAAATCAATCGGAATCCCGAGATTGCAAGATTAAGTGCCCAATTTGTGTATAATTATTAACTTTATTGACACAACTTCGTACACTAAAATTCTGTACGTCGCGTCGTACAGTATTTTATAACAGGGGCTTATGGATGCCAATCCGTGATTATTTGTATATATTTAGAAAAATAATATTTATTATAAATATTATTTCAAATAAAATTCATTATCACGAATATCTACCTAATCAAATCATAAAAAATTATGTATAATCACTAATGTTTTACGCATAGTGATATTTGTAATGTGTTTGATGTGGCTCCAAGGACTGCATTCTCGGCATCATATGTAATATACAATTTGTTTTTCGGTTATAAGTCCAGGGCCTTCTCAGTTTAGGAGCCCTGGGTTTTTGCCCAACATTCCCTTAGGTAAAAGCGACATTGGTGATAAGTAGTAAGTAGTGAATAGTAAATAGAAGGCATAAGCAAAAAAATACGCTGCTAATGGGGTATGGCACACAGCTTCCATGTACTCGTAACAGACTTTTATCAGTTCTTAAAATGCTTGTTTATTAAAAAATAAAAATCTATACAAAAATTATTGTAAAAAACATAAATAATTTGGTTAATAAAAAAAACTCATTAATTCAAATATCATGGAGAAAAATATTCAAATATTTTACTTTTTTGAAAAATAAAGTTTGGTTCAACTTTGGTTTATTCCACTCAAGCGTTCTATTTACAACTTACTATTTACTACTTTGGTCTGAACCAGGTACCTACTTAATAAGATTATTTATTAAAAACTAAATATGAAATGTAAGATCTTTAAGTGTTTAAATTTTTGCTAGTGAATGTAGTTAAATATTTTAAATCACTATATGAAAATAATTTCTCCTAATTTAAACCTTTAATTTAGTCAATTATACTACTAATAATTATAAATCAAATGTTCTTGATTACAGAAATTAATTTAAACGAGAATTAATCGTTACAGTCTTTTTCAAATTGCATCGCTCTTTAAAAAGGCTGAAAAATTAGAAAAATTTACTTCATTTTCACATCGGTAGTGTAACAGTTTTTTTTTTTTTTTTACATATACATATATATATATATATATATATATATATATATATATATATATATATATATATATATATATATATATATATATATATATATATACATTTCTTTAAGTTTTTTTAAGTACCTATACATATTAGTATGGTTACCTATCCATATTAGTATACGTTTCTTTAAGTATTACCAACCAATTAAATTTAAAAATTCGATTCTATAGCGAAAATAATATTTATTATTCATGATAGATTGTACGCTATATTATACAGGGTGTTAGTGAATAAGTACGAAAGATTTTAACAGGTAATTGCTGAGATTCTTTTATGTAAAAAAGGTTATATAAACCCAGGTCTAAAAACGCTTAGTTTCCACGATACAGGGTGTTCAATTTCTCGTCTTTATTAATATTTTCTTAAATATTTCAAAAACGTTTTGAGATATTGACACAAAATTTGGGACAGGCTACGACAGGATAAATACCCATATTCTGAATTAGAATATTTTCGCTCAAACCAGCGGCGTCCGTACAGCCATGTGATGACATATTTTTAAAGGAAAAAAGGCACGCCAATGACTTTTACCAATTTGTAAATGTTTTTTCAAATGTCCCATAAATGTCCCATAAAAATGACCTCTTAAAAATGACTTCTTACTATTTTGTCCCTTATGAAGCCATTTTCAAGGTAAAAAATAATTTCCAATTACTGTTCCTATCACAAAACCGGTATGGGCTATCTAGTAACCCATCTACTCTGTATTTTGGAAACTAAGCGTTTTCGGACCTGGGTTTATACGAACTTTTTTGCATAAAAGAACCTCAGAAATCACCCGTTAAAATCGTTCGTACTTATTCACTGACACCCTGTATATTTAGTATAGATTGCGTATTGATATATAGGTATAGGTACAGTCGGTACAGATCTAAAATGTTTAATATTTTTTTTTTAAAGTATGCCCTAAAAGTTCATACCAAACCAAGGGTTTATCATTTTTAATTTTATTATTCGTAGAAGTGCTACTTTTCATCTAGATTTGAATTTTTGATGGATGTTGTTCAATATGGAATATATTTCGACACAAAATTCCACTTACCGGATACTTTTGAGGGATGTTTTTCAATACGGAAACACATTTCGACACAAAATTCCATTTACCGGAAACTTTCATTTTTTCTATTTTAAATTTCTTTCTTAATCTTCGAAGATTTGGTCGACCTTGACTCCAAAATTTACCGGTACTACTTACCCGAAATAATTTTAGTTGATTGTTTTTAGTAAGTCCTATTGTGTGCATACTTTGTTTTAAAAACTTCTTGGATTCATGGTTGAAAGGTTGCATACGAGTGACAAAAATAATCTCATGTTGTAGCTCAGTATTTCGTAAACCGAGCTTAGAAATAAAAAATTTGAAGGGAAGCGCATTTTAAAAATCCTTTCTAACAATATCCTGTGTAAAACTTAGAATATGTATGACTTAGCCAGCTATTACTCCCTCATCAATCAGTTAATATTGCTGTATCATGACGAAGCTCACTTGATTTTTATTCAATTATACATGTATGAAGAAAATATCTTTTTTCCTATAAGACGTTATTCTCTGTCAAACAATAATAATAATAATAATAATAATAATAATAATAATAATAATAATAATAATAATAATAATAATAATAATAATAATGCTGGGCTAAAATCCAACCTTCACTTCCCCGTTCGTGCCCGGCGGGCAACTGTTAGCTTCGGCTAGCAGGCTGACGAGGCTCTGGTACTGTGTTTCGACAAGAATGATCGTGTGGAGGGGACGATGTTGTATCCCCCGAGTGAGTGTTATGCCTGAGTCAGTTTGATTTGGTTTAATTGGTACCTTGACCGGAATTCAACGCGTCGCCAGTGCTGCATACTCCAGTGGGCGTGATCTTCGGAGTCCGACGATACCGTTCGGATGTGTCGAAAAGGTGATATTGCGTCTGTGATTTATGTAAAAATTGTGATCTGTGTCTGTGATAGTTGTTATGCCACCTTGGGTTCTAATGCCTGCGGTGGTACTTTTTAATTGTTACTGTGATGTTTCCCTGGCCTTGTTCTTGTCATTTCGATGGGTAGGAATGCGGCTCCCGACGCACTCGTTCTCATCGGCCACACGTACGAGTCGACGTCTGTCCGAACAGCTTGAGCGAGCTCGCCCAGTAAGGAGACGTCGTCGTCCCTCGTACGGATGCGTTCGTGGGCGTTGATATGGCGGCTTTCGCCCCGTCGAAGTGATACGAACACAGGTCAGATGTTGGCTTTGTGATACTCTGTGGCATTGTTCCGTTCTCTGTAGCCGCGACTCGGACGAACGTGGCCTAGTCATCGTACCGGTCTCCCGTGTAGGTTGACCCCGACATCTGACAGAACGGCACATGTACCCAGTAATCAGCTATCTGACAGAACAGTACATGTTGCTCAGTAATCAGATGTCACTGTCCCTATACGTGTGAGTTCCTAGGTGTTGACGAAGCCATTTCGGAATTGTTGAGACTATGGGGAGCGGAATCGTGCCACAGAGCAAGAAATTTCTTAAAATCTGTGATATTGTTGTTTTTATTTTTTAATAAGATTGTTTTAATCTGTTTTGTTTTAACGATGTACCGCTGAGGGCCTTTTCCACCCGAGGTGGTACATCATCTTTTTATTCTTATCTGTGATATTTTGTTGTGCCGCTGTGGGCTTGCTGTTGTAGCCCTTCAGCGGTTTTGGTTTTAACTACTTATTGCGGCACTGGTCGGCCTGTGGCTCCCCAGTGACGTAATAAGATTTTTTTTTTTTGTTTTTTAATATTGTCTGATAATTTTTTTTTGTGTTTTCTAGTCAGTTTTCTCCACTCCGGGGCCCTTTACACCTCGGAGTTTCATCGTTGGTTTTCAGACCTTGGTGGCCGGACGCTCTGACTAGTACTTAGCGTGCCGCCACCGAGGACTGTCCACTCTTTGTGAAGCCCTGGGATGGCAGGGTCCATCGTTGAATTTTATTATGTGTATGTTTGTCCTTTGTCTATTGCATTTATGTGTTCCTGTCTTTATGTGTTGTTTTTATTTATATCGTGTTTGGCGGCGCATGCCCTTAGTTGGCGATGCCGCCGGACACTGTTGACCGCGCCATCCACCGGCAGCAGTGTCCCAATTTTAATAAAAAAAAAAAAAAAAAAAAAAAAAAAAAAAAATAATAATAATAATAATAATAATAATAATAAATAATAATAATAATAATAATAATAATAATGGTGGTGAGGACACCTATAGCAGCTGCCCTTGGCACCCGTGAGGGATATTTATCCCCCATTGGTGTCAAGGAGGCTAAGGGTTCCAGGGGTAGTTTATGCGCAATACAGTAATCTTCGGATTCCATTAGCCTCTGACTATCCAAGATCGGCACTGTTCCTTCTCGAGGTACCACCGTTTTCACAAAAGATGCCGGATCTAGAGGAGAAATCCTCGATCGTTCCTTTTTTAACCTTCGTTTTTATTTCGTTTCGTTTTTATTGTTCTTTTTTGTTTTCGTTATTTTTATTTCTTTTTGTTTCAGGTTTTCTTTTATCTTTTGTTTCTTTTTTGTTTTTGTTTTTGGTTTTGTTTTATTTTCGTTCTTCTTTGTTGTCCCAATTTCAAGTCATCTTCGGGACCCACACTAGCTCGTGTGTGGCTTAGCGGCGTTGCCTGGAAAAGGGGATCCTGGTGACTGAGGGAAGCCGTTACTTGCGAGTACGGCGGAACAACACGTCACCTTGGCCCTGGCTTCAGGCATAGACCGTGGCTGCGGTTATGCACCGGCCGCAGTAAATTCGAGCGCCCCGGGGTCGTGCGTGTCACTGGGGCAATGGGCTTCGTCCCTAGGGCCCCTCATTCCCGTATCCCTGGCGTGGGAGTCCCACGTCCCTTATGAGGCTCCGTGGAGGGTGGGGAGCGGGGTGGGGGATTTTTGTATAACATTTTATGGGTAACTTTAAAAATAATGTTTCTTCGGGCGAGTCCGGGCCCTCTAAACCAGACGCGAACCATGCTCCGCCAACAACATCCGGTGTGAGCAATGGTAGCGTGGCTTGTCCCGCTACCTCTTCAAACGTACCCGCTCCACAATCAAGTGGAGTGAGTACAGACTCTAAAAGGGGTAACCCTCCCCCCAAAAAAGGGAATCGTCGTGGGCGACAAACTCCGTTTGTCGCCCCAAGAGTGCAAGAAGAAAGCTTTATGAGATTTTTAGTGGTTAAGCCAGTGGAAGGAGATTTCAGTAAGATGAGTCCCTTCCAGTTGGCAAAATTAGTCAGTGAGCACATTGGGCATGTTAAGAATGCTAAACTGTCGGGCAAAGGGTTGCTCGTGGAGGCATTCTCAGCGGCACAATCAGATAAAATAGCGAAATTGAAAAATCTCGGGCAATACGCAGTGGAGGTGACTCCCCACGGAGTATTAAACTACTCCCGGGGCGTAATTATGCATCCCTCACTAGCGTATTGCACCCTTGAAGAGATAGTGTCGGAGATGTCTCCACAGGGGGTAACAGAAGCGAGGAGGCTTAGATTTAATAGGGGGAATAAATATCCAAATTCCCCCCTAATTATGTTAACATTCAACAAGACTACCTTGCCAAAAGAGGTAGTCTTAGGCCTCTTCGAAAAGATCGACGTACGTCCGTATATCCCGGCACCAATGAGGTGCTTTAATTGCCAAAGATACGGACATGTAAGTCAAAAATGTAGCGTCGAGCAACAAATTTGCGTGTGTGGTAAGCCGTTACATGAAGGACGGCCATGTGACGAGCCAATCAAATGTATAAACTGCGGGGGCAATCACTCTGCCAAATCAAGGAATTGCCCCATTTTCAAGCAGGAATCAGCCATCCAAGAGCTGAGGGCCCTGGAAAAGCTTAGCTATCCAGAGGCTAAACGAAAGCTTTTGGGCAATACGCCCCGTCGCTCGGCCTTGGATGGTTACGCACGCGTTGTTGCAGCCCCCGCCCCTACAGCGGCTGAGAAGAACAACGAAATAAAGGAAATAAAAGAAGCCATGAGACAGATGCAAGTGAACATGCAAAAAATGCAAGAGTGTCTCATGCGCTCTGTGGGTGTAGCTAGCCCTACTCCCACATCAGCCGCAGAGCCAGCCAGGGTCCCTGAGGCCAAGAGGGTGTTAACAACCACCCCCCAGGGACCTATCGTAAGAACTGTGACGTCTTCGCCAAGGAAGAAACAGTCACCTAAGAAATCACCACCCCGAAGACGTCATAGTGAGGGGAAGAAGAAGGTGGTAAAATCAGGGTCCCCCAAAAAGGGACCCTCCACAACCACCTCGGAAGCAGAAACCATGCTGCCTCCACAGTCGACGGTGCCGTTGCCACAACGGCCAACGGCACCGTCCCGACCAGGCACACCCGAACGCTCGGTCACCCCCCTCTCGAGTCGCTCTATCCAAACACCGATGAGCGACTCGGAAAGTGCGACCGCGTCGGTACGTACGGGTACTAAGCGCCCGACGTCCGACGCTTATACCAACACCTCGGCTACAGAGTCCGATAACTCTGATGCCGAGGTGAAAGTAATTATGTGGGATTGGTATTAGTATTAGGTAATAAAGTAATTAAAAGAAAAAAAGGCTGGCCAAAGGGGAAACCTAGGAAGTAGCCACACTTCCTAGGAAGCAACCCAAGTAGTAACAGAAATGGCTATCGTACAGTGGAACTGTAATGGTGTTAAGCACCATTACTGTGAATTGCAGATGCTTCTGGCTGAGCACACGCCTATGTGCGTGTGCCTCCAAGAGACACATTTACGGCCGGCGGAACAATTTACCATTAAATACCATAAAATCCGCCGGCACAACGTACAGCCAGACATCAGGGCGAGGGGGGGTGTTGCCATCATCATTAAAGATGGCGTTCCTTTCCGGGACCACCCGTTAAACACCCCCCTACAAGCTATTGCAATACAATTTTTAAAACCGCCACAATTCACAGTATGCTCGGTCTACCTACCAGATTTCGACTGGAATGTCGAATCCCTGACCGAGCTTACCTTACAGTTACCACGTCCATTTTTGTTACTAGGAGATTTTAATGCTCACAGCCCTATGTGGGGCTGTAGCACAAGAGACGCCCGTGGAAGACTCATAGAACGGTTTCTAGATGAGTCTGAAGCGGTCTTGTTGAATACCGGTCAAGGTACTTTCATCAATGCAAGAACCGGTGAGCTGTCGGCTATCGACTTATCACTTGGCTCACCGGTCATGGCACACCGTTATGAATGGACGCTGGCGTCTGATTCATACGGTAGTGACCATATACCGATTATTTTGAATAGTACCACGCCGATGACTCCACATTCGTCTTCGCCGAGATGGCGTCTTCGTCAAGCTGACTGGGACATGTACGTCGATTCATTCCGTACACCCGAGCTGACTGGAGACGTAGAAGATGATGTGGAGCAAATGTCCTCCAGTGTCATTGAAGCAGCATATCAGAGTATACCGAAGTCGTCCAGCATTCCACCCAAACGTCGCGTACCATGGTGGAATGAAGTTATGAGTGTAGCAGTTGCAGAGAAAAAGCGGGCGTACAACGAACTCAGACGTCGCCCCACGCAGGAAAATGTGATAGCCTACAAGCGTGCGCAAGCACGCTGTAAACGCACTATAAAAGAACAGAAGAGGCTATCATGGGAGCAATATGTTTCGGCCATTAATACTTCCACCACCACCTCAGAGGTATGGAGAAGAGTGAGGGCCATTACAGGGAAATCCTCCCGTTCACCAATGCCCTCCCTTCTCATCGTCGACGGTCGGAACATCACTGAACGCGCAGAAATAGCTAATTGCTTAGCTAAGCACTTTGCGCGCGTCAGTGGCTCCCAGAATTATGACCCGGACTTCCTGCGGATCAAGATCGAACACGAACAAAATGATCTTGATTTTTTCTCGGATGAATCCCTCCAGTATAACCAACCGTTTTCTATGCAAGAATTACTGGAGGCGCTTCGGGGATCTGGGGACACCTCCCCTGGACCTAATGAGATCCCCTACGCCATGATCCGGAACCTACCTTATCCTGGTAAGTGTAGGTTACTGGATCTGTACAACGAAATTTTTAGGCAAGGCGTTTACCCTCCGCAGTGGCGGGAAGCTACCATCATTCCGCTGCTAAAAGAGGGTAAAGATTCATCGCAACTATCTAGCTACCGTCCAATATCCTTGACTTGCTGTTTCAGCAAGGTATTGGAAAAAATGGTGAACAACCGTCTCGTCTGGTGGCTGGAATCCCACAATCTCATTCCTAAACATCAATGTGGGTTCCGCCGATACCATTCGACTACGGACCATCTTGTTTGCCTCGAGAATGCCATTCAAGACGCCTTTCTCCAACGAAAACACCTTGTGGCCGTGTTTTTCGATTTGGAGAAAGCTTATGATATGACCTGGAGGTATGGCATTCTCAAGAAGCTGCACGACTGGGGTTTAAGAGGTAACCTCCCTCAGTTCGTAAAAAGTTTTCTGACTGACCGTTCTTTTCGTGTCCGGGTAGGTGACACTGAGTCTGAGGCCCACTCCCAGGAGAATGGTGTTCCTCAAGGCTCCACCATAAGTGTCACCTTGTTTTCCATCGCAGTCAGTCATATTGCAGCTTCAGCCCCAATTCGTCGTTGCTTGTACGTTGATGACCTCACAATTTTCTATGCAGCCGATTCCATTGAGGATATTCAACAACGGCTGCAACAAGGCATCAACGAAGTGGTGACTTCTACAGAAGCTCTTGGTTTTCGATTCTCTCCACAAAAAACATCGGTGGTTCACTTCTGCAGAAAGCGCAACGCACATCCGGATCCTGTTCTCACATTGAAAGGATCCAACCTTCAGTGCTTTGATAGCGTCAGGTTTCTAGGACTCATATTTGATAAACAACTTACGTGGCGTCCACACCTCCAAGCCTTAGCTGCGAGTTGTCGCAGGACAATAAACATGTTTAAGTGCTTGGCTGGTGCATCGTGGGGTGCGGGCCGGGAGTGGTTGCTTCGCCTGTATCAATCGCTAATTCTGACTAGGATTGATTACGGCAGCATTGCTTACTCCTCCGCCCGGGCGTCTGCGCTTCTACTCCTAGATGCTTCCTCCGCTGCGACTGAGACGTGAACGTCTCTTGCTCAATTATGCGGCGGGGATATATGCAACACCTTCACATATCAATCACCCGACTCTGTTCAGATACCGTTTACAGGGGCTCTACGGTCGACGTCCCACCATAAGTCGACCAGTGGCCGTTCGAACGCAGGAGTTATTAGAGAGTCTACACTTACAGTTCGCCAAGGTACTTCCCAAACGTTCTATGGAAGTACCTCCTTGGCTGATCCCTAAAGTAAGGTGTCGTTTCGACCTGACTGGTCTCAACAAGGAGGAGAGTAGTTCATTCGAATATCGATCCCGCTTTTATGAGATCATTAGCGAACTTGACTCTCTCTGCATATACACAGATGGTTCCAAAACAGCTACGGGTGTTGGAAGTGCCATCGTCATTCGTGACGATCCTCACGCTTGGTCACTTCCTCCCCAGGCCACTGTGTATACTGCGGAGTTATTTGCGATTTTGCAAGCCCTGTGATTCTGTCGAACATCTGAAGACAGCGCATTCCTCATTTGTTCCGACTCGTTGAGCGCGTTGCAAGCGATCTGCCACCCTCATACCATCGATCCACTGGTTCAGAACATCTTGACGTGTCTCTACATGCTCCGCCAAAAGTCTATCACCTTCTTTTGGATTCCCGGACATGTGGGGATACCTGGCAATGAACTCGCCGACCAGGCAGCACGTCATGCAGCCGAAGTCGGTGAGCCACAGGACATTGCCATTCGCCCAGAGGATCTGAGAGTGTGCATTAGATCCGCGATTGATCAGAAATGGCAACGTGAGTGGAACAACCTCACGGCTAAGCTCAGACAGGTGAAACCTGAGGTCCGAAGAACTCCGGCACCTGTAAATCTGAGCCGGCGAGAAAGTGTGGCCCTGACACGTTTACGCTTGGGCCACACGGCATTAACACACCGTCATCTTCTCGCCGGTGAGGATCAGCCAAGGTGCGCCGCCTGCGGGACGGCGGTAACCGTGAGGCATATAGTTGAGGAATGTGTAACCTTTGAGCCACTGCGCCAGAGGTTGCAGCTCCCAAATAATGTAGCCAACGCTCTTAGTTATGATGCTGTCTCTGAGAGAAGGATGATTGAATTTCTCAGAAATTCGAACCTTCTTCAGAGACTGTAGGGGCTTAACATCTCAGTTTTTATTCAAGTCGTCTCTTGATTCTCCCCCGACATTTTTAAAATTCTTTTTTTTTCAGCTTTGTTTTTAAAATTATATGTTTTCGCGATTTCTTGTGTTCGTCTTATTTATTAACAATACCCTGTTCCAGCTGGTCTGGCAGGGTACTTTTAGTCTTTCGTTATGCAACTAAGGGCCTTTTACACCCTTAGTGGTACTGTTGTTATTTATACTTTGTTATCTGTTTCCGTTATTGTTTTTTAATGATGTGCCACCGAAGGCCTTTTACACCCTAGGTGGCACATCAATTGTTATTTTTTATCTGTGATATTTTGTTATGCCGCTGTAGGCCTGTTGTTATGGCTCTACAGCGGTATTGTTTTAACTCCTTATTGCTTCACTGGTCGGCCCGTGTCCTCCCAGTGACGCAATAAGTTTTATCTGTGATCTTTTATTGTGATAATTTCTGTGATATTTGTGTGTTTCTAGTCAGGTTCCTCCACCCCGAGGCTCTTTACGCCTCGGGGGGAGTCGCAGCGATGGTCTTCAGGCCTTGGTGACCGGACGCTCTGTCTAGTACTTATCGTACCGTCACCAAGGACTGTCCACTCGTTTTAAGCCTTGGGATGGCAGGGCTCATCGCTGGATTTTACTTGTGTATGTTTGTCCGTTGTCTATAGCATTTATGTGTCCCTGTCTTTACGTGTTGTTTTTATTTCATCGTGTCTGGCGGCGCATGCCCTTAGTTGGCGATGCCGCCGGGTGCTGCTGGCCGCGCCATCCACCGGCAGCAGTACCCCAACTTTAATTTAAAAAAAAAAAAAAATAATAATAATAATAATAATAATAATAATAATAATAATAATGCCCTGGGATGGCAGGGCTCATCGTTGGTTTTTATTATGTGTATGTTTGTCCGTTGTCTAGTGCATTTATGTGTCCCTGTCTTTACGTGTTGTTTTTATTTTATCGTGTGTGGCGGCGCATGCCCTTAGTTGGCGATGCCGCCGGGTGCTGCTGGCCGCGCCATCCACCGGCAGCAGTACCCCAATTTTAACCAAAAAAAAAAAAAATAATAATAATAATAATAATAATTAAAGCAGCAAAAGACTGCAGAGGAGAAGGCACGGATTCGTATTAAACAAATTGACACCAAGGTGAGGGCACTACGACAGATGGTATCGCGTATCCAATGTGTGATAGAATATATTCAGACCAACAGGCGTTTTACGCGAAAGGTACGGGCTTTTGCCAGAGAACTAAGGTACCGCTATCACACAATAAATTTGGGCAATCTGTTGACCATCAAACAGACACATTTGGATAAGATACGCGCATTGGCCCTGGCCAAGAAGAAAGTAGCCCGGCGTGAACGGTGTATTCGGGAAAATAAGATCTTTAACTCGAACCCTTCACGCCTGTTCGCATCTAAAAGCCTTGTCGTGGAGCAACCGCCGACGGTCGACGCAATAGAGGATTATTGGCGGGGGATATATGAGACGACTAAAGAGACTGACTTGGACTGTATTCCCATCAGCCAGTTTAGATGGTACTGCAAACAACAGCTTGGCAAAGTGCCATCTCATACCATTAAAACATCTGTTGATAAAGAGGAAGTCGAACTTGCTTTCAAAAGCAAGAAGAACTATTCGGCTCCGGGCATTGATGGAATAACGAATTTTTGGTGGAAGAAGCTCACTAGTACCCACCGCCATCTTGCCCGTATATTTTCAAATTGGTTATTTAAATGTGAGCCAATACCATCGTGGCTCGCTGAGGGAAGAACGGTCCTAATACCGAAAAAAGGAGACCTATCACAACCACAGAACTACAGACCGATAACGTGCCTGAACACTGTGTATAAAGCGTTCACTTCCATCCTATATGAACGCATCTTGAAGGCGATTGAACCAGTGTGGAGTTCAATCTATGAACAACGAGGTTCAAAAAGAGGACTGTCGGGTTGCAAAGACAACTTGCTGGTCGACAGATGTATCTGTCAGGACGCTAGACAGCACAAACGCAACCTGAGCATGGCCTGGGTGGACTATCGGAAAGCATTTGACACAACGACGCATGAGCTTATTATCTATTTGCTCCATTGTCTGCGAGTCCATCCCGACATTATTAAATGTATTGAACACCTGTTGCCGCTCTGGAAAACAAAGTTCACAATAACATCCGGTGAACACGTTGTGTCAACGGAGTTGGTGACATACAAACGAGGCGTATACCAAGGAGACAGCCTCAGCCCACTTTTGTCTTGCATCTCGTTGTTGCCCCTGTCAATCAGCCTGAGAGAGGAACCCGGCTACTTGTGTGGCCCGGTAGGAAATCGCGAGCATAAAGTCACACATTTATTTTATATAGATGACTTAAAACTGTATGCTTCGTCAGAGAGTGATCTCAACTGCGCTCTAAAATTAACACACGAATACACGCACGCGATCGGTATGGAGTTCGGATTGGACAAATGCGCGGTGGTGCACTGTAAGCATGGTGTAGTTCCGAATTTTGATTCACACGCCCAATTAGTGGATGGAAGCATCATAGAACATCTTGATAAAGGAGCGACCTATACGTACCTTGGTGTTGGCGAAAGTCACATCCAAGACGTGAAGAACATGAAGGCCGCCTTAAGTAGTAGATATAAGCGCCTTCTCCGACAAATTTGGAGTTCTGAATTGTCGGCGAAGAATAAGACCAGCGCTACAAATATGCTAGCCATACCCATCCTTTTATATACTTTTGGCTCAATTAAGTGGAATGTGAATGAATTGGAAGAACTAAACCGAGACACGCGAAAAATAATGAATATCAATCGTAGTTTGCACCCACGCGCATCGACACAACGACTTTACCTCCCACGAGACCAGGGGGGGAGGGGGCTCCTGTCAGTCGAACGTTTACATGATCGTATAGTCTTAGGTACAGCTTGTCGTGTACTTAACAGTTCAGACCCACTATTGCAACTCGTCAGGGATCACGAGCTTGCTGGCGTAGGCGCATTTTTATTCACAGCAGCGCAACGTGCCGCCAATATCTTGGGCTTAGCCTTCGATCCGCGTAATCGCGACGGTGATGATAACATTCTTTCACTATCACAGTCGCGCCAAAAGTCGGCAATCAAGAGAGCTGAGCAACAACATCTGCTCAATCAGCATCGCGACAAAGTTCACCAGGGTATGTTCTACCGTCACCTTGACAACCTTGGCCTTTCGAGCGAACTCACTTGGGCTTTCTTGAGAGCTAATGGACTTAAATCGGAAACGGAGGGCATTATCACTGCAGCTCAAGATGGAGTGTGGAACACCTTAACACACCAAAAATATGTGATGGGTAATAAAGGGGTTTCGAGTACCTCGTGTCGGGCATGCAAAGCATACCCGGAAACCTTAATGCACCTGACTTCAGGTTGTTCTTATTATGCTAAATCCACCTATATCCATCGCCATAATAAGCCTGATGTTGTGCTCCAAGATTTAACATCTCAGACTATGTATGTTATCGAGTTCTCTGCTCCGGCGGAAACTAACATAGTCGAAAAGAAGGAGCAAAAAAGGATTAAATATCAAGATCTAATACATGAACTGCGACAGCTGTATCCGGGCTATACTGTCTACTTGGTCGTACTTATAATCGGATGTCTGGGGGGTATGCATAACTCCTTTGTGCGCAACTTAAATATCATTCCGGCTTGTAGATCTCACGCCAACATGTTAGCGGCGTCAATGCAAAAAGCAGTTATTATCGGGACGCTCCGCACGCTTCGGTCGCACGAGACGACTTTTTAGGGGAGTTCATGAACACCTTTGAACCCCATGCTCCGTTTAGAGCGGGTCCTCGAACATCCATTGGACCTGCCCTCGAATCTCCCACTGTTATGGTTTTGCAGCGAGGTTCGGGGATTTATTAGGTAGGGAAGACCAGGAAAGGGATGCTGTATGACGGACATTACGTACCTGACCTAGAAGTACCTGATCTGGTACGCTACACGGACACTTTTTCCTCCGCCTGGGGGTTTTTGAAGTGCAGTCGCGTTTCTTTCGTTAAATTCATAATAATAATAATAATAATAATAATAATAAAATAAAAAATAAAAAATAAAAAAGACATATACCTAAATAGGTCTTGAATATTTCTTATTTTTTTAAATATGAATTATTACGTTGTGCATGATAAACTGATAACATATTACCTTTAAAATATTACTGTTCTGTTGTTTTATTGTTTCAACAGCAGACAAACAAATCCATCAATTGTTTATTCAACACTACTTCGATAGTGATGCGTTGACACAGGTAATAAACATTATCAAACAAAACAAATGACTTCAGATAGAGTTGCATAGCGACACAGCGACATAGCGACACACAAATGCATATAAAACTTTAATTGGTATATAGGTAGGTATATTTTTTGTTACTTTTTTTTCCAACTCCAATAATATATTTTATTGAAAATATGTTCCACAAATGATATTATGTATAATTTCAATACTTAAGCATTTAAATCATCGAGAAAAGAACATTACTTTGGTATTATAAGGACATTACAATCAAAATCTCGTATATATCACACCATAAACTGACTAATATATATTACTTGGTTGGTAATAGGATACTTTTTGATCATTCCACATTTTGTTCCCACAAATATTAAATATATTTCCAATTCCAAAATATATGTGTTGACTCAAAATAATACCCTAAAATATATTCTGAACATACCTGCAAATGAAATTCGCTAAGTAATTAATATGGCAATTAATAAAATAAGGTCTTTATTGATATTGTCAGAAATTGGTTGCCCACTGAGTAGTAACTGAATACCTATATTTTGAGAAAGGCTGGTCATACTGCACGGATTCTTGGAAACGTGATGTGCGTTTACTAAAATCACATTCATTTACCTGGTAGTATCTAATTCTTTGAGTAAGTTAAACTATGATACAGAACTCAGAGCCGGATTTATAGATGTAAGCACCCCTAGGCAGCAAAGCCTCGCAATCCCTCCTTTCAACTTGTTTTATTTTACCTCAAGTTTACCAAGGTACCGGAAGCCTTTTTAAAGGTGAAAATTTTTGTCTTACATTAACAAAATTTTCACTGGCGTTTTATCCTCCAAACTTCCTGAAAAAATTTGGCTTTATTTCTTTCAAATTATACCTTTGTGGGTCCATTTTGATAAAATTTTCAAGAATTCTGTGAGATGATCCCTAGTTGGTTTCCTCTGATTTATCTCAGTCAAAGCAGTAGAGAAATTTTTGAGGATAGCTTGAGGGTGGACGGACTAACATACAGGATGTCCCAAAAGTCAACGATATCCCTTGGAGGGATGATAGACCAGCTCATGCCTGACCAGAATATCAAAATATTGTCTGGTAAAATATCGCTGGTTTTCAAGATATTGACACTTTTATGAATTTTGCAAGATCGACAATTTTGATCAGATTTTCGAGTACCACAGCTGCAAGACTAGATTTTTTGAACTCTAATTCTTATCACGCAACTCTGAAGAGTCCTTTTGTAGATCACAATCCAAAGTAAGAGTACCTATAATCTTGGAAAAAATAAATCTTTTATGCCGATTCATAAATAATTTTTTTTATGAGCTAAGTTTGACTCTTTATGCTGTAAAAGAAATCTACCACCTTATCCGGGCAAGTTATGTTAATAGATTGCTCATTTATTGTAGTTTTTAAAAAGGTCTAAAATTTGCTTCGCTTTACTTTAGAAAAAAGGACATTGCTATTTGACTGCAAAAAAATGTCATTTTGAAATTATTTCAATAATTACTTTCAAATTATTTCAGTTACTTGCAGACAATTTTATACCTGTGTAAACCGAAGATAGATGATAACCGAAGACAGAAAGTGGACAGGTAGTAGATTTACATTGGTGTGCAAATGTTGTTTCCTCGTGACTACGCTAAAAATTTCATATTTTGCTGAAATATGTTACATTCAAAAAGGATGGATTCATAGATTTAAAATTTTCATAGTTATGTGATCGAAAGCCCACATTCAATTACAAGAAGGGTCACAATATCACTTTAAGGTCAATTTGTGAATCGGAATATGGAACGGCGAAATAATAGGTCCTTTTAAATTGGCTGGAAATCTTGAGAAATTTATCACAATTTTTTAGAAAATTAACTCCCTAATCTTTTAGAAAATGTTCCTTTGGCCACATACGGAGTTATGTGGTTTTAAAATGATGGCTGTCCAGCTCGTTATGTACGTGAATTAAAAAATTTTTCAATCAAAGCTTATCCTCAGAAATGGATCGGTCATCTTGGTGCCGTATTGTGACCACTTCGGTTTCCGGATTTAGATCCACTAGACTTTTTTTTACTGGGATTGCTTAAGGAAAAAAATCTATGCAAAACCAATAAATAATTTAAATGAGCTAAGACATCGCATTAATGAATGTGCACAATAACTAAATGTTGCAAAATGTGCAAGACAAATAAATAGATCTTTTTCAAAAAGATACCGCGCCCACATTCGTCTTGGCGGTAGACAGTTTGAACACATTCGTTGATTTCCAAGGTTATGTTTAATTTCAAATAAATATCCGTACCTACTTTAAATTAATAAATATTTTCATTCGAATTCCTATCTTTTTTTAATTGTCAATATCTATCTCACTCTAACCAATGTAAATCTACTACCTGTCCATTTTCTGTCTTCGTTATCATTTATCTTCGGTTTACGCAGGCATAAAAGTGTCTGCAAGTAACTGAAATAATTTGAAAGTAATTATTGTAATAATTTCAAAATGACATTTTTTTGCAGTCAAATAGCAATATCTTTTTTTCTAAAGTAAGGCGAGGCAAATTTTAGACCTTTTTAAAAACTACAATAAATAAGCAACCTTTTAACATAACTTGCCCGGATAAAGTGGTACATTTATTTTACAGCATAAAGAGTCAAACTTAGCTCATAAAAAAAATTATTTATGAATCGGCATAAAAGATTTATTTTTTCCAAGATTATAGGTATATTACGCTTACTTTGAACTGTGATCTATAAAAGGACTCTTCAGGGTTGCGTGATAAAAATTAGAGTTCAAAAATCTTGTCTTGCAGCTGTGGTACTTGAAAACCTGATCAAAATTGTTGATTTTCCCGAAATTCATAAAAGTGTCAATATCTTGAAAGCCAGCGATATTTTACCAGACAATATTTTGATATTCTGGTCAGGCATGAGCTGGTCTATCATCCCTCCAAGGGATATCGTTGACTTTTGGGACACCCTGCATATATAATTACATATAAATTCCATTGCAACTTACTTGTTCATGTAATTTTTATACAATTTACAACCATCATACAAGCATATGATACGAGGAAGTTATATGCTACACCTTTGACAGCGTATTTTATTCTTTATTTAATGTGATTGGAACACTGCAACGTATTTTAAATGTAATCAATATATTACTTAAATATTTTCAGTATAATTTTCTTAAAATTAATTTATAACATTTAAAATACATACGCATTCCAACCCTGTTCTATTTTATGATTATTGTATTTCACATATTAGGTTTAAAAATATTTAGTAATTAATTCACGGTACAGATGCATTATATAATTTCTTAAAGTAAATAATTCTTATTTGCATATTAGAAGATTCTATTAGGTAGTACGCATGCGACTTCTAGACAATCGTTCAGCTAAACTCGAAATCAAGTGCTTAAAGTTTCAGTTTAGCTTATAGATTCCCAACTTTTTCTGGACCACCGCCCCTTTTAGCATAGAATAGAAATTTCAACGCCCCCTAGCAGAGCCCACTCTGGCATTTGCGCCTCCTCGGCGACTTTTTTTTTGCTCATCGGCTGTAAAATGCTCCCCTCTTTTTCCATTTTTCAGAACCAGCGAACTTTTTTTTTTGCTCGTCCACCCCTGCAGCGGGCTCTGCCTCTAGTCCCTAACTCTACCCCCAAATAGTTAATTTTATATAAAATATTAAAATATTGTTGCATAATATTATCTACACCTCTTGACAACCTTATTCGCTACCGCCCCCCTGGAAGGCTCCAGCGCCCACTGGGGGGAGGCGATATCGCTCCTGTTGGGAATCTATGGCTTAGCTGAACGATAATTGAACATATGAATACTGCGTATGTTTAAATGCGAACAAAAGTTCGTCATACGTAGTAATGTTTCACAAGCACTCGATGTACCAATACACATAAGTGGCTAAATGATTGCTGGGCTGTGGCGACTGTCGAACAGAGGATCGTTACTCTAGTGGCGAAGACACCTGGCTAGTTACCGGGAGATCCTGGGTTCGAGTCCCAGCCGATCCAGTTTGATAATATTTTCATTCACTTTATGATTTTTAATTTACGTTTTGATTTTGGTCACACTAACCAAAGAAATAGAGTGCTTAAAGGTTCAGTTTAGCTGAACGATAAGTGAACATATGAATACTGCGCATGTTTAAATGCGAACAAAAGTTCGTCATACGTAGTAATGTTTCACAAGCACTCGATAATATTTGAAATTAAAAAAAAAAAAAACATCAGCTGTGATTAAGTATTAACTTTTTATTGTTAATAAGCAACTTTAAATGTTTTTGAAAATTTTTGTATTTATTGATTGAACGGTTAATGACATTTTTTTATTTGTAAATTTTCAATGAATAATTATCCTTTATTGTTAAAATTGGTTATTGGTAAATTTATAAATATAATTTTTAAAGTTTTGAAATTTAATATTTATTTGATTTTTTTTCTCACCTGTAGACATAGTGGTCAAATTCAGGTTTTAATTTTGGAGCAGTTGGTGACTTTTGCGCACTCTGTTTGAAATGTTGTAAATTTAGAAATTTTGATTAATAAACATTGTTAAAGTTTATTCAGTTATTTCGTTTTGCTTTTTAAATTTGAGCTTCCAGTCATCACCATCAATTTATTTTCAGATTTTCTAACATTTAATTTAGATTTATTACCCATGTTGCTTCAAAACTAGTAGAACATTCTACAGATTAAGGAATGATTTTTGGATACATAATTTTTTTAGACTAAGTGTATCCGCGACGTCGTTCATGCGACGCATTGTTATAAACTCAATGAGAAGTATATAAGTGTAATACTTATACAGAACTTACACAGAACAATAATTTTTGCGTAATGCATGCACATGCTCAAAATGGTTTTTCTATTTTCCCGTGAGAATGATACAATTTCGCGGAGTAGAAAGTATCTTAAATGTTGACCCAAATAATAAGTTATCACCACACCAAATTTCATCAAAATCCGTTCAATATTTTTTGCGTAATGCTCAAAATGGTTGAGCACGTGCACATGCTCAAAATGGTTTTTCCATTTTCCCGTAGGAATGAGACATTCTCCCAGAGTAAAAATTATCTTAAATGTTAACCCGGGTAATAAGTTATCATCACACCAAATTTTATTAAAATCCGTCCAATAGTTTTTGCGTGATGCCGGCTCTTGCGTAATTTTTTCCCTCGTGTGTAATATGCAACTTACAACCTCAATCACTTAATATACTGTTGTATTATAAATACTTGGTTTTTGTATTTGTAAATATCCCCTGTGTCTGTAGTTCTGAAGTAATTCATTTTATTATAAACAATTACGAATCATCCGTCGAGGCGGGATTTATTTCAGTTTTCCCGTTGTATTTGGTTTTGGGTAATGTGGTCCACTATATGCATAAAGGTAAGTGGCCCAGTGGATCCAGTGTTGGTATCCGAATTATAGTCGGAATCAAAAGCAGAAGATAGCTGGATACGATGAATGGTATGCAAAAGATGGGCCCATAAAATCTGCAATGGTTACAATAAGGAAGATTTCATCTAAAAATTAAAAAGTGTTTTAAAAAGTGAATTTTATCTATATGTTAATTTTTAATATTCAGGGGGGAGGGTGCTCCAGACAACAGGTTTTTTAATAATTTTTCTTAAGAAACTGGATACATTTATTGTATCAAATGAAGTTACATATTATAGTGCATGTTATGGTGTATTCACTCGTAAATTTTTGTGCAAAAAAAAAGAAAAAATGGCGGCGCTACAGCCGTTCCAAGTTGACTCTTTTAATTTGCGCCGTCGAATGTCCAACCTCTTGTAGTCAACTGAATTCAATCGGACAAAAAAATTTTGTTAAAATAAGTCATTACGCTTTGCATATAGGGTAAGTACGGGAGAGATGCCGCGTCGGGAGTGATGCCGCAGTAGCCATAGTTCGTCGGTTGATTGACAGATAGCGCTATTGATGGATTATATGTTTAAAATAAGTTACTTATTTAAGCTGTATATGGTAATATTTATGATTAGTCCATCAGTTTAGTAATTATCCAACTTTTTATTATTGAAAAGTACGTTTTTTAACATAATATTTTATCAGCCATTTAATTCATTAGAATTTAAGAATGTATACTTCATTGTTTTAATGAAAATGAGTTTTGTTATTAATTTAGGTATATTTTAAAAGTACTGTATAAAATTTTAGATTGAAATTCCGCACTATGTTTGCTATAGCAACATGCGGCATCTATCCCAACAAAAAGGAGAGACGCCGCATTTAAAGTTGGTATAGATGCCGCATCATATTACATGTTAAAAACATAGACCTATATATATTTTTTTGGACTGTAAATTATGCCACGTAAATATAAAAGATCCATTAATGGATCAGGAAGAGCCCTCATATTAGTGAAGATAACGAAAATAATGATGACTGCCTGTGTATTGAATGTTTTGAAAGGTACTCAGAAACAAATAAAAATTTGACTGGTTAAGATGCATTAAGTGCCAAAAATGGTTACATATGGCATGCATCATGTATGGAGATGTGTGTAAAATGCAAAATTTTTAATATGAACTATGCCGCGTCTCACCTTCTTTGATGCGGCATCTCTCCCATAGGTGTGGGAGAGACGCCGCTTTGCAGGCTCTACAAAAATGTTAATTATGAATCCTTTATGACTCAAAATTTACAATTATTTATAAATAATTGTAAAGAACAATGTTTAGATTTATTGTGTACCAAATTTCAAATCAATTAAATGCTTACTTTAAGAATTATCAAGTGTTTTCAAAATGTGCGGCATCTCTCCCGCATTCACCCTACCTATTTCTGATGAGAAAATTTTTTTTTTCACAATTTAAAATCAAAAAAAAAAAATTTACTTTTTTTTTTTATAAACAAATTGTTATAAACAATATTTATAGTAATAATTTATGCAAAATTTTAGGTATATGCAAAGGCCAATATCTTAAAGAATATCTGTACAAAATTTCAAGTTAATACCTTAATAACTTTTTAAGTTTACTATGTCAAGAAATATTAACTTATTAAAACCGTTTTGAAAATATATCAATTCAAACCTTAGGGTGGCCACATTACCCTACCTTCCCCTTCAATTTTCAAAAATTATTCCATGGTCTCGTTACAGTTTTATTATATGTATACCTAAATAAATTGTTGAGTAAATACACAAAATACCCAAATTTTTACCAATTCGGAGGTATAGTTTGTGAGACCACTTGATACTGTACATACTGTATGATTTCAATAGAAAAATCAACTACAAACTTTTAACTTTTTGAGTCAATAGCTTTTGCGGGATCTTTTTTTCGCGAATTATATGTACAGGTGTCCCTAATAAAGTTTCCAAAGATACAGTTTTAGTCAAATTAAATGAATTACATTGGAGCACTGGATGCGTAGAGTGCTGTATTCAAACTGGCCAAATTGCACGTAGTTTAGGAACCAGCCAAAAGCCCATAATTTCAAATTTCTTTTTCTTTCAATAACTTCTTATTGATAAGAATATCTTATTTTTATCTGCACATTCTGATATCATTTATTTATGTAGAATTTAAATATTTTTTTTTAAATCTACGATTATCGGTTTTCTATTTATGACCCCGAAATATGTTTTCCTTATGGGGCGTGAAATAAATTTTGGTAGGATTTTTCTCTTCTTTCTATCGACATACCATATATCATATCTATTTTCGAACATGACGTCGAAAAAAAGAGTTTTGAAAAATTGGTAGTCATAGAAAAATTTTAAGAAAATATTGTGTTTAAATATTATCCGAATGTATATATACAAAAATAACTTTTTAAATAACTAGTTTTTAGCAGTAAAAAGTTATTGGAAGAAAAAGAAATTTGGTAATTAGACGTTATTTTACTATAGTTTCTAAAATGCATGGGATTTGAAAAGCTTGAAGAGAGCATTATTTACACGGCTTCGACGTAATTCATTAATTGAAACTGTATCTCTCGTCGCTTACGAGATTCCCATAGGTGTTCGTAGTGCAGTTGTCAACCATATAATTATAATATGCGAAAATATTCAGAATCATGTTCCTTGCAACAAAAATTTGTGTTGGGGCGATTATTCGACATAATTACCTTTTTTTATATAACAAAATAAATTTAATGTCAATATCAATAAAGCAGTTCATGTGAAATTATAGAAGCATTTAATAAATTAATCCACACCTTTATAGAGCGACGCGGGCCAATTTAAACATATAAATCATCATAAAAATTGATTAACAACGTATTAGCATAAATTTTCTCTATTACCTATCTAAAACATAATTCCATGTCATAACCATATCATGCCTCGTATACATATAGGTACCTACATTGTATGGTATAGTGGGTATATCATACAAGGTATGTACATATGTATAAGGTGACTAGCATGAATATTCGCATTTCACACCCACCTTTATCAATTATTAGATAAATAAAAATTATTATACACGTTATTAGATAAAATGTTGTTAATAAAAAATGATTTATATATACTCTCTTTTGACAAATTTTTCATCAAAGGTTGAATGTTTCCTAGTTTTTTTTTAGAAAAATATTCACACTAAACTTGAGCGTTGCTATGTGATTGTCATAACTTGAGACCTATATGATTTTCCCATTATATAATAAAAATTTGGAAAACTATTTTAAAACAAAAAGCCAAAAATATCCGATTCTAGGAGTGAAACGCTCGATTGGCTAGCAAAGTAAATTTTTCATTAAATTTCGTAAAGATAAAATGTTTCGTTAGAGTTATTGTGTTCTAATTAAAATTTTTCCCAGAATCGAAATTCAACTTCCATATTCGATAAATCGATATTCAATATCTATGTAATTTAAACACCGCGTTCTATGTCTGACCTAAATTTTTAATTTTTATGTCGACTATAGATTCTGACAAACGGTCGAACACGACAAAGTGATTCCAAGGTGTTCCGTTTTGTAAATTTTGGTATGGAACACTAATAATGATGTAATGATTTGAGTGACGTCCATTATATAGAAAAAAAATGAATATTAAACCATATTAATATAATACATAGGAAACTTCCATTACACAATCCACTGGGACCAAGTTGCTAAATGAGAAAATCAAAGATCATGGGCCTCAATGTTTCTGATTTATATGATTTACTGTTACAGACTATTACTTAGACTCTAAGGGCCAATATTATTTTAATCGACATTTAAATTTAACGCTCTGTTAAACTAATTTAACAGAGGCTTTGGATATTATAAAACTCAGTTAAATTTAAAGATCCGTTATATCACCCGTTAAACTAACTGATTCATTTTGCTCCTTTAAATATTTAACTGGATGTTACATAAAAAATTTTATTTTTGACAACTACTTTTTTGACAAGCAGACTTTAACGTCAATAACTTTTGAAGTCACAGGTTACAGACTAATAAGATGTTTTCAATTTCATCGATTTGATTAGTATATTCAGTTTCTGATTAGGATACGACTGCGAGTTAAATTAGGATACAATTGCCTAGAATTTTTCGCAATCGTGCGAATCCATTTGAGACGTTAAGTGATGCAGAATTTAAATTTCTATTTCGATTGGCTAAAAAAGTGAAAATGTATGTTTTAGAAAATAACATCAAATCGACAACTTTCCGAAAGTGCCCAATTTCAGCAATGAACCAGTTGCTGATATCATTAAGATTTTATGCTACTAGGTCGTTTCAGCAAGTTATTACAAATAACTTTATTGTGAGTACGGTAACTGTGGGTAGAATTATCACATCGTTTCATTAAAAATGAATTTATTGAAATGTTAACTACAAGTCAGGAAAAACGTAACGTCTGTGCACATTTTTATAATACTTCACAATTTTCAAATGTATGTGGTGCAACTGATTGTACTTATATTAAAATTCAGTCACCAGGTGAAAATCGTGCTGAAGTGTTTAGAAATAGAAAAGGTTTTTATTCCATTAACACTCAAATAGTTTGCGACGTACAGTTGGACATAATGGATGTAGTTGCTCGATTAGCAGGAGGTACCTACGGGCGACGACAGCAGAATTTTTGACAATTCTTTTATTTTTTTTATTTTATTGTTTATATCGTCAGTCTCTTTGCGTTCAGTTATTTTTAAATATTTTCTAAATATTAGGTGTACAACTAAGTTCTACCCGTTTACAAAAGATGGCGTTATCTCACAGCCGGTTATAGGTTAATTATTAATACGCATATACACATACACAACTGTTTTTACTCTGTAAATTCATCACGCTCTTAATAAATTAATCTTCAATATATACATTTTTTTATTGAGTTGAAAACGGAAGTAAATAGTGTACATATCCACCATTGTCTTCTATACGAATTCCATCAAGGAAAAAGTACTGCTGAAGCTCAAAGAATAATCTGTGCAACTTATGGTGACAGTGCTATTGATGACAGTACGTGTCGAAGATGGTTTCGGAAATTTAAACATGGAAATTTCAATTTAAATGATAAACCACGCTCTGGAGCCAACAACAATCAGTGACGAGAAATTGCAAGAATTACTGGACCAAGATTCTGCGCAAACACAATAACAACTTGCAGAAAAGTTAAACGTCACTCAACAAGCTGTTTTTAAAAGATTATATGCTCTTTTTGCAAAAAACGGGTAGAACTTAGTTGTACACCTAATATTTCTAATAAATTATATTTTTCATTTTCAATAAAATTTCGGCCACGATCTCTTTTAGCGAATTTCCAAAACTGGAAATTCAGCTTTTACGCCAGGTGTCATGGTGCGACCTAAGCCCGAGACCATATCAGAAATATGTTTTGAGGTCCCTAGAATACGAAAATGATATTCACTAAAATTTATATATATATATATATATATATATATATATATATATATATATATATATATATATATATATATATATATATATATATATATATATATATATATATATATATATATATATATATATATATATATATATGTATCCGCGCGATAACTCTCGAACGAAGCGTTTAATGCTTATGAAATTTTGTGTGCGAATTCGATTTTCCAAATCGTTGGATGAGTTCGTTAGCCAGACACGTCGGATGCCCAGAAGTAGGTTTTCCGGGCGTTTTTTGTCAACAAAATGAGTTTTTTGCCAGAATTAAGCAATTTTTCAAATTTTTTTTTACACTAAGCCATTGTAAAAGGTAAAACGCATAAAAAATGTTTTTATACCGTTGCTCTAAATTACTTACTTTTCGAGAAAAACTAGGAAATATGTCGTTCTCCATTTCACTCGCACTCGCATTCTTTTTTTTTCTGTCTCATTTTTTGCGAGCTAAATTCGAAAAAAGCCGCTTTATAAGTAGCGTCAAGCGTGTCATGATTTTTTTAATCCAATTTAACGATTCGGCTATATTCTATTTCTCTGTCAGTTAAATGTTTTTATAATGTATCTCTGTTCCATTTTTTTTTACAAAAAAAATCCCGACGATATCTGTTATGTGATATGATCAGAATTTAGATTATATTTACACCTTCCTAAAATTAATAAGAGTTTGCTTCAATCGTATAAAAATTACGTTAAATCATATTCAAACAATAATATTTTTACGTAATTTTTTATCCAATTGACAATACAGTTATGATTAGAATTGTATAATCAGAGCATTCTAATATTAAATAATTTTGCACATTCAATTTTTTTTTTTAACAAAGAAAAATTTTTTTAAATTTTGACACATTCTTTTATGAAATTTCGATTAAGAAATATTAAAAAATTTTAAAGTGAATCATTTAAAAAGAGTTAAAAATAAATTAAAAAGGAAACATTTCTCTATTTTAACATATTTGTAAAGAAAATTTTACAGTTTACTTACAGTTTTTTGAAAAAATGTAATAACATTTTTACATACAATAAAGATTATATTTGAACGGTAGGAAATCCACAAATTTTTTTTTATTTCTTTAATTAATTATTAAATTTGGTTTTAGAAGAAAATCTTCGTCTAATTCGCTCCAAGCCGAAAGTATAGCCACTAATAAGGACATTCCACTGTTAAAATAAATGGAAAATATATTGAAATTTATTTAATGAAAGCCATTCATACACATTTTTAAAATATCCTTTTGAATTATATAACAAATAAAATCTGTGTAAAAAAATCTAATTGACGTGTTTTTTCTCAATTTGCTAATATTAAGTAAGGCTCGTTAATTAGGGAGTGATTGTGTTAAAATTTTAATATAAAATATGGTAATTTTAACCCTCTTTAAAAGAACATTTCGATTTTAACAATAAAAAAATTTTAAAAAGTGTTTTCGTTTTTCCCGGATTACCAAAAACTGTTCATAGGCATATCTGTGACTAAAGTTGCCTCCCTTTCTTAAGAAAATAAAGTATTTTTAAAATTTTGTGCAAAAGAATAAAACACAATTAACGAAAAAAAAGTACGCGTTTCCATATTTTTAAGATTTTGTAGTACAAGAAAATCCTTATAAATTCATCATATCTGTTATTGCATTTACTAGCTTTTACGCAATTTAATAAACAAAAGTCTGAAAATGGACGTAGAATCTCACTGTTATTAATTATTATGTCTTAGTCTTTTGAAAAATTATTTTTTGAACTAAAATAAGAATAGGAGGAATATAAACTTAGGGGTAAACGACAGGAGTATATAAACTTTATTTTAGATTCTACGTTTATTTTTACAGAAAATCATCAAGTACCTATTATTTCTTTTTTGAATGTATAAATACAAAAAGTTCGAAATTATTTTATATTAGAATTTCAATTTTGGTCGACCCTACGGGTTGTCCCCATTTACTCTTTTCTCGTCTCTTTTGACCCCAATTTTTCATAGAGAAGAAATTATACGATTTTTGTTAATTTTTCAAAAACCACCGATATTTTTAAATTTTTTTGGATACTGCTGATAAAGTGACCATCTTCGCGTAAATTTTTAATATATTAAAGATTAGGTACTCATAAAATAAATACAAAAAAATACGGTGTGAAGTCGGAATGCGTACCTATTCATCCTTGTCTACGGTAGCACATTTTTTATTGACATAAATATTAGAAACGCAGGAAAAGAGACCAGGAATCAACATAGAAGTGGATTATGGTACGATATATTTTCTGAAAAAAGTGCTTAGGACCAAAGTTATAGAGTTCAAAGTGATGCACTTGATGATCTTGAAGCACTTGACTCTCGTGATGCACTTGACTTTGAAGTTGACCTTGAGGTCAATTTCCAAAGTCATTTGAAAATCATTTAATATTTTTCAAAAGGAGTAGTTTACTTTTCATCCCTAAATGGTTCAAAGTATATTCGAACGAATTTCACATGCAAGATAGAAAATAAGTGATCAAGAAGTAATTTTGAAAAATACTTGCTCAATCGCAATCGGAAAAATAATAGTTAATCATATGTTGAATTTAATTCCTAATATGATAACTATAGAGTAGCAATAAAAATTTTAAAAAATTTTAAAAATTTCTAATATAACATAAAGTTAATGTTTAACTTACAATTGGAGTGATATTAAATCTTTTCTTAACTTCTAAAATTACTTACAAAAATGTTTTCTTCTAATTTTTTCTATAAATTTGCGCCTATTTTTTCATTTCGTCAGGTTTTTATTTTTTTTATTTTAGAAAAATAACGCAACAAATCAATTTTGAAGATAGATTGAGTCAATACATGAAATTACTGCTTATAGGTACAGGATATGGTCAAAGTTCGGCAATGGCTAATCATTTTCAACTGACCTTGAAAATCGATTTCAGGGTCACTATCAAGTGCATCGCTTTAAATTCTACAAATTTGGTACTCAGCCCTTTTTTCAAAAAATATGCCGTTTCAAAAATATTTAGCTATAACTGTTTTCATCTACAGAGGTTGAATGGTGTTTTCTACCCCTAAAAAGCGTATTTAGCCGAAATAAAAAAACACGTATTTAATATTTTTCGCTGTTTAATAAGTATGTTAAGTTTCATTCAAATTGGCAAGTATTAGTTGGGTAGTGTTATTTGTCAGAATGTTTTGCCGATCTAGTTTTTTCAATATTTCTTTGCTCGTTTTCAGAATTTGTATTTTAATTTCTACGGACAAATAACTCATTCTTTTCTTCGATTTTAGTAACTTTTATTTGCTGATGTTGACCATTAATTGATCGAAACATATCAAATATTTTTCAATGATTTTTTTAGCGAATGTCGAAAATTTTGAAAATTTTTTCACCGTTAGTAAGTTAAAGTATTTGAATTAATTAAGTAATTAAATGATGTCCACAAGAACCTTACGAACTACCATAAGTTATATGAGATCCCTAGGACCCGTTTTTTACTGTTAGGATAAACTTTTTACTAAAATTATTTTAGATGAATAAAGGTTATGTTGTATGATTTCCGCCAGGGTTTACTGTTCCCATTATTGTAAAAAATAAACTAACCGACCGATTTTGAAAATTTTTTCACTGTTAGAGAACTAAATTATTTTAGATGGATACAACTATGCTGCACAAAGTCCGTTCGGGTTCTTGGGTTCCAAAAATATCAAAACTAATTACCCAGCCGATTTTAAAAAATCTTTTACTCTTAGAAAGCTAAACTATTTTAAATAGGTACAGTTCTTAGATGAGATCCGCCAGTCCCCAAAATTTGGAAATTCGCTATGTTATGCAGATGCTGCGACAGGGGTATTTTTCGATTCCATTGTATTTTGAACTTTTTACTTTGATTAGTTTTATTTTTATCAATTTTATAATTGTCGTACGGGTAGCTATGGTTTCAGATTTCAAACTGGAATGTACTCGTAGTTTTGGGTATTTTAGTTTAATTTCTTGTTAACTAACTAACTGAACAATTAGTTTTATAATATCCAGTTTTAGTTTAACAGTTTGTTATAATAGATTTAACAGTCTGTTAGCTAACAGACCGTTATCTTTTGCTTTATAATATGTATTGGCCCAGAAACATTCAAACATATTTGCTTTAAAACACGGAGGGGTGCTATTATACGCATCTTGTGTGCGATGAAATTGTTAAATGCGAGCGTGCGATATGGGAGTGTGCTATGTATTTGGTATTTATATATGGAATGAATGTAGTACAATTTTCATCTGTTTATTAATATGATCATGTTGATTGAAACATATACAAAGATTAATCAAATCTATTAAATTTCGTGCAGTATTTATTAATCATATTTACTGGGAATTACTGAAGTGGTTTTTTTGCGGTTAACGACGTTGAGTTCGTACAGTCTGCGTTTTTTGAAAATTTTTTTTGTGCTGAATTGCAATTTTATAAGAGATGTGATTAAAAAATACGGCGATGTATATTAGTGTAGGGCGATACTGTGGTGACTTTGAAGACGGTTTACAAATGATATGAGTGATTCAAAACCGGAAATGAGTCGGTTGAAGACGATCAGCGGTCGGGACGTGCTTCGACTACAAGGAAAGTTCCGAGTCTGTTCACAAGGAAATTAATTCAAATTTGATATAAACTTATTACTTTGCTCGTAATAAAATTATTCACCGTATTTTTTGATCACACCTCGTATATGGTTTTATTTTATTTTTGAATCCCTTGTTATGCCCTATTTAATGCGTCATTGCCAGATGTTGATAAATTTTAGATTAATAATTTATTTAATTGAAAGAATTATCTAATCATTTTGAAATTTTATATACATACGTCTTTAAATAGGTCTACCTGCTTACTATGCAAAATTTTTTTTAGCATCATCGAAATATAGGGAAAATACTTTATTTTCCATAAGAGTACATGTATTTTGGTCATATACTATAATGCATTTTTCTCAACGATGTCTTTTCCTAATCAGCATCGAACTTGTAAAATCTATCCGATTTTATGGGTTTTAAGTTTTAACTGCTTTTTATCGTTTTGATTTCAGGCACGCAAATTCTTAAGATAATCAACTTTCAAATCATTCTGTATCACATCATGATAACCGTTCAGTAACACATTAACTAATATAACAAGTATTATAATATGGTTTAGTTGTTAGTGATTTAATCATATTGCTCGGGTGTGGGATGACGAGACGGAAAGGTGAGGACATAAAGAACGGTACGGATGTTTGGTTGGTTCCGTTTCATAGCTAGGTATAATATCCCAATCTATACATGCATGTATACGCATACAACCGTGTAGATATGTGTATAGTCCCGTAGAGCAGACCACCAGTGAACTGACGGTGTTGTAGTTGAAACGTGAAAATGTAAAGACATAAATTAGCAGCAATGATTTTGCGTTGACTTGAGTGTTTAACACGAACTTGCGATAGGGCACGTTCTCTAATATACTCCTATGTTCTATTTGTAAATAGGTACATATGCGGTATAATGTTGTTATAAGTGGCATACACGGTTGTGTAATACCGTGCCATATACAGTGAAGTTGTACATAGTATATACGTATATACACCGGTACTCGTATAAATATCAATTTAGTTATGTATACATATACAATATAATAAATGTGGTAAGTATATATTTGTATCATTTAAATATAGGTACCTATATACGTATTGTGTGCCACCCGATTCGTATATGTCTATGCAAGTATTGGGGTATATTGTACATACATAGATAACTATAAAATTAGATTGTAGTCACACCGCAATGGTGGAATATTATGATATGAAAAACGACCAAGTTTAATTATCAACAGTGACGGCGTGCACCAAAAACCAGTTTTTGGATTGCTAGCAGCAAGTAGGTAGGACTTGATAATTAAATACCCCTGTCGCAGCATCCTGTATAACATAGCGAATTTCCGTTTATAAAAGTTAGTTTTTCTTGCAAAGTAATTGACATAGAATAATAGTTTAAAGATCTTTTTATGTGATTTTTTCTCCTCTTTCCAATGGTCTAAAAAAATTTCATAAAAATTTTTGAATAAGGGGAAATTTTGGCAAAAAGCTAATTTTTTTCACGAAAATTGCCAAAAAAACCATGTTCCGGGCATCGGACGTGTCGGGTTAACGCACTCGTCCAACGGTTTGGGACTACAAATATTTTCACCAAATTTCATAAACGTAAGACATTCTGTTCGAGAGTTATCGCGCAGACACATACACACACACACACACACACACACACACACACACACACATATATATATATATATATATATATATATATATATATATATATATATATATATATATATATATATATATATATAAATTTTAGTGAATATTATTTTCGGTTTCTAGGGACTTCAAAACAAATTTCTGCCATAGTCCCGGGCTCAAGTCGCGTCATGATAGTGGCTGTAATAGCTGAATTCCATTCTGGAAACTCTCTAAAAGCTAACTAGCCAAAGCGTAAGAAACTTCCAACCCATATAACCTTACTATTTTGCATCCAACTAGAAACGTGGTTCTTAGCTTTTTTACAGAGTATTTTCTAATAAATAATTTCACCTAGTAAGTTTTTTTAATTCAGTATCTGTTTGCCGATTTTAAACACAGCGAAAGTGGACAAGTAAGGTATAGCTACAGAAAATATTGCAAAATATCGTTAAATTTTCACTTTGGAAAAGTACTGGTCTGATAGTATATTAGCGTAGACCTTTACATTACTATTAAAATTAATAAACAAAAAAAGTCATATAAAAAATAGTAGATTAAAACAGTTATTGGAAATCGAAAACTCAGAATATGCCTTTTTGCAAATATCTTACTTTCTGTTGAACTTAAGTCGTTAGCCAGACACGTCGGATGCCCAGAAGTAGGTTTTTTCGCCATTTTTCGCCCTTTTTAGTGGTTTTTTTCCAAAATTTGGCCAGAATTAAAAAAATTTTTTAATTTTTTTTACACCATCGGAAAAAGCGTAAAAAATTACATAAGATAAGCTTTTAAAACATTGTCCTAAGTGAACTAGCTTTTGAGAAAAACTAAGAAATTTGCTGAATTTTTTTACAATAAATGCTTTATCAATTAAGCAATTCTTTTCTAGATAACACAAGTGCTAGTTAGTTATTCAATATGTATGTATGTGTTATAATAACAATAGCTCTGTCTCATCAAAATTAGCCAGATTTTTTAAGAGTACGTTATGGAAAGAAAATTTTTGTATGATGTCGTCTTTTAGACAGAAAATATAATTGGTGGAAGGCAAAATGTAACGACTACTCTTCCTTCTTTACCGGATCTTCTTTGCCCTTTGAATGTGTTCTGGATCGCCGAATATTCGATAATTTTTTAATTAATAAAAACAAACAAAGAAAAAAATTCAATCTATAATATTTTTAATTAACTTACCAGTATTTAATATCTAAATAATTAAAACCAATTTGATCTTAGGAAGACGCTTTTGATTTTGAAATATTCCGTCTGCTTCTATACATAGATATGTTTATGTTGAACGCACGTCGCACAATGTCCAATACTCCAATGATTCTCAATGATGCCACCGATGGTATCAGTTACCACTACCCCTGCTCTTATAACTAAAGCAATAGATGCGAGCGAAACCAGTTTATTGGTGTTGTAGATACACAAATAAGGGTATTTGTGACACTCTTTCGCATTTTACACAAACATTGTGTTATTTGTGTGTTGTTCAAAACAGATTAACATTTTAATTCTGTTAAATCAAATTTTTGTTAATATTTTCATTTGGCACAAACACCAAATGTTACATTAACACAGGGTTGGGTTACTTATTTAACACAAAAATTTTAACCATTAGTATTTTTCTTACCCAGAACACAAATTTTTTCACTGTGCAAGAAAAGAAATAACGATAATAGAACAAAAAAATAATATCACAGAAATCCCACTGTAATCCTGGGGGCCTGAAATCGCCCAGAAGCATAGTGGGGATCACAACAACACCTTTGGGAGCCCGAGAGCCCCCAGCGGCAGAAAACACAAATAATGGTCAAAAACAATAACAAAGCATATTTGTAAAATGATTCTGTGTTCGTCTTATTTATTAACCAACCTGAGCCCCGAGAGCCTGCTAGCCAGGTAGTAGTTACCGCCGAGGACGTAGTCTAAGACTGGAGGAGAGGTTGCATTTGTGCCCGGCGGAAACGTTATTAATTTTTTTCCAAGCATTTTATTTGATTGCTTAAAAATTACATTATGATTTTAAATTTACGTAAAAAATTTCCAACCATGCGCCAGTGCTGAGAGCGAAAATTTGCGAAAATTACATTTTAAATTATTACCTGTTATAATAACTACTTGTTCAAACAAAATGAACGTAATTAAAAAATAAATTTTCTACAAGGTAACATTTTCCGAAATTACCTTTTAAATATTAATATTAACTTTAATATATTCATGAGGTAAGTAATAATTTTATAATTAAATTTACACTAGGCCATAGCCACGACCAAGAAATAAATACAGATAAAGCTCTTATCTAACAAAACTAAAATTATATCCAATAGTTTGATAAAAACTTTTAACATTTTTAACACTAATTTATTGTAAAGATGAGACAAACTGATATTCTATGATCGTAGTTATAACCGCAACTACAAATAAAGAATATCTACGATTTTAAAGTGCGACTGTGGCCTACGACAAAACTGCAGTTTGGGATTTTGCACACCATCTTTAATTTGTCGATTTTCTCCCGATTTATTATCAGTATCACTTACTGATTGGGTTGCTGCCGATAGTTTTTATTAAATATGCCTATAATATATAATTGAAACAAAGTTGAGTGGTAAAGATTAAAAAAAAATTTTAAATATTTCCGTCTGTTACATGATATAGTTATGATATAATCCTAATATACAATTATATTAAAAAATGTTTAAAATTTATTTGAATATTAGGTGGTTAATATTTGGAATTAAATGCATCTCCTTGAATTTCTCTTCTGAAACTGTTAAATGTATTTGTCCTGGTGCTAAGTATACTCTACCTCAAATGGCCTGATATTAAGGTTCTATTTGAAGGCCCTTTATAGGTATGGCCTATTTGAAATAGAATCGGGACTTTTCAGGCAACCAAAACTAGTATACTGTTAATAATTCTTGATTCAATAAAAACTTGAAAGTGAGAGCGCAGTGAAGATTGTTATTTTAATAGAAAACTAGCTCTTACCCGCGATTTCACTGGTGTAAATTTTATAAATTGATAGAGGCAATCGTTTCAGCATAGTTAACTAGAACTGCTGACGTTGACTTTTTTCGTAAACGGAGAGAATAAATAATTATTTCATTACTTATAATTTTATAACAATACAGTTTATTTATTTATTTATGGATAATCGTTATAAACCAACAAGGAAATGTTTTGAAATGATAATTCCCAATTTTGATGAAACTTGGTAGGTGTGTAGATTGGGCAAAAGTAAGGAACCCTTATTTTTTTTATTGGCCATCTTCTGCTTTTGCGGGGTAAAATCAGGCCCTAAAGTTCGGGGTTCAAATCGTATTTCTTAAGATATCTCGGAAACTATAAGAGATATAGGAAAACTTTAAATTGACGAAATGTTAATCTTTGGATGACCTATTCATGTGTATAGTTTAAATCAGGGTCGAATTCAGCATGGGGGGGGGGCAAGGTACTATGGAATCCCTAAAAGGCACCAATTGGATCTTAATACGTGTATAAAATTTCAACCCTCTAGGTTTACTCAGTGAGTGTCTAGGCATGTTAGAAAAAAAGCAAAAAAATCAAGGAAATATTGGCGTAAAAATCCTGGGGGTAAGGGTTAAAAGTGGAAACCTCCGAAAAGCAGTGACTGGCTATTAACTTAACCTATACACAAAATTTAAGCCATCTCGGTTTATTTAGGGAGATTTTGACCTTGACAAAACTGCTAAAAACAAGAAAAATCATGTTTCTTTTGGTACAAAACTAGTGACGGTAAAGATTAAAAGTTGAGACCCCCAAAAGACACACCCTTGATACTAACTCAATCCGAGTACAAAATTTCAGTACTCGAATTATTTATATTTCTAAAGTTAAACAATATATAAATATCAACTATGATGGGAGTGCTGTGGAATCGGATAGTTTGCAAATGTGTTACAAGAATCCTTGTTAATTATTATTTTGACAACAGTACATTAACATCGACCATATATATATATATATATATATATATATATATATATATATATATATATATATATATATATATATATATATATATATATATATATATGTATATGTATATACATACTTAAAAGTCTTATTGAAGGCGATTAATTTCTTTTTTTTGCAGCTTTCACAAACAAGAACTAAGTCATCATTACAAATTCACAAATTCAAGCTTCGCCATGGTATTAATATAGATGCTTCATTTATAATACTCCATATATAAATATGCAAATAAAACTGGGGCGCTGAGACCCTCAAAAGCTGCAGTAATTTGGCATATGGTTCGCTGTCGAGATGCATGGAATGATGGAAAACTGTGAGGTAATTGGTTCGTGAAAAGTCCGTAAAATGAGCTGTGTAATAAGCAAATTTCCAGTTCATTCAGTTAGTCAATCAATTTTATAATTCTTGGGAATATTTTCCTATTATTATTGTTTATGATTGCTTTAAGTAAGATGATATGGAGGGGTCAGTGTAAAAGTAAGCCAAGTCCATAACTTTTCTCAAAAAAAAAAAAAAAAATAAATAAATACAGACTTGGTTCACTTTTACACTGATCACTCCATATAATTATACTATCAATAAAAAATGTTTCACTAATTGATAGCTTGTAATTTATTTCTAAAACTATGTTTATTAATTTCTTTGTACGATTAGAATCTATTGTTTTATATTTGTCCATAAATATTTATAAATAATAACCAGTGACCCATGGTGAAAAATTAAATTTGGTTTACTGTGTTCATCTGTGTCTTTGTGTTTATTTCGGTTTTCTTTTTTTGCAGCTGCAATATTTTGATACTTTATAATAACTCTTACTAGATGTTGCAGAATACTTCATACAATTTTAACAAAACCAGAGTACCGCTTTGTTTGCTATTTTAGTTCTTTGTTTGGTATTCCAGTAAACTATAAAACAAATTTTAGCTATCCCAAATAATCCTTTTTTAAATTATGACCTTTTATTTATAGGGAGTCGTGATGATCTAAATTCAATCACGAGGACTATTGTGAGAAAAAGATTTAATTAAATTTTTAGAAGACACTGATACCGAACACCAATTAGATGGTAACGAAAACTAATAAAACATTTACTGATATCTTACTTCATTACATCTGTATATTTTGCTTTATTAAATTTTAATTATCTATTTTTTTGTCTTATATTTTTACCCTCATTGAACCCCAAAACTTAGTAATTAAATAAAGTAGGGCAAAATATATGACAGCAATGATTTAAAGTATATTAATTTTATAGTAATTAGTAAGAAAAACATTTGGTTTTTTTCATATTAAAAAAAAATTATTTTTGTCGCGCTAAATGGGTGAAATTGCCCTATATAGCGTAGTGTTTTCTAATTTTTTTAATTAATTAGTTTTCTATTTATTTATTTATTTTAATAGGAGAAAATAAAGCATAGTACGAGAAAAAAGAAAGCCAAGGTAAACATTTCTATATGGACAAAATTTTCTTGGAGTTTCTTAAAAATGTTTTTTTTTGAGTCCCCTTTATAAGCCTATTGATCAAATAATTTTGTAAGACACTGTAACATATTTATAGGTTTCAAATAAAAATGCATGAAAATAAACAACCAGCATCTTGGGATTAAAATATATTATATTAACATAAAAATCTTGATCTATTTGTCAGTCTAATGGTCTTTCGCTGGATGGGTGATGGGTGACCAGCAAACAACAACTGACTCTAAAAATCGATTAAATAAAAATAATCGCTTGTATCCGTTTCAGCTTCTGGACTTTATATTTAATGTTTGTGTCATTAGTATCTATCTGTGTATATAGTTTGCATTAAAATAATATTAAAGTCTTCTTTTTGTCTTAGTCTTGTCAATTTTTCAAAATAATAATGGCATATTAATTTTATTGTAACATAGATACAGGTTGATGCATTAAATTCGTTTTAGGTTTTCCAAGAATTATTGCTGTTCTGTTTTCATTTTTATGATATATAGACGGGAGTTTCATATTTTGAATGTAAAATTTTTTGATAGATAGTCGTATAATAATACTTCTCATCTATTTGCTCAAAATTGCAAAGTATAATTTGTATTAACAGTTGCTATTGAATGAAATATGATGCCACTTAATACTTAAAATTTACAAAATAAATAATAAAACGATCCTTGTTCGTTTCCGGTTTGCCTAGACTTGAATCAGTGGTTTTAGTAGCTAGAGATCAATCTGTTTTATTTCCACAATTATTTTACTATTAATGGATAATGTTCTGTTAAAGAAAGTGTTAATCTTGACATGACGTGTCTGAGAAAAGATTAAATACAGTCGAATCGTGTTATAAGTCCGCTTACAGAGCTGTAGGAAAATATAATTCTAAGAATTCCTGTACCCCCACTTGTGCTTAGTAGTCGACCGCCGTAACTCCTACTTCCCCTACTTTTCAAACGTGTGAGTGTGTACTTATTTATAATCAAATTGCTCGGACGTTTAGTACAGTATTACCATTTGTTAGAAGCGACACAAAATCGACCTATTTTTAATAAATACATTTACTAATATTTTCTAAATGCGTTCTATAGTTTGTGTGAGAGAAGTTTAAACGATATCTACTGTCCACATATATTTTCTTTAAAAAATTTTTAAAAATCTTTTGTAGAAATTGTTAGTCAAACAAAGTTTGTAATATAATCCGCGCGATGAATGAGCAGAACTTGCTTTGGTCAACTACACATGCATTATGTAAACACGGGCCTATAAAAAAATTATTTTAGTGAACAAAAAAAATTCTGACAGAATGATTTATAAGTTGCACTATTAAACATCAACAACAATGTTCTTGTCTCATAACGAGAGACTGAAATGAATTTTTTTCGGTTATGGAGCGAGAATGTTTAAAATAGAAATAAAATCGTCGGATTTATAACACGATTCGGCTGTATTTCAATGAATTCAAGAAATTCAAATAGGTATTTTATGCAAGTTGCAAAATGAAGGTGTTTTTTTGGCAGTTATACAATTGTCCAATGAAGCTCGTCTAGTAGGACAATTTCGACGAGTGAAAAAACACCTATTTTGTATGTGTTGCATACAATATTTTTCGCAATTCCGAATTAAAATAAAAAAAATTATTGAAAAATGAAAAAAATATCTTAAATTATTATTAAAATACTTGTGTGCCACACTTCCACTTCAATTGTTTTACTCGACCGGTCCTACAGGCTTGTGGAAAAATTTTCTGGACCATTTTCCAGACTTATTACATAAAAAAAAAAGACTAAAAAATTATTGGTTTATAATAGCAATCAAGCAATCAACAAACAGATAATATTACGTATAGTTATATGAAAATAATAGTATTCTTCATGTTGTCTCGCATACCTACCCACACATAGTTGAATATCAATCATGTCATCGAAAATTACAGGCTCATCAAGCAAGAAAAAAATCTATCTATTTCAGATTAATCACATAAAATGAAAAATAACATTATAATAATAAAATATTATATTATTATATTAACAAAAGGAAAATATTTACTTTTTCATTTTTTACATTTATCTGATTGCATTATAATAACATGATTGGTTGATCTATCAGTGTTCAATATCAATGTCATTCATTGTAAACTTATTATGTACTACCATTTTGATTACAAAAGTTAGGTTAAGTTAGGTTTACATGTCATTTTTTTACTTTTTATTTAAATATACATATCACATTATAATACGTAATATCACAGCATAATATTATTACATGTAAATATATGTACACTGCTAGAAAATATAATCAAAAAAAAAAAAAAAAAAAAAAAAATCAAGGAATGGAACATGGAATTTAAATTTTAAAATAATTAATTATTTTATTATTTATGTAAAAGTTATAAATAAATTAAAATATATCATGTCGCATGCAGGTGTGAAAAAAAAATCATATTATTTATGCAAATATGCAAATTTTTTAAATTAATTCTAATTGAAAATGAAATCATTCAATTTATGTTTAATAATAATATTAATATATAAATTAAATTGTCTGTAATACAGTTGCAGGAGATAATTTTTTTTATCAAAATATAAATTACAAATAAATTATTATTCAATATTTTTTTATGTCACACTTTTTTGTGTATTAAAATATCATTGCAACGGTTTTTTTTTTATGAATATAAATTATTATCAATTTTTTATAAACTTTGTTGCATTTACAACTGGTTTTTACATGAACTTGATGACTACACATTTCTTTTAATTTTCAACTATTCCGTATAAGTACATATTTTAACATACTGTTCTCTATAAGAATAGTAAAGATATATTGCCAATGTGTACTTAAGCTCTAGCTTTCCTGTGACTTCCCAATGAGTTTTTAAAAATATTTTATAATATTAAGAATTGTTGTTATCTTCGCAACGTCCCCACCAACTACAGTAGAACCTCTGTTAACCGCATAGCAGTGTCACGCAAAAATTTGTCCGGTTAACAGAGATGTCCGCTTAAGGGAGACAAAATAAATAATAACATTACATAATGTAGTATTCATGACTAATTTTTTAATTCAAAATATTTTTTTAATTTTCTAATTCAAATCGATTTTATGAACAAATTTAGGTACTTATACAGAAGTAGGTATAACGACTACAAATGCATCGTCACATTAGAATAATTGTTAGAAAGTTAAAACATGAACAATTGTACCTAATCCATATAGGTATACATATTACATACATTACATACGCACCTAACGTACTCGCGTCCGATTAATGGAGGTAATAATGTACTAAATAATATATGGTCGTCAAAAAATATTGTGTCCGCGTCCGGTTAACAGAGAGTCCGCTTAAGACAATGCTGAATGGATTGGTTTTAGTATAGTATGCCACCGTCATAAAAAATTTTTCCGGCTATAGAAAGGGTTAGGTTAAAAGAGGTGTTCTTAATCAGAGGTTCTACGACGTTTTCAAATATTTATATGTATACTAGCATTTACCCTAGGCTCCGCTCGCATGGCTTTTGAAATTTCACATCTAGTTAAAATGTATAAAGTGTATTTTCATCGCATCACTATTGGGAACTGTTACTTTATTTTTTGGAATTTTCCCACAAATAAAATATTTCTCCTGGGTAAAAAATAGACTATAGGGTAAGAGACCCGATGACCGATCACTATTTTTAGCTGTATCATTAAATTAGCTTTAAAAAAAATAAAAAATAAACAAAACACCTATTTTTTTTTCTTAATAAGTATGAAACCAAGTTTTTTTAATCCAATGGATATGTTTTTAAGAAAATATAACCCAAAAATTTTGATTTATTAATGTTTTTGTTTTATAATTTGTTGACGTCTATGAAAAAGCGGACAGAAAATATTAACCTCCTTTGAAAGATCAATACACTGACCCCTATGAGAAATCGCGCATTAATGTACATGAAGTACAGTAGTACAAACCTTCTACTATCGAATATTTGAACCATTCTCTTCCAGCCACTTTGAAACTCTATCCACTACTAGGTGAGGCTCTATGTCATAGACTATTATCATAGAGTGACATCTAGTGAAACATAGAACGTCAAAGCAAAAGCCAAGAATGGTTTAAATATTCGATAAAATAAACCACTAAAATCACAATTTCGTTTCGCTCTCTGCTGATATTTTAAAAAAACATTGTGTAAGATCTGACTTAGCCGTTAACCATTGTGAATTTTTAAACAGTTAAATTAAGTTTATATTGTATCTGTATGTGTCGTTTCAGATCTAATACATACATATCATACATATTATGTTTGACGTTTTTATTTGATAATACCTATATAAATAACAATTTGGAAGTTTTAATTAAATATTAATTATTTTTCAATTGATTTTACGTTCTGAAATAAATAAAATATTAAAGTAAAATTATAAAAACGGTTAGCTAAGTGTTTTAAACCCAAAAATTAATTAAAAATGTTTATAAAATAGATATGCAATATATAATTCTCAAAATGCGGTACCTAACTGTAAAACTCAGATCCCAAGAAGAATCAGTCATACAAATAATATTTAACGCATATAAAATTTAATTTAGCTATCCTAATCTCTTAAGTGGACTAATAACAATTATTTGTATACTTTTATTATGCTAATAACTTTAAAAATTCGGTGAAAAATGTTACAATTTATAACTCATGTGTTTTGAATAATGATCATCCATCATATTAAAAATTCACGAATTCAACAAAAATTTTTCGATATATATATATGTATTTCTTAAATTAAGTGAGGAGGCATTAAATGTGAGGTGAATTTAAATTGAAAAATAATCATTCTATTAATAATAATTTTTTTTATCAAAGGTTTCTTTCAGAAATAACTTCATTAAGATATAAATGTCAAAACTGATCGGACTTATAACCCCGATCGACAATGGGGTCTTTTACCCTAACATTCTTTTAATAACATGCAAAGTTCGAATGGAGTCAATGATTCTTTTTATATCGTTTTAAATATATTTTCCCACGGGAATTAGACTTTTCACAGAATTTAGATATTTTCCCGGGGTAGAAAATAGTCTGTCCTTTTTCGTCCCCTCTATAATCAATATGCAAAGTTTGAAATAATCCACTCTTTTTTTTTAACAGTCAGTTGTAGTTATTTCATTGTTTCATTTTAAATACATTTACCCTCAGGAATGAGATATTTTCTCGGAGTAAAAAGTAAACTATGTTTATCGTTGTAAATAATTTTTTCTGCTAATAATATATTAAGTTCGAACAAACTCAAATTTTGTTTCATTTAAAAATATTTTCCCACAGAAATGAGATTTTCCTACGGGATTGAGATATTTTTCCGGGGTAAAAAGTAGTCTGTGTCCATTTTCATCCTTTTTGTTAACAATATACAAAGTTTTAAATCAATTGTCCTTTATAATATTAATAGATTTGAGCGTTACTTTATGGTATTCCATATTTGTAAATAATAAACTAATACTTTACTTTGCAAAATACCACGTTTATTTTTGAAACTGTGACAATATTGTTTCGAACCGTTAGTTCATTTTCAAACAGAATAAAAATTATAGTCCATACATGCCCTTATATACTAAATTTTATCTACCTATACGTGTGAAGGGGAGTGGTATATGGTGTGGAAGTGGAAGGGGCGGGGGGTAGTGGGAGAATCCGAAAAACAAGAAAAACAAGATTACATTACACGTGACAAATGCAAGCAAACACATGACAAAAGATTGAAATTGACAAACAAACAATATTACAAAAAAATACAATTTTAAGGGTTTAATTAAATTATAATATTGAAAATAAAGTTGAACTGTAGATATCGGTGTAGTCATTTACAAGGTGATCGGAGTTATGTTTATTTATTTCTATTGCTTCTAAGATTGTTAACTTCTGTCCTTTGTTTGCCTCGTGTAGCACGGTAATTTCCCGTTCTGGTGTGTGTCCGGTGTCAATTAAATGCCTCGCAAAAGCAGAGTCGGATTTCTTATTCCTATAGGATCTGAAATGCTCTGCTCTCCGGGTTTCAAAGTTTCTGCCAGTTTGACCGATGTAAAAACTATTACAGTCTTGGCAGTTTAGTTTGTAGATACCCGATTTTTTAAGTTTATCAATTTTTGTTTTATTATTGTATATTAAGTTTCCTAAGGAGTATTACTTAAGGAGGAATACTCCTTTTCCCGATCGGTACAAATTGGCGTCCCTGGACGTGCGTAGTATGTTCACCAACATGTCTACCAAGGAATGCCTAAACTTAATTAGTGAAATAATAAACAAGAATATAAAAAATCCAGTAAAACAATCCGAGTTAATAAACACCTTTAATACAATTTTAAAACAAAACTACTTTGAGTTCGGCAATAAATTCTTCCGACAGACAAGTGGCCTTTCAATGGGATCACCTCTAAGCCCTCTGTTGGCCGAAATTTATATGTCGAGCTTAGAGGAAGTAATAATGAACAAGACACTAACCAAACAACATGTAAAATTTTGGTATAGATACGTGGACGATATAATTATAGGCTTCGATGGATCGATCCGCCAACTAGAAAAATTTGTAGAGTCAATAAACTCGTTAAACCCAAAAATTCAATTTGACTTAGAGGTGGAAAAAGATAATAGCATAAACTTTTTAGATTTAACTATAACCAAAATTAACAATAAGCTTGATTTCAACATATATAGAAAACCATCTTACTCTGGCATTACAATTCCAAATGATTCAATAAGTCCGTATCAACATAAAATCGCAGCCTATAATTCCATGATCCACCGAGCGTTTAATATACCTTTGTCGGAAGAAAATTTTGAAAAAGAAATAAATAATATAAAAATAATAGCGATAAATAACGGATATAATTCAAACTTAATCAATAAATTAATAGCTAAGAAAGAATTTAAACAAATTTTAAAAGAAATTTACCCCTCCGTTAAACCAGAACTAAAAACTAACTTTAAAACTATAACATATTTTGGTAATATATCGGATAAAATTAAAAAAATTCTAGAAAAATCAAACATAAATGTAGCATTTAAATCTGGCTTTAATCTAGGAAACTTAATATACAACAATAAAACAAAAATTGATAAACTTAAAAAATCGGGTATCTACAAACTAAACTGCCAAGACTGTAATAGTTTTTACATCGGTCAAACTGGCAGAAACTTTGAAACCCGGAGAGCAGAGCATTTCAGATCCTATAGGAATAAGAAATCCGACTCTGCTTTTGCGAGGCATTTAATTGACACCGGACACACACCAGAACGGGAAATTACCGTGCTACACGAGGCAAACAAAGGACAGAAGTTAACAATCTTAGAAGCAATAGAAATAAATAAACATAACTCCGATCACCTTGTAAATGACTACACCGATATCTACAGTTCAACTTTATTTTCAATATTATAATTTAATTAAACCCTTAAAATTGTATTTTTTTGTAATATTGTTTGTTTGTCAATTTCAATCTTTTGTCATGTGTTTGCTTGCATTTGTCACGTGTAATGTAATCTTGTTTTTCTTGTTTTTCGGATTCTCCCACTACCCCCGCCCCTTCCACTTCCACACCATATACCACTCCCCTTCACAAGTATAGGTAGATAAAATTTAGTATATAAGGGCATGTATGGACTATAATTTTTATTCTGTTTGAAAATGAACTAACGGTTCGAAACAATATTGTCACAGTTTCAAAAATAAACGTGGTATTTTGCAAAGTAAAGTATTTGTTTATTATTTACAATTGTCCTTTTTTTAAAAGTCAGCAGTTGTAATTTAATACATTTTCCCGAGATAAAAAGAGACTGGGCCGTAAGCTACGTCTGTGAAAAGTTTCGAGTTGATTGATAAAGCTATCGAAGCGTGAAAGCCAGTCAAACAAACAAACAAACTCACTTTCGCATTTATAATTTATTACGGGGGTGAAACAAATTTAAACTGAACTTTAATTATAACTTTTTATTAAGTGACTATTTTATTAAACAAATAGCATAATTTTATTTTTCTGTATACATTCCTTTTCTATTTAATAGGTACATTTTTGCCATCGAATTCGAAGTTTGTTAATTCCGTCACCAAAGAAAGAAGACGGACGAGTACGTAACCAGTTGCACACGAACTGTTCTACTTGTTCGTTCGTTTCACCTACGTAATTGGGATTATAATTAATGATGATGGGATAATTCGAATTAAAAATAATCGATTTATCTGACTTTTTACACGATCAGTAATATCCAGTTATGGAAATGATTCGATTTATATAATTTATTCGATTTATATATAAAGATACTTGGGGCACGTACCCCGGGGGCCTCTACAAAATCGAAAAAAAATTGTAAAAACATAAAGTGGCTGCGCTGAAAACCAATTCTAACTTGGAAGCGTAAAGAATGCCAATTAGAAAATATGAGAATAAAAAATAATTCTGCACAGTTAATGTTCTTTGAGTTTCTATTGGATGATTCTTCAGTTTGACGGTGCCAGAGACTCTTTTTATAAACTATTTTACAAAGCGCAAAAAATGACGTCTTAATAAATGTTATATTTACAGAACGGAAGTCAGACTACTTAATTTGATATTATATTACAACTCTAAGAAAAAAGTAAACGTAATAAAATTTTACAAGTTGGATTTACACTATAGCAAAAAATGAAATAAATTATTTTCAGTACGAAACTACCCTGTTGCAACAACATTCATAAAAATATTACTTTTCAATTCAAAATAGAATATGGCAATACAGAATACGATTTAGAAATGTTAAATTATAATCTAAATCAATAGTTTTAAGAATTATATACATTCATTTAACTTTTTGAATTATGAATTTTTTTTTAGCTATGTAAATCCGACTTAGTTTGTCACATTTTTGTGTGAGAGAGATAAATAAATTAAACTGTCACTGTACAAGCTACTTTTTTATCCTTGTCATCTTTTTTAACCAATCATATTTTTTTCAAAATTTTATTACCTTTACTTGATTCTTAGAGTTGTAATATAATATGCACCGCTGCTCACATTTTCGAAATTCCATCTTGCATTGCAATTACCTCTGGTGCCGATGAGGCTAGTGCAATGTTAATCAACATCTAACTGTATTCCTTTTTCTTTAGAATATCGCGTCGCCCATGTAACTACTGTCGTTAATATTTATTGTATTATTATATTTTTTTTAATGAATATTATTATATTGCAACATTCATAGATTATGCATAGTCCCCAGTTCTGAAGTGTTAGCTAAAATTATCCAGAATTTACAATTCGTAGCAAATTATTTGCGAGGCTATACGGAGAGAAAATTCCTATAAAAATTATTGTGCTCAGCACTACAATCGACGTGTAAAAGGCGAACATATTAAATTCTGTAAGGTAAAAATATAAAGATTATAATTAATCATAAAAAATTTAAAGGATGGAATGTTTTTTTCGTAATATTATCTCCGTAAAATTTGTAAAACAGCACAGTAAAAAGTTCCATTACCGACAAAAAAATAATTTTTAATTGTGTTGATTAAAAAAATTACCATGCTAACATGCTAATAATAGAAAGAAAAAAAACAGAAAGAAGGTTGGTTGTGTTGGGAACGCTGTAATGAAATGTACCTCACTCAGCGAGTTAGGCGAGTTACATGCGAACCATAGGTGTGGACTGTGGAAGAAACTGTCAGACAGTTCGCACCAAACACCTTGATTTATCACTGTGTTACAAGCAGCAAGCAGTCAGTTGCTTTTACACTCTCTTAGGATGATGTCATCGTTTAATTCATCTTTTTGTTATTTACCTATTTTAGTATATGTATTAGAATATATTGTTGGCAATCATTTTTGTATACATGTTTTTACAGGTACAGTGCAACCAATATAAGGTCGCGAGTCAGATGCGCAAATGAAAGAGTACGACAACAAGAATTAAACTATAATATACATGCATAAGAGTGTGATAAAAGTTGTGTTAGCACCACATTAAATTTTACCATGCTAGCACATATTTTTTATTTTGGTCGTCGATGGCGCACGGATTATAGGCAAGCATGGTAATTTTTCTGAAATTTTCTCTACAAAAATTATAGGATTTTTCTCTCCGTGTAGAAACATGTTCTGAATTGTGGATCTAAGAATATTACATTACTGTCGTACTCTTTGTTTCTCAAAATAATTGCAAATACCTATAAGCAGAATCCATTAAAATTGGTTTCACGTAAATAATCAGATAAATGTAACAATTGAAGCAAAATTTGACGGCCCTGGTTTTTTGTCTCCATTGTTTTTCGTTACTTTTATATTACAGTAATTATAGTAACTTAAGTTTGTACGTCTAATTTTATGCCGTATTTTATAATATTATTTTATATAATTTTATCTTACTAATTACTGTAAATTTAACCATTTAGGTAATAGAATACGCTACATTACGATTTTTCGTAAGGGGGTATATTATACAGTTGTCGTCATTTCGCCCACTACAATTGTACATAATCCACTAAAAGAAATTTTAATTGAAAATCCTTCGATCAGAGACTAGCTATTATTATAATAAATAAATACTGTAAATTTAGTATTAATCGGATCTACAGTTTTTTAGTAATCGTTCCCACCGCAAAAGAACTTCAAAAATTCTGAGATAGTCACGTTTAAAGCGACAAATTTCTTCCTTTAATATCCGATGTTGAACGTTCGAAAGTCTATGCACAATTGCCTTCTTTCCAGGCTATACATTTTGAACAATACAATTGACCGGCAAAAGTCGACGAACTGCTAATATTATATTATACCGAGCGGCAGCTGCACAGAAGCTTCCGCGAGCGCTACTCAAGGTAGCGCCATATAAATAGTTATAAGTTTGGATCTAATGTTCCGATCGTTATGAAATTTGGGGAAAATATTCTTGACAAAATGGACTTGAGAATATGCAATAAATTGTTCAGACCACCACAACTGTATACATATAGGGGAAGGTAGGGCAATGTGGCCATCCTAAGGTTTGAATTGATATATTTTCTAAACGATTTTAATTAATTGATATTTCTTGATATAATACAATTTCAAATTTAATAAAGTCTTTATTTTATAATATACATACGGTTTACATATTCACAGTAATAAAAAATTATCAATTATTTCGTAAGTGACAAAATGACCATATTACCCACCTTGGGTAGGTAAAGTGGCATAGTATTATTAATATTAAAAGTTAACATAGATTAAAACTGACTTTTTAATTTTTAGATGAATTTACAATTTTTAATCAAAAATATTACAATTTGCTACTAGTTAGCAATCATAAAAACAATTTTTAATTATCCAAAGTACTCAGATGGTAACTATTTATTTTTAAAACAAAACTCACAAGTAAAATCGCCATCTTCCTCATTGCGACCCGAGCAGACTTCATAGACACATCTTTTGCATATCGTACATCGTTCTCAGCCATCTTCTGCTATTGATTCCGGCCACAATTCTGGTTACACCACTAGATCCACTAGGCCACTTTACCTTTATACATAGTGGGCCACATTACCCGAAACTAAGTAAAATAGGAAAACTGAAATAAGATCCGCCCCAACGTATGCTTCATAATTGTTTATTATAAAATTAATTACTTCAGAACTACAACAGATACAGGGAATATTCACAAAAACCAAGTATTCATAATACAATATATTTTATACAATATTTGTAAATACTTACCTTAGATCAGAGGGCACAAGAAACACTTTTTTTTTAATTCCTAACACTGCAAATATTTAATTCCCCCCAACCCGGCCCTTCTAGCTAGTAGAATTAAGAAAAATTAAATAGTGCAAAATTGTAAACTATTTTTAAGTTTTCATATTCAGCAGATTAAAAATTTTGAAGTTGCCACACTGAACAAGAATTTAACACTTTAGTTATGGACTGAGTCGAGGTTAACTACCGCCACTTAAAAATATCAGATTTACCTTTGCGGTAGAATTAAGAGCTATTTATGAGCTTTTGAAGTAGTGTAGTTTCGATTTGTAGGCTCATCCCCTTAGTCCTCAAACCATCCTTAAAAACAAAGGAATTGGCCAGAAGGTAACATCTCACTTCTTCTTCTCCTCAAAAATTGATACGCAGTGCTCTTTGGAGTGGGAAAATTTTACACTTTATTAATGACACTTAAATTAACAATTTACGAGAAAAAATATTCGACGCTTGGTTTAATAATAATTTTTAGTATTTTTACCAACTGGATGTTTTCGGATGAGATTGAATGATTATCAAATTATATGTACATTATTAATTTTCTAAGTAACTCCTAACGAGATGATATGCACCGTGACACTATGTAAACTGTCAATCTATAATTTAAACTAAATAACAAGAGATGACAGCTATTAGTTCATTTGCAAACTAGTGGTGACCACTTTACCTGCCTGGGCCACTATAGCGAGCCTTCCCCTAATTCCTTAAATGATAGGGTGCAGTAAATAAGTAAAGTATCTGTAATTTATTAACTATCACAAAACATATTTTTAATTTTTCCTTTGTATTGTCCCGATTTTATTTTGTTCAAATGTGGCAACCCTATGACGTATACCTACCCAAGTATGTAGTCAGGAGATACTGTCAGTGTCAAACCCCAAACTAATAGGTAATTACCGGTCTAATCCATAGGTGCTCACAAATTATTCATAAATCTAGTACATTACCTATTTAAAAAATCATGCTTTTATTATTACATATACATACCTATAAATGTCTAATTATTTCTAATTTAGTGAATTATCAAAAAAATATTTTTTTAGATTACATATTAGAAAATATATTATTAGCTTTCAAAGAAAAAAATGATTTAATGAAAAATTATAATAAATATTATCATTGAACAAATCGGAAAAATAAACGGAAAACAACAATTTTCCAATTATTATTCAATAATATATGAAAATTGATTACATATTATTAGGCAGGTACTTAGCTGTATATAGGTAATTTGGATTTTGTTGCATTAGATAAGAATTATGTATATAGAGTTTAATTTTGTTTATAAAATAAATAGACATATTGATTTTCTTTGGACAAAAATATAATTAAACATTAAATGTAGACCATCAAATGCAGACAAGTCGCGTTTTTATATGAAATTTGGAAGGAATTTCAATACAAGTTTATTCTCATAAAATTATTAATTAGGTATCATTAGTAAATTACGAACTCTTCCCCTTCCAACGAGTACAACGTATCTATCTTTGAGGAAGTAGAAGGGGTGAAATACTGTTTTCGGGTCAATTCCTTGATCTTTTTAAATTTTACCGGGAAAATGGTTCAGTACAAAATTATAACTCACAAAATTATCTCCGAAATGTTTCATACCGATTAATCGCCGGGTTAATATTTCTTCAGGACATGACCGTATAAAATTATGCAAATCATTTGACTAATTGATTCTGCAAATATTTAATTCCCCCCAACCCGGCCCTTCTAGCTAGTAGAATTAAGAAAAATTAAATAGTGCAAAATTGTAAACTATTTTTAAGTTTTCATATTCAGCAGATTAAAAATTTTGAAGTTGCCACACTGAACAAGAATTTAACACTTTAGTTATGGACTGAGTCGAGGTTAACTACCGCCACTTAAAAATATCAGATTTACCTTTGCGGTAGAATTAAGAGCTATTTATGAGCTTTTGAAGTAGTGTAGTTTCGATTTGTAGGCTCATCCCCTTAGTCCTCAAACCATCCTTAAAAACAAAGGAATTGGCCAGAAGGTAACATCTCAATTCTTCTTCTCCTCAAAAATTGATACGCAGTGCTCTTTGGAGTGGGAAAATTTTACACTTTATTAATGACACTTAAATTAACAATTTACGAGAAAAAGTATTCGACGCTTGGTTTAATAATAATTTTTAGTATTTTTACCAACTGAATATTTTCGGATGAGATTGAATGATTATCAAATTATATGTACATTATTAATTTTAATATTATTTACGTATTCCTATATACCTATGGTTGTTCCTTATAACTAGCAATCAATTTCTAGGTAGTTTCAAAAAAATGAAATCGATGTATACGTAACATTGACTTACACAAACTCAGAAAATATAATTGTATAGCTAGAGTCCTGAATTCTTAACATCCTTAGTAACTTAAATTTGTAGCTTATTTATACTTCTTTCTGATGCTTTTAACGAGCTGAAGTCAAAAGATTTCCCCAACACCGATCTAAACAAGCTGATACTTAATAGCTAACGTAAGGTAATTTAATTGAATCAAAAAAAACAAAAAAAAAACAAAAAAAAAACAATTTATAAAATATAATTTATTGTTTTAATAAGAATTATAGGTAAATTTAATATTTAACAATGAATTTATTTCTCGATTAAGCAGCTAAAAAATAACTTTCACTAAACGCCTTAAACTGATGAATATCAATGATTAAAGTATTTTAAGATCTGTTAAGCTGATTAATAAATTACCTCCTTCACTTGATAATTAGAAGCCACTTGATGAGACATGTCTAACAGTGTGTAAGAGTGAAGATCGTGGAAACCTGGTTAAATTTTAAAATCTTTAGTAAAAAGCTGTAGATTGAGTAGAAATGACGAAAAAACGATAGATTTAAACTGTCAAAAAGAGTGGATTTGACAATATTGTATTTATTAAATTTTCACATTGTTCGACTGGTGATCATTATCGTCTTCTAGAAAATTTTAATGATATAAATTCGGTTCACTCTTCGGCGAGGAGTGAACCGAGCTCAGAGAATATACAATTTCGTAACCTCGATCAATATGTTACAATAAATTCATTGGACTCTCGATTCTGTCACATAAATATTGGGGCCAGGGTGGGGTTAATGATTTACATTAAGCAATAATTATTTAGTATAATGAAACCACGAGTTCATATGTTGCAAGAATTGCAAATGAATCGCCACTGAACAGTCACTCTCGATTCTGGCCCTGCCCACCCTGCCCCCAACATTTATGTGACAGAATCGAGAGTCCAATTGTAGCGAAGAAAAAAAAAATTAAATTAAAAATTTGGGAAATTAAGTAGGTTGCTGATTGTTTGTTGATTTTTGTTGGGGAGTTGGTTGTAAAAATAGTGGTGGTGAAAATAGGAAAGGGGTTTGATATTCACAGTATGATCTCCAAGATTTCAAGTTGAGGGCGCACTAAAGATAGAAAAATTTCACAGAGCCTGCTCGAGGTGTTGATGAGCTTTTGAGCGTAGCAGTGGAAGTCGAAATTCGCCTGTGCATCTTTTCGCCCTAAACCAAAAGATGTGCCCTCGGTCGCCACTTACGGGTGTGAGGTATAAGGTAAATAAACTCCCAAATTTTCCGAACTACAATGTACAAATTATTTACAAAAGATCTGGTGGTGTTTCTATGTATAATATTGAATCCTTTTACAAATCGTATTATAATTATATGGAATGCTTAATTAAAGTTCGGAGATGTTTTTCCCTTTTACTTACATTAAATTTTGAAAGGACGAGTGATTGCAAACTTGACTCGATAAAATACCACTACGAGGGAAAACAGTGTGCAATCATTTGCCCGCTTATAACAAATCTTTTAAAACTTGCAAAATACTAAAGTACGTCTTGCAGAAATTGTAAAATATAATTTGTAAAGAAAATTTTAGATTAAGTTTTTATTTATTATCTTTGACTAGACTTAAGTTTCTTTAAGAAAATAAAATTTATGTTGTAATTTTGATATACCTTTTCAGCGAATTTCGAAAACTCGAAATTCAGCTATTACAGCAGGTGTCATGACGCAACCTCCGGCGGAGAGCGTAACAGAAATATGTTTTGAGGTCTCTAGAATACGCAAATGATATTCACTAAAATTTATATATATATATATATATATATATATATATATATATATATATATATATATATATATATATATATATATATATAGTGTGTGTGTGTGTGTCGCCACGATAACTTTCGAACGAAACGTTTAATGCTCGTCTCCATACGAAACGTTTAACGAAATTTCGTATGGAGACAAGATTTTGATCTGGCTTGGCTAAGTTCTTTAGCCAGACACATCGGATGCCCAGAAGTAGGTACATATGTATGCACGGAAAAATATTTTGAATCGATTTTGAAAATTTTTTCACTAGTAATTATTAATGTTGAAAAATTAAACAATTTTAAATGGATTTAAGGTATTTTATGTGACGTCAAGGTTTTCGGGACCTAAAATGGCCAAAAATTAATTAACCAATCGATTTAAAAAATTTTTTCAAAGTTAGTAAGTTAAAGTATTTGAATTAATTAATTAAATGATGTCCGAAAAAACCTTACGGACTGCCATAAGTTATATGAGATCCCCAGAATCCTTTTCTTACTGTTAGAGTACTAGAGTTGTATGAGTTTCGCCAGGGTTTACTGATCCCATAATTTTAAAAAATAAACTAAACGACCAATTTTGAAAATTTTTTCACTGTTACAGAGCTAAACTATTTTAGATAAATATAGATTACGTTATGTAAGGTCTGCCAGGGTCCATAGGACCCAGAAGTGTCAAAAATAAACTAACCGACCGATTTTGAAAATTTTTTCACTCTTAGGGAGCTAAGCTATTTTAGATAGATATACATTACGTTATTTAGGGTCCGCCAGGGTCCATGGAACCCAAAACTGGTAAAAATAAACTAACCGACCGATTTTGAAAATTTTTTCACTGTTGCAGGGCTAAACTATTTTAGATAGATATAGATTACATTATGTAAGGTCCGACAGTGTCAGTGGGACCTAAAAGTGTCAGAAATAAAAAAACTGACCGATTTTGAAAATTTTTTTACTATTACCGAGGTAAACTTTTTTAGATAGGTACAGGTTGTGTTATCTGAGATCCATAACTGTCCTGCGGATGCAAATGCGGCGTAGAATGCTACACAACGGGTTTTGAATATATATATATATATATATATATATATATATATATATATATATATATATATATATATATATATATATATATATATGAATATATATATATATATATATATATATATATATATATATATATATATATATATATATATATTACATCAAGTCCGCCTAGAATATACGGTCGAGCTGATTTTTTAATGAGGTCCGCGGGGATCTTGCAGATCCGAAAAAGCCAGTAATATGTTACCCAACCGATTCTAAAAAATTTCTCACTGCTAGAGAACTAAATTATTTTAGATGTATACAACTATGTTTCACAAAATCCGCTCGGGTTCTTGGGTCCCCAAAAATACCAAAACTAATTACCCAGCCGATTTTAAAAATTCTTTTACTCTTAGAAAGCTAAACTATTTTAAATAGCTACAGGTCTTAGATGATATCCGCCAGTGCCAAATATTTAGAAATTCGCTATGTTATGCAGATGCTGCGACAGGGGTATTTTATTTATTTATATATTTATTTATTTTTCTATTAAAATAAACTATATTTAAGCATATGAGAGTATGTTTTAATTACTCACGAGGTCATCTAACAATTTCCTTCCTCTCTTGTTTTTTATTTTATTTTTTTTATTAGTTTTGTTTTTTTATTTTTTTATTTATTTTTTATTTTACTTTATTTTTCTACTTTCTTTCGGGGATTTTTCTTTTAATGTTGGAATATTTTTTTGGGTGTTAAATTAAAGTGCTGCATTTAGGATGCACGAGGCTGAACGAGTCTGTTGCGGCTTTTCCTTCGGATAGACCTCCTTCGTCCTCACCAAGAAAATGGGAAAACGGAAATTTAAAATTAAAATAGAATATTTTTTTAAACTGTGGGAGAAAATTTTATGGTAAACGTGTTGGATAGTACACTGGGTACATAGGCCGAAGTCAAAACCACGGACTATCGCGCTTAGCCCGGTCCAAACACGATTGAAGCGCTATATTTATTTACTGAGAGAAAATTTTGCGAAAAAAAAAAATATTGAAAGATAGTTACAAAGGAATACCTTAGATTAAACTGAAGGTCGGATACTAATTTACTCAAGATGGCTGTGATATTAAATGATGAATTACTCGTGGTAAAAATTTTACTATCTGATTATTGTATCGGAAATGGAAAGAAAATATAAACGTTACGTAACAACTTTGATAAACTAAACCTACTTACCGCATTATAAATTTATCATTCGAAAAATTTTTTAGCATTAATTTTTGCACTAGAATTAAACTAACAAAATATGACTAATTTTATATTAATATACTAAAGATTTTAGCCAGTGGCAAAATTTTTATTTTAATTTTCCCTTGACCAGTTTTCCAAACTGAGTCAACGATGAAAATATTTTGCACAATGACGGCGTGATTTAAAGAAAACAAATACGTTTAAATCTACATTTATTAAATTCTAAAAATAATAACTAAATACATCAAATTTTGTCGAAAAATTTCCCCGTTACATAGCTAAATCATTTTCTAAATTTTTAAAACCTAAATACTTATCTTAATATGCGGTTTGAATAGAAAATCCATGCCTCCACCGAAATATATTTCAAGGTAGCACAATTAAAATTATCGTCCCTTATTTTTTTAACTATACATACTGAACTCAATCCTCCGGTGGTCTACCGATAAGAGAGCGAGTCCTCGACACGAATTTTTTGTTTTTTTATAAAAATATCTTTATCAATTAGGTATTACATATATATATATATATATATATATATATATATATATATATATATATATATATATATATATATATATATATATATATATATATATATATCATTTAATTTTGAAATTAACAAAAATATTGTTATCAAGAATTTAGCAAACAGGCAAACCTGTCACATGTAGATATAGATTGTGCATTCATAATCTGTACTTGCGAAAGACTGTGATAAGTGTCACCACGGAAATAATTTTAATCAAATTTGATACGTATAATTATATACATTGATTTTATATATTTTTTATATGTATTGATTTTTTTTTAATAAAGAAGGATTTTTTTTATTTGAAAATATTACCTATGAAAATATCGCATTTAATCATGTGTGATTATTTCATAATCACGCTGCATGTAGATACATTAATTTGTGTGAAACTACTGAATTCAAACAATAAACAAGTAAATAAAATGTTATATTCAATACACCCAATGGGTATTATTAAAAAAAATAAAATTGGACAAAGTACTTGGGTCTTATTTAAAAGCTGAAATTTCGAGATGGCCTTTACCTTATTAGTTGATATTCGATATTGTTTCAATACACCGACTTCTCTTTAACCGGGCGACAATACACAAAAGTCGTCCGCTTAGAGAATTCATATATAGAGTGTTTCTCTACACAATTTATTTTTATATAAAAATTAAAGTAGTTTTGTTAAAATAACTTTCTAAAGAATGTTTTCTAGCTACATATACACCGGTCAATTTAAACATGTAAGGGTACAAAAATTAGGGGAGAGCTGAAAATTGGTATGAATGTTTGGAACACCATTATAAATAAGTGTTGAAAAGTTCTCATCGATTCTGCACGTGGAAAAAATTTTATTCAAGGTCAAAGGTGTCAAAAATGGGTTTTTTGCGTTTTGCAGCAAAACGGTAAGTTTTATTATAAAATTAGGTCAGACAAAAATTGTAGATCATATAATTATCTATTAAAAATGTCTGAATACTTTTTTCCTAAGAGGTACCGTTTCTGAGATATGACTATTACAAAAGTTGTAATTTTCATAATATGCACACGTTTCCACGCCACCTGTGAGGTAGTGTACTTAGTGGGTTTTTTTAAAGGGTTTTGCCGGTAGGCCTATTCCACGGTCTATGGTCATCCTGTTTAATTGAAAACTATTAAATAATAAAAAATATTATTGGGGATGATGAAGGCGGTATCGATTTAAAAAAAGTGAGAAAAATTATTCGTCAGATTCACAATCGTCTAATATTTCAGCTTCCTCTTGTTCTTGTTCTTCTCCTTCTTGTTTTTGTTCTTCTTTTTCTTCTTGTTCTTCTTGTTGGGTGCAAGTAAATTGTCTCAATAGCGACGCATCACATATCTCCTCGTTGGTATGATACGAATCCTCTTCTGTTGATGATTCAACACTAGAGCACGACTGGCCTTGACAACTAGTACATGCAAGAGAACAAAACAATCCAATTTTTTTGCAGCCGCATTTTGCACTACATCCCTTTTTACAATTACAAAAAATTGTGTTGAGGAGTTTTTCCGGCGCAGGTGGGAGTTTTTTTTTATAATAATTATATCTCAGAAACGGTGGCTCTTAGGAAAGAAGTATTCAGACATTTTTTTTAAATAATTATATGATCTTCAATTTTTGTCTGATCTAATTTTATGATAAAGTTTTGCTGAAAAACGCGAAAAACCGATTTTTGACACCTTTAACCTTGAATAAAATTTTTTCCACGTACAGGATCAATGAGGACTTTTCAGCACTTATTTATAATGGTGTTCCGAACATTCGTATCAATTTTCAGCTCTCGCCTAATTTTTATATCTTTACTACTATTTTTAGGGCTAAATTGATCGGCTTAATAATATTTATATCTAATTGTAAGCTTGGAAATTATACATTCATATGTGTATTAATAATTTTTATTATTGTTATTATTATATACTTATGTTAACTTCCAAAATAATCGCCTGTATATGTTAACTATTGAAAATTTGCCTACATAAAAATATTGTTTATTTTAAAAATATTCTCACGAAGACTGTATATGTGAACACAAACACACAAACACCGTCCCCTTAAAGAATGTCCGCTTAAAGGAAAAGTCGTGTATTTCACCTTTTACCATTTAGTAGAATAAATCATTTACTAAATTCATTTTCACTGCATAAATACATGTTACCAATAAATTTTATCCATTTAATTTCACGAGACAGTCTATCTGCTAAATTTGAAAATATATATTTTTCTTATTATACACTATTAATTTAAAAAATAAATAAAAACCAACTAATCGTTTGCTTGACCATCTGATCATTATGAATCATCCATAGCACACACTTTAAGAAATGTTAAAATAACAGAAGGCCACTCGTGGCGAAGAAAAGAGCTTTGGTTATGTAAATGTAATGATAGTAAAGTAGAAAACGATTTAAATGAAACACCAAAATATTCGCTAGCTGTCCTATGCTCTCCTCCTGTATGCTGTTATAAATATTTTAAATATTGCGTCTGCAAAAAACAAGCAAAAAAAGTTGGATAAGAACCGAATAACACATTCACACACACACACACACACACACACACACTCACACACACACACACACACAAGATTAACATATCCTTATGTATGTATATGTTTTGTATGCGGCGGAATCTTTATCTGCAGTTGCAATAGCCACATGTATACATATGCATATGTATGTGCAATTATTCTAGATTAGTTAGGTGCGGATTTTCATGAAAAATAATTTTTGGTGGAAATGCTAATGAAAGCTGAATAAAAATTTCGTCATCTTCGTTAATTTCTGTGGGTATCAGTCTGTCGTGAACTACTCCGCAAACAAAAAATCGAGTGTACTTAATCCTTATCACTGACTTCTGTGCAATTTAATCATAATTTTGTCTAATAAATCGATAATGAAATATGGAAGTTATGAATTTTACAATTTTACAAACTTTGTTTTCGAGGCTCTTATATTATACCAGACACGTTAGCTTACTTCAGTATTTTTGTGATTCAAATTTTAAACTGAAATTAAACTTTGCAGCGTAAAACCTAAATACATATCAATAAATTCTCAAAAAAAATATTAGTAACGTTGGGCTCAAAGCGGCAGTTCCTGAGATTTCTTCTTTTTAAAATTCTTCTTATAGTATAGTTATTTGGTTCAAATAATAGGGGTTACCTAGAAAGTTTTCCGAGAGTTTGGAAAATGGGTCATTTTATAGATTTTAAGGTGCTCTTTTCGAATTTCCATTTTACCACCTCGTATCTTTGCCGCTCGCGCCGCCATATTGGAAAAATTGGGTCGAAAAGCAGTTTTTTGACGATATCTCCTTTCCGAGTCATTTTACGAGGAAAATATCTATATAAAAAATTAAACTAGAGAAAATTTTCTACAATTTATGTCTTAACAATTTTTTTCGCAAAATCAATAGTTTCGGCGTACGAGCGCTGCAAAGTGTTACTTAATACGCGTTTTCGTGCAGTAATTCGTTTCCACACCACCTTGAGGTATAGTGAGCGTAGCACATTATTAGGCTAGTCGTCCATTGGTTGCGGGCAACTGCGATATTTGATTCAGACGATTACGCACGTTTGTCGTTCGTCAGAAATAATATGTCTACTGTCCGTTCACTAGCACAATATTCGTCAGTATTTTATGATGACATTGAAAACGAAGAATTTCAAGAAGAAACTGATGATGACATCGCAGGAAACCAAGAAATTTCAGTCAGTGACGTCACAATCGCTACTGAAGACGATGAACCTGTAACACGTGGCCCATCAAAAAAATTTAAACGAAGAAGATTACGCTAAATTTCCAAACTATACATGACAAGGGGATTAGGCCTACTGGGCAAACTACATTAAAAAAACGCGTAGCTTACTCTACCTCAAGATGGTGTGGAAATGAGTTATTCCGTGAAAACTCGTATTAAGTAACACTTTGCGGCGCTCGTACGCCGAAACTATTGATTTTACGGAAAAAATTCTTAAGACATATTGTAGGAAATTTTCTCTAGTTTAATTTGTGTATAGATATTTTTCTCGTAAAATGACTCAGAAATGAGATATCGTCAAAAAACTGCTTTTCGACGCCGTTTTTCCAATATGGCGGCGCGAGCGGCAAAGATACGAGGTGGCAAAATGGAAATTCGAGAAGGGCACTTCAAAATCTTTAAAATCACCCATTTTCAAAACTCCCGGTAAACTTTCCAGGTAAAACTACCAGATGACTGTACTATTAGGAGAAAATAAAATGCTATGACGGATTAAAATTTTCGGGTAAGGGAAAGACTATGGAGCCATCTTTTAATGCAGGTTCAAGTGTGATACACACAACATAATAAAAACATATTCTCACTGTATGTAGTCTTTGTTAAAATTTTTTTTTCCAAATACATATTATATAAGTTGATTTGATTTTTGAGTTCTATACGAAGCTAATTGTATCTTCATATATGTCAAAGTCAAAGAGGGTTTTTTGTGTTTGACAAAAAAATTGTTTATCATTACTAGGAAATTGGTGCTATATTACAACAAGTATTGTACAGACACGTAACTTTACCATAATTTTCGATTAAAATTTGAAAAAAATGAAGAAGGAATTTAACTACAGTAACGACATTTAAATATATTTTTAAATATGTATTAACGTAAGATCCCCTATACCGGAACATTATTTTTAGGTGTGTAATTAAACTGACTTTTTACTAATTGTTTTTCTTTTATTAACACCATTAAGGAAACGTGAGACAGATCCCCAACACCGAACACGAATGTAATTCTTAAAATGTTGACATACGTAGTGTCATCTTTTGACGTAGATATATACAGCCTTGGTCAACATTCTTCTCAAGAAGATTGATCCAATGTGGTATGGTCCGGCGAATCTAATCGTATTGTTTAATGCGATGGTATAAAATTTAACTCACCTCAAAATTAGATTCGTCAAATTATACCACACTGGACCAGTCTTCTTCAGAAGAATGCTGGTGTCTTAGAGCCCATTCCACACGATTCTTCTTGTTGTTGTCGGAGAGCCAAGGCTTCTTCCTGGCTTTGCGGCTTTTTAAGCCTGCTTCTGTGATCGTTCTTCTTACAGTTCGAGAACTAATTGGTTTCCCATTGTCCTTCGATGAAGCTGCAGCGAGCTCAAAAGAAGTTTTTTGCGGTCCTTAAGTGAGTCACGGATAAGTTTTCTATCGTGGCGATCAGTAATAATGCGTATTCTGCCCGTTCTAATTTTTTTGGGTGAGAGCCAGTCTCCACCAACCTTTCAATGGTAGATTGCACTGCACATCGTCAAACTTTTACTAATTTAGCAATCTTTACTTGAATCTTCCCTTCTTTACATAACATCTGGATTTTTATCCGTGTTTCTGCGTTAATTTCTCATTGTTTCGACATTTCGTATTACAAACTGTTTCTACTACACAAATAAACTACACTCAGCAGCATCTTGTTACTCCGAAAGTTAGTAAAAGAATAACAAATAAAATTTCTCAAAAACCTTCATATTTCACGTTTTGTGGACCAGGTGTTTTATGATACCTTAAAATCCTTTATCTATTGTTTAAAATTAAGTTTTAGTATTGCTCTTCATTCTATTATTAAACAGATAAGTCATTTTTAAATTAATTTTTTAGTTACACGTGTTTTATTGTGGTGCTTAATACTTTTGGCCAAGGCTGTATACTTTGAATTTCATTTGCGTTATGGGCTTCTAATGTAGGGAAATTCACATATGTCAAGAATCTATTTATTACTCAGAAAAGATGTATCCGAACAATTTATCAAGTCGGACCAAGAGAATCATGTAAAATATTGTTCAATAAATCAAGAATTCTAATTATATACGATCTATATATATTTTAGAATGTGCGGTATTCATAAAAGAGCATTCAGAAATTTTTAGTTCTAATCTGGCTAATCATGATTATGACACTCAAAAAAAGATCAATATTTTATAGATCACTCAACAATCACCAGGGAAATCAACCAGGGAAAAGCCATTTAATTCTATCATAAGTATATATAACGCATTACCACAAAACATAAAATGTCTTCCTTAAAAAAAAATGAAGATCACATTGGAAAAGTAACTTTTAGGTTCCTCATTTTATTCGCTTAATGAATATTTCAATTATAATTAATTATATCTTCCCTTGACATATTCAACATCTTATGTAAGATATTTATTGAATAAATAAACATAATTATTATTATTATTATAGACTTTTACGCCAACCTGGCGCTCACTACTCAGTAGGACAGTACTGGGTAACATTCACCTATACCGGCATTATGCAAGGTACTAGGCTCTGTGGAAGGGTAATGTGCCAAACCAATCCGTAAAAGAACCGTAGTACATTCACGGACGGGTTTGTCACATCACTCCTTCTTCTGTTGTTATTGTTCCTTGAAACGAGGTGTTATGCATCTATTTTGATGTACACTGGGTCGTACGACGAGACTTTTGTGGGAGCGTAGATGTTGGCTCAATGACAGACGGATGTGAAAGCCTAGTTCGTTTTCGTGTCCTCAGAGGATAGGTAGGATTAGGGACAGAGGGAAGAGGAAGGGCTGTTGGTGTTTGTGTGTGTCATAGAACACTTGAAGCCAACTAATATCAAAAAAATGTAGCTTGCTTGGAGCCCTTTGTAGGCCTGTCACAGCTTAAGGCATGTAGTTAGTCAATGTCCGTCGCCGAACGCACAGTGCATTGTAATACATTTTTAGACATTGTTACTTGAATTGGACAGGTTGGTCTGTCCCATAATACGTGTGTTGTAGTAGTGAGTGTGAATACGCACATAGACGCAAACACCAAACTAACACTATTGCAAACAGTGTGTACCTACACAACATAGTGAGGAGATTTTACGTCACCCACTGGTTACATGTGGAACAGTGTGATATGGTTACTAGTTTGGTGCCCTGGTGTGTGTGTTCGTGTATGTGTGTCGTTCTATTTCACGTTTCTTGGTGTAAATGTGTTGAAATTGTTCACTAAGATCGGGTGTTCCTGGAATTGCGCGTTTAGATGGTACAGAGGTTGACGGACCTTGGGTGTTATTGAGTTGGGAAGGATTGTGCACCAGAGCGCTAACAGTGACAGTGCGGCAGTAGGTCGACCCTCCCTCTCCATCAGACGAATCTGGATCTGTATGTGTGTTAAGTGTTTGGGTTTCAGTGTTAGTGTATTGTGTGTTTATGTATGTGTGTTGTGTGTCTGTAAGATGAGTGTCAGTGTGTTGTTCGCTCACTGTAGATGGCTCAGATGGAGTAGAACCAGATCTTGTACTTTCACATATCGCAGTCGGATTCGTATGTACTGAGGAACTTCCGCACTATACGACACGTGTTTATGATCACTGCCTTTTGCATAGTAACATATGTGTATTTTGGGAGACCCAAGAGGCTCAAACTATTGTGTAGTGTGTGTGGAATGACCCCGGTGGCACTAAGTACTATTGGAACAATATGGACATGTTCCATTCGCCATTGTTGTTTTATTTCGGCTGCGAGGTCAGTGTATTTATCCAATTTAACTGCGTGTGTTTTTTATAAGTTGTGCGTATTTGGAACCGCATATGGATCAGATATGTTGTCTTAGTTTTTTTCATTACGAAGGTGATATCTGGTCGATTATGATTTATGGTCTTATCTGTAATAATCGACCGATCCCAGTAAAGTCTACAGGAGTCATTCTCCGCTACTACTTTTGGTGTGAGCTTGTAGTAAGGTGTTTCATCAGTTATAAGGTGGTGCTTAACCGCTAGGTTCTGGTATATAATTTTGCCAACCTGTGCTATAGACAACGGACAAACATACACAAGTAAAATCCAGCGATGAGCCCTGCCATCCCAGGGCTAAAAAGGAGCGGACAGTCCTTGGTGACGGTACGATAAGTACTAGACATAGCATCCGGTCACCAAGGCCTGAAGACCATCGTTGCGACTCCCTCCGAGGTGTAAAGGACTCGGAGTGGAGAAAAACCGACTAGAAAATACAAAAACTAGAGATATAAATCACAGAAGTAATCACAGATAATACTTATTACGTCTCTGGAGAGCCACAGGCCCGCCTGCGACGCAATAAGGAGTTAAAACAATACAGCTGTAGGGCCATAACAACAGGCCTACAGCGGCATAACAAAATATCACAGATAGTAAAAACAAGTGATGTACCACCTCGGGTGTAAAAGGCCCTCGGTGGTACATTGTTAAAAAACAATAACGGAAACGACAGAACATGTATAAATAACAAACAGTACCACTAAGGGTGTAAAAGGCCCTTAATGGCATAACAAAAGACTAAAAGTACCTTGCCAGACCAGCTGGAACAGGGTATGGTTAATAAATAAGACACTCACACAAATCATTTAAACACATAAAATAAAAACACTGCTGGAAATAAAAGTTTTAACTATCGGGGAGACAAAAGAGACGACTTTGTATTATTATTATTATTATTATTATTATTATTATTATTTTTTTTTTTTTGGTTAAAATTGGGGTACTGCTGCCGGTGGATGGCGCGGTCAGCAGCACCCGGCGGCATCGCCTACTAAGGGCATGCGCCGCCAAACACGGTAGAAAAAATAAAAACAACACGTAAAGACAGGGACACATAAATGCAGTAGACAACGGACAAACATACACAAATAAAAATCCAACGATGGGCCCTGCCATCCCAGTGCTTAAAAGGAGCGGACAGTCCTTGGTGACGGTACGATAAGTACTAGACAGAGCGTCCAGTCACCAAGGCCTGAAGACCATCGCTGCGACTCCCCCGAGGCGTAAAGGACCTCGGGGTGGAGGAACCTGACTAGAAACACTCAAAAAACAATACTAGAAAAAATCACAGTGTTATCACAGAAAAAACTTATTACGTCGCTGGAAGGCCACAGGCCGACCAGCGACGCAATAAGGAGTTAAAACAATACCGCTGTGGAGCCATAACAACAGGCCCACAGCGGCATAACAAAATATCACAGATAAATAAAAACAAGTGATGTACCACCTCGGGTGTAAAAGGCCTTCGGTGGTACATTGTTAAAAAGAAATAACAACAACAAAAAACATGTATAAATAACAACAGTACCACTAAGGGTGTAAAAGGCCCTTAGTGGCATAACGAAAGACTAAAAGTACCCTGCCAGACCAGCTGGAACAGGGTATGGTTAATAAATAAGACACTCACACAAATCATTTAAACACAAAGATAAAAGAGATGTGAATTTCGGAGAAATTCCAGCATCTTTCTATCAGAGGCAGCATCATAAGCTAAAGCTTCGGCTACGCTATCTGGGAGCTGCAACCTCTGGCGCAATAGCGCAAAGGTTACACATTCCTCAACTATATGCCTCACGGTTAGCATATCCCGCAGGCAGCGCACCTTGGCTGATCCTCACCGGCGAGAATATGACGGTGTGTTAACGCCGTCTGGCCCAAGAGTAAACGCGTCAGGACCACACTCTCTCGCCGGCTCAGATTTACAGGTGCCGGAGTTCTTCGGACCTCAGGTTTCACCTGTCTGAGCTTAGCCGTGAGGTTGTTCCACTCACGTTGCCATTTTTGATCGATGGCGGATCGTATGCTCACTCTCAGATCCTCAGGGCGAATGGCAATGTCCTGTGGCTCACCGACTTCGACTGCATGACGTGCTGCCTGGTCGGCGAGTTCATTGCCAGGTATCCCTACATGTCCGGGAATCCAAAATAAGGTGATAGACTTTTGGCGGAGCATGTAGAGACACGTTCGGATGTTCTGCACCAGTGGATCGATGGTATGAGAGTGGCAGATCGCTTGCAACGCGCTCAACGAGTCGGAACAAATGAGGAATGCGCTGTCTTCGGATGTTTGACAGAATCTCAGGGCTTGAAAAATAGCAAATAATTCTGCAGTATACACAGTGATCTGGGGAGGAAGTGACCAAGCGTGAGGATCGTCACGAATGACGATGGCACTTCCAACACCCGTAGCTGTTTTGGAACGATCTGTGTATATGCAGAGAGAGTCAAGTTCGCTAATGATCTCATAAAAGCGGGATCGATATTCGAATGAACTGGTCTCCCCCTTGTTGAGACCAGTCAGGTCGAAACGACACCTTACGTTAGGCATCAGCCAAGGAGGTACATCCATAGGACGTTTGGGAAGTACGTTGGCGAACTGTAAGTTGAGACTCTCTAATAACTCCTGCGTTCGAACAGCCACTGGTCGACTTATGGTGGGACGTCGACCGTAGAGCCCCTGTAAACGGTATCTGAATAGAGTCGGGTGGTTTATATGTGATGGTGTTGCATATATCCCCGCTTCATAATTGAGCAAGAGACGCTCACGTCTAGGTCACAGCGGAGGAAGACCCGACTCTACGCAGAGGCTCATAGAAGGGCTCGTTCGAAATGCTCCCATAGCCAGTCGTATGCCTGCATGGTAAACAGGATCTAGGAGTAGAAGCGCAAACGCCCGGGCGGAGGAGTAAGCAATGCTGCCGTAATCAATCCTAGTCAGAACCAGCGATTGATACTGGCGAAGCAACGACTCCCGGCCCGGACCCCACGATGCACCAGCAAGCACTTAAGCATGTTTATTGTCCTACGACAACTCGCAGCTAAGGCTTGGAGGTGTGGGCGCCACGTAAGTTGTTTGTCAAAAATAAGTCCTAGAAACCTGACGCTATCAACGCACTGAAGGTTGGATCCTTTTAAAGTGAGGACAGGATCCGGATGTGCGTTGTGCTTTCTGCAGAAATGAACCACCGATGTTTTTTGTGGAGAGAAGCGAAAACCAAGAGCTTCTGCAGTAGTCACCACTTCGTTGATGCCTTGTTGCAGCCGTTGATGGATATCCTCGATGGAATCGGCTGCATAGAATATGGTGAGGTCATCAACGTACAAGCAACGACGAATTGGGGCTGAAGCTGCAATATGACTGACTGCGATGGAGAACAAGGTGACACTAATGGTGGAGCCTTCAGGAACACCATTCTCCTGGGAGTGGGACTCAGACTCAGTGTCACCTACCCGGACACGAAAAGAACGGTCAGTCAGAAAACTTTTTACGAACTGAGGGAGGTTACCTCTTAAACCCCAGTCGTGCAGCTTCTTGAGAATGCCATACCTCCAGGTCATATCATAAGCTTTCTCCAAATCAAAGAACACAGCCACAAGGTGTTTTCGTTGGAGAAAGGCGTCATGAATGGCATTCTCGAGGCGAACAAGATGGTCCGTAGTCGAATGGTATCGGCGGAACCCACATTGATGTTTAGGAATGAGATTGTGGGATTCCAGCCGCCAGACGAGACGGTTGTTCACCATTTTTTCCAATACCTTGCTGAAACAGCAAGTCAAGGATATTGGACGGTAGCTAGTTGCGATGAATCTTTACCATCTTTTAGCAGCGGAATGATGGTAGCTTCCCGCCACTGCGGAGGGTAAACGCCTTGCCTAAAAATTTCGTTGTAAAGATCCAGTAACCTACACTTACCAGGATAAGACAGGTTCCGGATCATGGCGTAGGGGATCTCATCAGGTCCAGGGGAAGTGTCCCCAGGTCCCCGAAGCGCCTCCAGTAATTCTTGCATAGAAAACGGTTGGTTACACTGGAGGAATTCATCTGAGAAAAAATCAAGATCATTTTGTTCATGTTCGATCTTGATCCGCAGGAAGTCCGGGTCATAATTCTGGGAGCCACTGACGCGCTCAAAGTGGTTAGCTAAGCAATTAGCTATTTCTGCGCGTTCAATGATGCTTCGACCGTCGACGATGAGAAGGGAGGGCATAGGTGAACGGGAAGATTTCTCAGTAATGGCCCTCATTCTTCTCCATACCTCCGAAGTTGTTGTGGAGGTATTAATGGCCGAAACATATTGCCCTCATGATAGCCTCTTCTGTTCTTTTATAGTGCGTTTACAGCGTGCTTGCGCACGCTTGTAGGCTATCACATTTTCCTGCGTGGGGCGACGTCTGAGTTCGTTGTACGCCCGCTTTTTCTCTGCAACTGCTACACTCACGACTTTATTCCACCATGGTACTTGACGTTTGGGTGGAATGCTGGACGACTTCGGTATACTATGATATGCTGCTTCAATGACACTGGAGGACATTTTCCCCACATCATCTTCTACGTCTCCAGTCAGCTCGGGTGTACGGAATGAATCAGCGTACATTTCCCAATCAGCTTGACAGAGACGCCATCTCGGCGAAGACGATTGTGGAGTCATCGGCGTGGTACTATTCAATACAATGGGAATATGGTTACTACCGTATGAATCAGACGCCAACGTCCATTCATAACGGTGTGCCATGACCGATGAGCCAACTGATAAGTCGATAGCCGACAGCTCACCGGTTCTTGCGTTAATGAAAGTACCTTGACCGGAATTCAACAAGACCGCTTCAGACTCGTCTAGAAATCGTTCTATGAGTCTTCTACGGGCGTCTCTTGTGCTACAACCCCACATGGGGCTGTGAGCATTAAAATCTCCTAGTAACAAGAATGGACGTGGTAACTGTAAGGTAAGCTCGGTCAGGGATTCGACATTCCAGTCGAAGTCTGGTAAATAGACCGAGCATACTGTGAACTGGGGCGGTTTTAGAAATTGTACTGCGATAGCTTGCAGGGGGGTGTTTAACGGGTGTCCCCGGAAAGGGACGCCATCTTTGATTATGATGGCAACACCCCCCCTCGCCCTGATGTCTGGCTGTACGTCGTGCCCGCGGACTTGATGATATTTAATGTTAAATTGTTCCGCCGGCTTTAAATGTGTTTCTTGTAGGCGCACGCACATAGGCGTGTGCTCAGCCAGAAGCATCTGCAATTCACAGTAATGGTGCTTAACACCATTACAGTTCCACTGTACGATAGCCATTTTCGTTACTACTAGGGTTGCACCCTAGGAAGTGTGGCTACTTCCTGGGTTTCCCCTTGGGCCAGCCTTTTTCCTTTTAACTACTTGTACCTCGGCATCGCAGTTATCAGACTCCGTAGTCGAGGTATTGGTGTACGCGTCGGTGGTAGGGCGTTTAACGCCTGTCCGCATCGACGCGGTCGACATTTCCGAGTCGCTCGCTGGTGTTGGTACTGAGCGACTCGGGAGGGGGGTGACCGGGCGTTCGAGTGTGCCCGGTCGAGACGGCGCCTTTTGCCGTTGAGGCAGTGGCGCCGTCGTTTGTGGAGGCAGCATTGACTCTGCCTCCGATGTTGAGGTGGTTGGTCCCTTTTTGGGGGACCTTGGTTTTACCACCTCCTTTTCCCCCTCGCTGCGACGTCTTCTTGGCGATGACTTTTTTGGCGATGAGTTCTTCGTTACGGAAGACGCCACAGTTTTTATTACTGGTCCCTGAGGGGTGGTTGTAATCACCCTTTTGGCCTCAGAGACCTTGGCTGGCACAACAGCGGCTACTGTAGGTGTAGGTACAGAAGGTACACCCACTGATCAAATAAGGTTTTGCTGCATTAATTGCATGCATTCTTGTAATTTGCGCATATTTTCTTTTAATTCCCTAAGATCGCTGTTTTCTTTAGCCGCTGTAGGGGCGGGGGCCGCAGCAGCACGTGCATAGCCATCCAAAGCGGAACGACGAGGCATATTGCCTAGTAGCTTCCGTCGTGCCTCTGGATATGAGAGTCGTTCCAGGGCTCTGAGCTCTTGGATGGCTGATTCCTGTTTAAATATGGGGCAATTCCTCGATTTTTCTGAGTGATTGCCCCCACAGTTTACGCACTTTATAGGCTCGCCGCACGGTCGTCCTTCGTGTAACGGCTTACCGCACACGCAGACCTGCTGCTCTACACTACAACGCTGTGAAACGTGCCCGTATCTCTGACAGTGGTAGCACCTCATTGGTGCAGGGATATACGGGCGTACGTCCACTTTGTTGAAGAGACCAATAACAACTTGCTTTGGAAGGCTAGTACTATTAAATGTTAATAAGATTAAGGGGGATTCTGGGTGTTTGTTCCCCCAATTGTACTTGAGCCTCCTGGCCTCTATTACCCCCTGAGAAGACATCTCCGACACTATCTCATCCAGGGAACAGTACGCCAGGGAAGGGTGCATTATTACTCCCTTGGAGTAATTTAGCACACCATGAGGTGTAACTTCCACGGCGTACTGTCCTAACTTCTCAAGATTTTGTATTTTTGTCGATTGTGCCGGTGAGACTGCCTCCACGAGCAACCCTTTGCCCGAGATTTTGGCATCTTTAACCTGCACAATATCACAACTAACCAATTTTGCCAGAAGGAAGGGGCTCCTTCGGTTTAATAACAAGGTACTTTATCTGAGACTCTTGCACTCTTGGGGCGTCAATTGAAAATTGACGCCCACGACGATTCCCTTTTTTTGGGGGAGGGTTACCCCTTTTAGACGCTGTACCCGCTCCGGTTGTTTGCGGTGCGGGTACACTGGACGCGGTAGCGGGACGGGTCTCGCTACCAGAGCTCACACCAGATGACGGTGGTGGAGCCGGGTTCGCGTCCGGTTTGGAGGGCCCGGACTCGCCCTTATTTAATAGATTTGATTGTTCCATATAATGTTATGCAAAAAAAAACCCACCCCGCTCCCCACCCTCCACGGAGCCTCATAAGGGACGTGGGACTCCCACGCCAGGGATACGGGAATGAGGAGCCCTAGGGACGAAGCCCATTGCCCCAGTGACACGCACGACCCCGGGGCGCTCGAATTTACTGCGGCCGGTGCATAACCGCAGCCACGGTCTATGCCTGAAGCCAGGGCCGAAGTGACGTGTTGTCCCGCCGTACTCGCAAGTAACGGCTTCCCTCAGTCACCAGGATCCCCTTTTCCAGGCAACGCCGCTAAGCCACACACGAGCTAGTGTGGGTCCCGAAGATGACCTGAAGTTGGGACAACAAAGAAGAACGAAAACAAAACAAAACCAAAAACAAAAGGGAAACAAAAGACAAAAGAAGAAACTGAAACAAAAAGAAATAAAAATAACGAAAACAAAAAAAAAAAAACAATAAAAACGAAACAATAAAAACGAAACGAAATAAAAAGATAGGTTAAGAAATGAATGATCGAGGATTTCTCCTCTAGATCCGGCATCTTTTGTAAAAACGGTGGTACCTCGAGAAGGAACGGTGCCGATCTTGGGTATTCAGAGGCTAATGGAATCCGAACATTACTGTGTTGCGCATAAACTACCCCTGGAACCCTTAGCCTCCTTGACACCAATGGGGGATAAATATCCCTCACGGGTGCCAAGGGCAGCTGCTATAGGTGTCCTCACCACCATTATTATTATTATTATTATAGACTTTTACGCAACCTGGCGCTCACTACTCAGTAGGACAGTAGTGGGTAACATTCACCTATACCGGCATTATGCAAGGTATTAGGCTCTGTGGAAGGGTAATGTGCCAAACCAATCCGTAAAAGTACCGTAGTACATTCACGGACGGGTTTGTCACATCACTCCCTGTATTGTTGTTATTGCTACTTGAAACGAGGTGTTATTCGTCTATTTTGGTGTACACTGGGTCGTACGGCGAGACTTTTGTGGGAGCGTAGATGTTGGCTCAATGACAGAGGAGGGCTGTGAAAGCCTAGTTCGTTTTCGTGTCCTCAGATGGTAGGTAGGATTAGGGACAGAGGGAAGGGAAAGGACTGTTTGTGTTTGTGTGTGTGTTCGTGTATGTGTGTGGATGTGTCTTTCTATTTCACGTTTCTTGGTGTAGATGTTTTCTGGTTCATCAAATTGCTCATTAAGATCGGGTGTTCCTGGAACTGCGCGTTTAGATGGTACAGAGGTTGACGGACCTTGTGTGTTATTGAATTGGGGAGGATTGTGCACCAGAGCGGTAACAGTGACAGTGCGGCAGTTGTTCGATCCCCCCTCTCCATCAGACGAATCTGGAACTGTATGTGTGTTAAGTGTTTGTCTTTCAGTGTTAGTGTATTGTGTGTTTATGTAAGTGTGTTGTGTGTCTATAAGATGAGTGTCAGTGTAATATTCGCTCACTGTAGATGGCTCAGATGGAGTAGAAGCAGGTCTTGTGCTTTCACATATCGCAGTCGGATTCGTATTACTGAGGAACTTCCGTACTATACGACACGTGTTTATGATCACTGCCTTTTGTATAGTGACATATGTGTATTTTGGGAGACCCAAGAGGCTCAAACTATTATGTAGTGTGTGTGGAATGACCCCGGTGGCACTGAGCATTATTGGAACGATGTGGACATGTTCCATTCGCCATTGTTGTTTTATTTCGGCTGCGAGGTCAGTGTATTTATCCAATTTAACTGCGTGTGTTTTTTGTAAGTTGTGTGTATTTGGAACCGCAATATCGATCAGATAGGTTGTCTTAGTTTGTTTCATTACGAAGGTGATATCTGGTCGATTATGATTTATGGTCTTATCTGTAATAATCGACCGATCCCAGTAAAGTCTACAGGAGTCATTCTCCGCTACTACTTTTTGTGTGAGCTTGTAATAAGGTGTTTTATCGGTTATAAGGTGGTGCTTAACCGCTAGTTTCTGGCATATGATTTTGCCAACCTGATCGTGACGGTGTTTATATTCGGACTGAGCGAGCTGACAAGGAAAGGTTTTGAACTGTCAATTCGCAATTTTGATGATACTTGGTATATGTGTAGTACAAGCGAAAATAACAGACCCGTATTTTTTTTTATCTGCCACCGTCGCCATTTAAGGGGTGAAATCACCCCTCAAAATTAGGGTAAAATTTTAATTTTGCTTGATAACTTGGAAACGACGACAGATAGAAAAAAACTTTAAGTTGACAAAACAGTGTATTTTTAGAGAGCTTTCTATTGATGTGTATAAATCCAGGGTCGGACCTACTGGAGGGGGTGTTCAGATAAAATTGAGGGTAAATTTTGAAATAGGGTGAATATGTTTCAGTATATTAAAATTTGAATAGCATATATGAAAACTACATGAAAAATACTAGTTTACCTGTTTTTGCTCAAAGCTGTAATTTAAATTCTAAAATCTCTAAACTGGACAGCTAATTTGAGGTGCCAATCGTAATTTTACTGAAAATCAGCAAAATAAAAATATTTCTATAAAGTTTTCAGCAAGTGAATTGTCTTGTAATTAATAACTGGCTAAAATATATCACATTATACTTGTTGACGTCTGACTAAAACTTTAAATTTTATACAAGTAATATTAAAATTTGATTTTGTTAAATTGTGCAAGAATATTATTGCATATAGTTATAGAGAAAACTTCCTGTGCAGATAATTTGTCTCGTCATATTTTCAGTTTAAATTTCAAACTTCTTTAAAGTTTTATGCCCAACTAGAACAAATTTCCTTATCCTTATTATTTGATAAAAAAGAAGTATTTTATAAAGTTAATTTTTTCTATAACTATATGCAATAATATTCTTGCATAATTTAACAAAATCAAATTTTAATATTACTTGTATAAAATTTAAGGTTTTAGTCAGACATCAACAAGTATAATTTGATATATTTTAGCCAGTTATTAATTACAAGACAATTCACTTGCTGAAAACTTTATAGAAATATTTGTATTTTGCTGATTGTCAGTAAAATTACGGTTGGCACCTCAAAGTAGCTGTCCAGTTTTGAGATTTTAGAATTTAAATTACAGCTTTGAGCAAAAACAGGTAAACTAGTATTTTTCATGTAGTTTTCATATATGCTATTCAAATTTTAATTTACCGAAACATATTCACCCTATTTCAAAATTTACCCTCAATTTTACCTGAACAGCCCCTCCAGTAGGTCCGACCCTGGATTTATACACATCAATAGAAAGCTCTCTAAGAATACACTGTTTTGTCAATTTAAAGTTTATTTCTATCTGTTGTCGTTTCCAAGTTATCAAGCAAAATTAAAATTTTACCCTAATTTTGAGGGGTGATTTCACCCCTTAAATGGCGACGATGGCAGATAAAAAAAATACGGGGCTGTTATTTTCGCTTGTACTACACATATACCAAGTTTCATCAAAATTGCGAATTGACAGTTCAAAACCTTTCCTTGTGAGTACAGGCAGCTGTGATGTGTTGGATCGTTTCAAGTTTGGAATGGCATCTCCGGCATGAGTCAGATGTTATTGACGAGTCACGAAGTATGTATTTTGAGTAATTCTTTGTATGAATTACTTGATCTTGTATAGCTAGCATGAATCCTTCAGTCTCCGGGAAAAGACTTCCTTGACTCAACCAGGCGTGCGACGCTGCTTTGTCGACGTTAACCGGTGTGAACCTGGCGCCCGACTTTCGAAAATTTAAAAATAAATAATACAGCTCGTTTGTACTTCGTTTGTACCCGTTTGTACCGCATTTTATTTTGTTTGTACCTCGAAGGGTAAACATCTAGAAAAAATTTAAAAAATGACCAGCGCCCAACTTTCAGACATTTTAATTTTATTAGTGTCATTCGACAGGGGTTCGTTTGTACCCGTTTGTACCTTTTTTCTTTTCGTTTGTACCTCAAAGGGTTCGGAGATACATGATATTCGAAACATTCTAGGTCGCATTAAGTTTGTGTTTTTAGAGACATTGAAAATATGATGCCGGCATTTAAGAGAGCTCTATTTCCACACGTTTGTACCTTTTTCCTTTTCGTTTGTACCTCAAAGGGTTCGGAGATACATGGCATTCGAAACATTCTAGGTCGAATTAAACACTGAAAATATGAAGACGGCATTTTATAGAGGTTCGTTTGTACACGTTTGTATCTTTTTTATTTTCGTTTGTACCTCAAAGGGTTCGGAGATACTTCGTATTCGAAACATTCTAGGTCGAATTAAATTTGTGTTTTTAGAGACATTGAAAATATGACGACGGCATTTTATAGAGTTTCGTTTGTACACGTTTGTACCTTTTTTCTTTTCGTTTGTACCTCAAAGGGTTCGGAGATACATGATATTCGAAACATTCTAGGTCGAATTAAATTTGTGTTTTTAGAGACATTTAAAATATGAAGACGGCATTTTATAGAGGTTCGTCTGTACACGTTTGTACCTTTTTTGTTTTCGTTTGTACCTCAAAGGGTTCGGAGATACATGGTATTCGAAAAATTCTAGGTCGAATTATTTTTGTGTTTTTAGAGACATTGAAAATATAAAGACGACATTTTATAGAGGTTCGTCTGTACACGTTTGTACCTTCTTTGTTTTCGTTTGTACCTCAAAGGGTTCGGAGATACATGCTATTCGAAACATTCTAGGTCGAATTATTTTTGTGTTTTTAGAGACTATGAAAATATGAAGACGGCATTTTATAGAGGTTCGTTTGTACACGTTTGTACCTTTTTCCTTTTCGTCTGTACCTCAAAGGGTTCGAAGATACATGATATTCAAAACATTCTAGGTCGAATTAAATTTGTGTTTTTAGAGACACTGAAAATATGAAGACGGCATTTTATAGAGGTTGGTTTGTAGACCTTTGTACCTTTTTTCTTTTCGTTTGTACCTCAAAGGGTTCGGAGATACATGGTATTCGAAACATTCTAGGTCGAATTAAATTTGTGGTTTTAGAGACATTGAAAATATGAAGACGGCATTTTATACAGGTTCGTTTGTACACGTTTGTACCTTTTTTCTTTTCGTTTGTACCTCAAAGGGTTCGGAGATACATGGTATTCGAAACATTCTAGGTCGAATTATTTTTGTGTTTTTAGAGACATTGAAAATATGAAGACGGCATTTTATAGAGGTTCGTCTGTACACGTTTGTACCTTTTTTGTTTTCGTTTGTACCTCAAAGGGTTCGGAGATACATAGTATTCGAAACATTCTAGGTCGAATTATTTTTGTGTTTTTAGAGACATTGAAAATATGAAGACGGCATTTTATAGAGGTTCGTCTGTACACGTTTGTACCTTTTTTCTTTTCGTTTGTACCTCAAAGTGTTCGGAGATCATGATATTCGAAACATTCTAGGTTGAATTAAATTTGTGTTTTTAGAGACACTGAAAATATGAAGACGGCATTTTACAGAGGTTGGTTTGTAGACGTCTGTACCTTTTTTCTTTTCGTTTGTACCTCAAAGGGTTCGGAGATGCATAGTATTCGAAACATTCTAGGTCGAATTATTTTTGTGTTTTTAGAGACATTGAAAATATAAAGACGGCATTTTATAGAGGTTCGTCTGTACACGTTTGTACCTTCTTTGTTTTCGTTTGTACCTCAAAGGGTTCGGAGATACATGCTATTCGAAACATTCTAGGTCGAATTATTTTTGTGTTTTTAGAGACATTGAAGATATGAAGACGGCATTTTATAGAGGTTCGTTAGTACACGTTTGTACCTTTTTCCTTTTCATTTGTACCTCAAAGGGTTCGGAGATACATGGTATTCCTTACATTCTAGGTCGAATTAAATTTGTGTTTCTAGAGACATTGAAAATATGAAGGCGGCATTTTATAGAGATTCGTTTGTACACGTTTGTACCTTTTTTCTTTTCGTTTGTTCCTCAAAGGTTTCGGAGATACATGATATTCTAAACATTCTAGGTCGAATTAAATTTGTTTTTTTATTAACACTGAAAATATGAAGACGGCATTTTATAGAGATTCATTTGTACACGTTTGTACCTTTTTTCTTTTCGTTTGTACCTCAAAGTGTTCGGAGATACATGGTATTCGAAAAATTCTAGGTCGAATTAAGTTTGTGTCTTTAGAGACATTGAAAATATGAAGACGGCATTTTATAGAGGTTCGTTTGTACACGTTTGTACCTTTTTTCTTTTCGTTTGTACCTCACCGGGTTCGGAGATAGATGGCATTGGAAACATTCTAGGTCCAAGTAAATTTGTGTTTTTAGAGACATTGAAAATCTGAAGACGGCATTTAAGAGAGCTCTATATCCACAAGTTTGTACCTTTTTCCTTTTCGTTTGTACCTCAAAGGGTCCGGAGATACATGGCATTCGAATCATTCTAGGTCAAATTAAATTTGTGTTTTTGGAGACATTGAAAGTATGAAGACGTACGGAAAGTACGGAAAGTACGAAAACGTACGGAAATGAAGCTCTCTTAAATGCCGTCTTAATATTTTCAACGTCTCTAAAAACACAAATTTAATTCGACCTAGAATGTTTCGAATACCATGTATCTCCGAACCCTTTGAGGTACCAACGAAAAGAAAAAAGTTACAAACGTCTACAAACGAACCTCTATAAAATGCCGTATTCATATTTTCAATATCTCTAAAAACACAAATTTAATTCGACCTAGAATATTTCGTATACCATGTATCTCCGAACCCTTTGAAGTACAAACGAAAAGAAAAAAGTTACAAACGTGTACAAACGAACCTCTATAAAATGCCGTCTTCATATTTTCAATGTCTTTAAAAACACAAAAATAATTCGACCTAGAATGTTTCGAATACCATGTGTCTCCGAACCCTTTGAGGTACAAACGAAAAGAAAAAAGGTACAAACGTGTACAAACGAACCTCTATAAAATGCCGTCTTCATATTTTCAGTGTCTCTAAAAACACAAATTTAATTCGACCTAGAATGTTTCGAATATCATGTATCTCCGAACCCTTTGAGGTACAAACGAAAAGAAAAAAGGTACGAACGTGTACAGACGAACCGCTATAAAATGCCGTCTTCATATTTTCAATGTCTCTAAAGGCACAAAAATAATTCGACCTAGAATTTTTCGAATACCATGTATCTCCGAACCGTTCGAGGTACAAATGAAATGAAAAAAGGTACAAACGTGTACAAACGAACCTCTATAAAATGCCGTATTCATATTTTCAATGTCTCTAAAAACACAAACTTAATTCGACCTAGAATGTTTCGAATACCATGAATCTCCGAACCCATTGAAGTACAAACGAAAAGGAAAAAGGTACAAACGTGTACAGACGAACCGCTAAAAATGCCGTGTTCATATTTTCAATGTCTCTAAAGGCACAAAAATAATTCGACCTAGAATATTTCGAATATCATGTATCTCCGAACCCTTTGAGGTAGAAATGAAATGAAAAAAGGTACAAACGGGTACAAACGAACCTCTATAAAATGCCGTCTTCATATTTTCAATGTCGCTAAAAACACAAAAATAATTCGACCTAGAATGTTTTGAATACCATGTATCTCCGAACCCTTTGAGGTACAAACGAAAAGAAAAAAGGTACAAACGTGTACAAACGAACCTCTATAAAATGCCGTCTTCGTATTTTCAGTGTCTCTAAAAAGACAAATTTAATTCGACCTAGAATGTTTCGAATACCATGTATCTCCGAACCCTTGGAGGTACAAACGAAAAGAAAAAAGGTACAAACGTCTACAGACGAACCTCTATAAAATGCCGTCTTCATATTTTCAGTGTCTCTAAAAACACAAATTTAATTCGACCTAGAATGTTTCGAATATCATGTATCTCCGAACCCTTTGAGGCACAAACGAAAAGAAAAAAGGTACAAACGTGTACAAACGAACCTCTATAAAATGCCGTCTTCATATTTTCAATGTCTTGAAAAACACAAGAATAATTCGACCTAGAATGTTTCGAATACCATGTATCTCCGAACCCTTTGAGGTACAAACGAAAAGAAAAAAGTTACAAACGTGTACAAACGAACCTCTATAAAATGCCGTATTCATATTTTCAATGTCTCTAAAAACACAAATTTAATTCGACCTAGAATATTTCGAATACCATGTATCTCTGAACCCTTTGAGGTACAAACGAAAAGAAAAAAGGCACAAGCGTGTACAAACGAACCTCTGTAAAATGCCGTCTTCATATTTTCAGTGTCTCTAAAAAGACAAATTTAATTCGACCTAGAATGTTTCGAAGACCATGTATCTCCGAACCCTTGGAGGTACAAACGAAAAGAAAAAAGGTACAAACGTCTACAGACGAACCTCTATAAAATGCCGTCTTCATATTTTCAATGTCTTTAAAAACACAAAAATAATTCGACCTAGAATGTTTCGAATACCATGTATCTCCGAACCCTTTGAGGTTCAAACGAAAAGAAAAAAGGTACAAACGTGTACAAACGAACCTCTATAAAATGCCGTATTCATATTTTCAATGTCTCTAAAAACACAAATTTAATTCGACCTAGAATGTTTCGAATACCATGAATCTCCGAACCCATTGAGGTACAAACGAAAAGAAAAAAGGTGCAAACGTGTACAGACGAACCTATATAAAATGCCGTCTTCATATTTTCAATGTCGCTAAAAACACAAAAATAATTCGACCTAGAATGTTTCGAATACCATGTATCTCCGAACCCTTTGAGGTACAAACGAAAAGAAAAAAGGTACAAACGTGTACAAACGAACCTCTATAAAATGCCGTCTTCATATTTTCAGTGTCTCTAAAAAGACAAATTTAATTCGACCTAGAATGTATCGAATACCATGTATCTCCGAACCCTTGGAGGTACAAACGAAAAGAAAAAAGGTACAAACGTGTACAAACGAACCTCTATAAAATGCCGTCTTCATATTTTCAGTGTCTCTAAAAACACAAATTTAATTCGACCTAGAATGTTTCGAATATATTGTATCTCCGAACCCTTTGAGGTACAAACGAAAAGAAAAAAGGTACAAACGTGTACAAACGAACCTCTATAAAATGCCGTCTTCATATTTTCATTGTCTCTAAAAACACAAATTTAATTCGACCTAGAATGTTTCGAATATCATGTATCTCCGAACCCTTTGAGGTACAAACGAAAAGAAAAAAGGTACAAACGGGTACAAACGAACCTCTGTCGAATGACACTAATAAAATTAAAATGTCTAAAAGTTGGGCGCTGGTCATTTTTTAAATTATTTCTAGGTGTTTACCCTTCGAGGTACAAACAAAATAAAATGCGGTACAAACGGGTACAAACGAAGTACAAGCGAGCTGTATTATTTATTTTTAAATTTTCGAAAGTCGGGCGCCAGGTTCACACCGGTTCGACGTTACTCTGATTAAGATCATGTGGATGTCTCCCATGTAAAGGCTTCCGAATCCATTGCTGAATTTTGTCCTCCTTCGTGACCAAACGGCAAAAACTATCTGGCATTTCTGTGTGTGAGAGGTTTAATGGTGTGTATGCCTTGTCGGCTTGGATTATTGCATTGTGTAAGTGTGATGTGTGTGTTTTGGTGTAAAAGTATTCTCACAAGTTATGAACCTGTTTATTATGCGTGTTCCTTATGTCTATAAGACCTCGACCCCCTTCGGCTCTTGGCAGCGTCAATCGTTCTATCGCTGCTTTGGGATGATGAATTCTGTATTTGGTCATAAGGACGCGGGTCTTGATCTCGATGTTTGTCAAGTCCGTAGGCGTCCATTTGATTACCCCAAATGAGTACGTTAGCACCGGAACTGCGTAGGTGTTAATTGCTTTGATGGTTTTTTTTCCATCAAGGTGGGTGTTCAGTAATCTCTGTACACGCGTTAGGTATTGCTGCATCAGATGCTGTTTTATAGCGCTGTGATCTATATGTTCGTCCTGATTGAATCCGAGATACCGGTACGACTCTCCCTCGTCCATGGGCTGCATAACAGACTCTGGTTCGAGTTCGAATGCGACCGCATCTCGTTTTACTCCAGAACGACATTGTGTCCGACATTTATCGATTCCGAACTCCATACAGAGGTCTCGCGACACTTCGTTGGAAAGTCCCAGCAGCTGCTGTAATTGATGTTTAGTAGCTGCATAGATCTTAATATCATCCATATACATCAGATGTGAAATGGTATGGCGTAAATTCGTTTGCGTACCTACATTGTAACCGTATTTGGTTTCACTTAACATGCGAGAAAGTGGATTCATTGCGAGACAAAACCATAATGGACTTAATGAGTCGCCTTGGAATATGCCGCGTCTTACTTGAATAAGGTCGCTTGTTGTTCTTTCATTACCAATACTCAAATGTAACGTCGTTCGCCAGTCGGACATGACCGTTCCAAGGAAGTTCACGATACTTGGGTGTATTTTGTACAGCTCCAATACTCTCCGTAACCAGGAGTGCGGGACCGAATCAAATGCCTTTTTGTAACCAATAAACGCTGTGTACAGGTTACGTTGTCTCCCTTTCGCTTGTTCCAGTACTACGGAGTCAATCAGAAGCTGCTCTTTGCAACCTTGTGACCTCTTTCGACATCCCTTTTGTTCTTCTGTCAGTATGGTGTTAATCTGACAATGCTCATTGATCTTTTCTGCCAGACAGGACGTCGAAATCTTATACATTGTAGGCAAGCAGGTGATAGGCCTATAATTCGCAGGATTTTTTGTATCACTGTTTTCAGATTTCATGTATGTGATACCCTGCGTTAGGAACTTCGGTGTCAGGTTTGGTGTTCTTATAAATAGTGCGAATTGTTCAGCGAGGTACTTGTGTGTTGATGTAAAGTGTTTGAGCCAGTAGTTTTGTATGTTATCGATGCCAGGTGCCTTCCAGTTATGCGATCTCTGTAAAGCTCTGGAAACGTCCTCTGTAGTAATGTCCGTATAGGGCATCTCCGGAAGATGTTCGTTATTTCTGCACTCTGTATCGATCCAGCCGGCTTTATCATTATGGTCAATGGTGTTGGACCATATATTCGCCCAGAAACTATGGAGTGCGTTCTTCTCCGGTAGACCAGTACTGTCAGTTACCGTGTTCGTTAGAGACTGATAAAACCGTCTCTCGCTTCTGCTGAACGCTTGGTTTTGTCGTCTGCGTTCAGTACTGGTCTTATACCTTCGTAAGCGCTTCGCTAGTGCTGTTAATTTTTGGTGAAGCGTATCTCTGATCTCTGTGAGTGTTTGATTGGGTTCCTCGTATTGTGTGTATACTGTGTGTTTGTGTAATATGTCGTGTATGTATTTGTTGAGCCGTTTGGACCTCGTACCCTGTTGGTATTGGGTGATCCTGCCGAGATTGCATCGGATGTTGTTGATGCGTTTATTCAATCGTGTTTCCCAAGCAGGATTTTTGTGTTCCTTCGAGTTGTACGCTACAGGTGGTGTTACATCGGAACCGTTACAACGTATAGCGGCAATGGCTCCACAGTAAATAGCTGTGTGTAACTCGATAAAATTGTCACATGTTTCCAAGTGTTTAGGCAGTATTGTATTGTTTAATATCTCAACGATCTCAGCCAATCTACGTGAGGTGTGTTGTTTAGGCAACAAGTACCTATGTGTGGGGTCCGTCCCTTCAAATTCAGTAAGCGCTGTGTTAAATTCCAGTTCGATCTGTTGCAGTAGGGTGTCATTTACTGCTGTCTCATGGTGGTTAGGCTCATTTTCGACAAGTTGTTGAATGTCGTTTTGTGTGGGGCTTCCCATTTCTGGTGGGCCGTCTGCCTGACTTTTTTCATTTTGAGCAAATTGATGTGCGACTTGTGTTTTAATGGTGTTTATGAGGGAGGAAGGGATAAGATTATTGGTAAAAATGACACGTTTTTGGTCTGCCAGTCTCTGTTCAGTAACGCGACTTAGGTGAGGGTAGCTGCGCACGAACTCTTGATGTAATTTTGTACGGTAACCAGTTTTGTCCGTTTCAAGTCTAGTAACTTTGAAGTATGTGCGTACGATGAATTCATTCAGTTCATCTGTCCATTGCATACGCACATGCTTCTTACCAGCTTTAGTGGTCCCCAAAGGATGCTCTGGGGAAACACTTAAAGTCGGCTGAGCCAAAGGTGTTGGGGGCTCCGTAAGTAGGGCAGTAGCATTTTGGCTGAAGGTGTTGTTACAGCTGACAGGTGGCTGCCTAGAACCCAACCTGTCGTCACCGTGATCTGAGCTGTCACATTCAGTGGTGACCCTGATGCGCCCGGTCGCTCCACCGGCAGCGGCAGTTTTCCGAGGCCTTTTTCGTATTTGCTCCATCCTAATGGGTTGTCCTTTTAGTCGCCTTTTACGACAAGCAGGACTTACTGTGGGCAAATTCTGCAAAGTGAAGCCCCCACCCACAGGGCGTTTATTATTATTATTATTATTATACTTTTACGCCAACCTGGCGCTCACTACTCAGTAGGACAGTACTGGGTAACATTCACCTATACCGGCATTATGCATGGTATTAGGCTCTGTGGAAGGGTAGTACATTCACGGATGGGTTTGTCACATCACTCCTTATATTGTTGTTATTGTTGCTTGAAACGAGGTGTCATGTGTCTATTTTGGTGTACACTGGGTCGTACGGCGAGACTATTATGGGAATGGTATGTGTTGGCTCAATGACAGACGGCTGTGAAAGCCTAGTTCGTTTTCGTGTCCTCAGAGAATAGGTAGGATTAGGGACAGAGGAAAGGGAAAGGACTGTTTGTGTTTGTGTGTGTGTTCGTGTATGTGTGTGGATGTGTCGTTCTATTTTACGTTTCTTGGTGTAAATGTGTTCTGGTTCATCAAAATGCTCATTAAGATCGGGTGTTCCTGGAATTGCGCGCTTAGACAGTACAGAGGTTGGCGGACTTTGTGTGTTATTAAGTTGGGGAGGATTGTGCACCAAAGCGGTAACAGTGATGGCGCGGCAGTTGGTCGATCCTCCCTCTCCATCAGAAGAATCTCGATCTGTATGTGTGTTAAGTGTTTGTGTTTCAGTGTTAGTGTATTGTGTGTTTATGTATGTGTGTTGTGCGTCTGTAAGATGTGTGTCAGTGTGTTGTTCGCTCACTGTAGATGGCTTAGATGGAGTAGAAGCAGATCTTGTGCTTTCACATATCGCAGTCGGATTTGTATTACTGAGGAACTTTCGTACTATACGACACTTGTTTATGATCATTGCCTTTTGCATAGTGACATATGTGTATTTTGGGAGACCCAAGAGGCTCAAGCTATTGTGTAGTGTGTGTGGAATGACCCCGGTGGCACTGAGCACTATTGGAACAATATGGACATGTTCCATTCGCCATTGTTGTTTTATTTCGGCTGCGAGGTCAGTGTATTTATCCAATTTAACTGCGTATGTTTTTTGTAAGTTGTGTGTATTTGGAACCGCAATATCGATCAGATAGGTTGTCTTAGTGTTTTTCATTACGAAGGTGATATCTGGTCGATTATGATTTAAGGTCTTATCTGTAATAATCGACCGATCCCAGTAAAGTCTACACGAGTCATTCTCCGCTACTACTTTTGGTGTGAGTTTGTAGTATGGTGTTTTATCGGTTATAAAGTGGTTAATTTAGTCAAGATTCGCCGTCTTTTTTAGACCATTTTTGGGTTCTCAGCACCCTAGGGGGTCATTTCAACTTCAAATTCGTTTATTTCATGACCTCAGTAATGTTTTAGCAAAATTTGGTCAAGATCCATCCATTCTAGAGAGCTTTAATTTTTTAGGATCGCAATACTATTTTAGCAAAATCTGGTGGAGATTCGTCCAGCCGTTTCCTTTAGAATAGTCTATATTAGAACATAGGGCATCACGTATCCACCAGTGAACCAATTTTTGGAAGTTGCTCTGCTCGTCAAACGACTTCAGCGTAGCCGTATTCTTATTTCAGAAATATAGGTACCTAATTTTAACAGCTTGTGACTTTTCTGTAGACAACCATATTTATTTAGATTTTTAGAAGTGGAGTACTTTTGGTCATTTAGTTTTGCGCAATTTTTATTGCTTCAGACTCCTGGGGACCAATTTTAAACTGGCGTTTATTTATTCCGAAATTTTAAAAGGGTTTGTGTAACATTTAGTCAAAATTCATCAAACCGTTTATTTGAATTTTTTGAAAATAGTATTTTGTACATAGGTAGGTGAAAATATTATTGGTGGTATCTATAGAAATATTTATTAACACTTAAAAAATACAAAAATTATTTTTTTCTAAATACTTAACAACTATTTAAAATTTGTATGATTTTTTTTATAAATGGTCCATAGATTTCTGTATACTGTAATAAAAAATTGATATTTTACGGTTTTTCGTAAAGGGTATAGCCGGATAAGTACAGGTGAATCGGCCCCGGAAGCCAATTATTTTAATAACTATATTGGCGGTATGGACAGGCTGTAAGTAATTGATATCTACAATTTTGGCGGCCAAAACTGAGTAGTTATGGAGATAATTTAAAAAAATTAAAAAATTACAAAAATTTTTTTCTTGGTAACTACTCAACATAGGAAAAGAATTCCAAATCCACATGAAGGCAAACACCCTCAAGAATATTAGACATATTTATTATCGTATCAGTCCTCGTTATTAAGGATAATAACAAGGATAATATTCAATTCAATGTTGTTTTTATAGGGTTCCAATTGAGCGACCACTTTAAAAAAAATTCAGTAACTGTGCCCTAATGCACTTAATTACTGCACGAAGTTTCATCAAAATTCAAAGGGTACAACATGGTAAAAAAAAATATTTTTCATTTCTAATCTGCTGAACCGCTCCTCCAGTGGGTCCGACCCTGGAATTATATACATCAATCGAAAGTACTTTAAAAATAAAGTGTTGTGTCTCATAAAGTGTTTTTTCCTATCTCCTATAGTTTTCGAGATAATCAAGAATAATCGAAAGAGGTATACTAAAATATAGGCTATCTGCCCCTGATAGAAAGTCCCAGTAGTAACTGTATTATCGTTTATGTGACACTGCAGGTACTTCATATGTATAACTTTCCTAGATCAAAACAAAACCATTGTAGAAATATAATAGAAAATTTTCAAAAAATGTGGTGTAGTAGGCATTTTTAACATGTAGAATACAATGCTCATTGAACTTTAATATTCTACATGTTAAAAAATCCTATTCGACGGTTAGACAAATAATTTTGCAAACCCCTTTCTTAACGAGCGCCTACGACCTAATAGGCACCTACAAGCCAAATTTCAAGCTTGTAGGTGTTGTAGTTCTGGAAATTTTGTGATAGGTGAGTGTATACCATGTGAGTTTTTTGAGAGTTGCCATTTCTATTACAACTAAATTTTTATGATAGAAATTAGGCTTGGGCAACTCAGCAAAAAATCTTGAGTTGACGCAACAACTCAAGCGCACCTTACTGTGTTAGCGCAGTGTTGTAACTCATTGTGCTATTTAACGCAGTGGGTATTGTAGGAAGCAAATATACATACAGAAGATATTAAGCGCATGCGGCGCAGGCGCTTTGTGATATTTTGTCATGACATCATTAACATTTCCTGCCTATTCCCTATTTTGTGCTATTTTGCGGCGACCTGCACACGATTAATAATACTGTCAGTATTTACTGAGAAAAATACTGAATTATTATTTTTATAATATAAAATCTATATATGGATACTTCAGTAATAATGCCAGTATTTCGAAATACTGACAGTATTACGAATCGTGTACCTATATAGGCGGCTTATTATTTACGCAGTAACGCCACTAACACATTTTTTAAACGTCAGGTTTTTTATTAATTTTGTTCAGCATGCATAAAACAAGTGAAACTACCAAAAAATCGTATCAAGATTTCCAGATTTCAGTGTGTTATTGTATTTCGTGTATTCCAAAATTAATAATTCCTGGAAAATAAATGAAATAAATAACAATGAAATGTAAAAGTTTCTTATTTATTTTATATAAAAAATTCCAATTCCTATAAATCACCTCCGTCATAATACCTATGTATGTATGTAATAATATTATAAACTAAACAAAATGCTGGTGTTACTGGTGTTATTACGTTTACGTATGGTATAAATCAAAGAATATAACAGTTGTTATAATTTAAACTTATGTATATTTTCTAACCTCATTTCGAATGTCTTGTCATGAAAAGTGCGCTAATTTGAGTTAAACTTTTAATGTGAGCCTTTAATGAAATACATATAAAGTCTAAAACTGTAATATTTAATTTGGGTTAACTACTGAGTTATGTTATGCGTTACAAGTTTTAAAAAACGTGAGTTGACGCATTTAACACAATATAATGAGTTAACGCAATTGCGCGGCGTAGCGCAGTCTTACCCAGGCCTAACAGAAATGGTACTACAGAAGGTTCTTTTCTTGGATGTAATGGAAATGTAACCAAGAAAAACACTATCGGTTGAAGTAGCCTCAAGTACATATACATATTTTTACCGCCTAACTGATAAAGAAAAATTAAAAAATTAAATTTGGGTAAAAAATGTTTTTGCTCATTTATGTTGTTAAATAATGCATTAGATTAGTTTTATCGAATAATTAATATATAGTCCCATTTAAAAATCTATAAGTTTGTATCATAGCTCGAAAACCATAAGAGCTATAAAGCTCATGACTATAGCAATCGGTTGCCCCCGTCGATATCTACAACTTTTATTTGAACAATTTTTCGATTAAATCAACGGTTTGGTTGTAATAAACTCTCTCAAAATTCGAATACACAACTCTCGAAAAACTCGAGTACACATTATATGAGTGGTATTTCGCATTTATATAATAGATATACCGTGTGAGTTTTTTGAGAGTTGCCATTTTTATTACAGAAACATTTGTATGACAGAAATGGTACTGGAAAAGGTTATTTTCTTGGATGTAGTAGAAATATAACCAACCAGAACACTGTCGGCTGAAGTAGCCTCAAATACGTATGCATATTTTTACCGCCTAATTGATAAATTAAAGAAAAATTCAAAAAATAAACTTGGGTAAAAAATTGTTTTTCCTCATTTATACATTTAATTGATGCATTAGATCAGTTTTATTGAAAAATTAATATATAGTCTCATTTAAAAATCTATAAGTTTGTATCATAGCTCGAAAACCATAAGAGCTATAAAGCTCCTGACTGTAGCAATCGGTTGCCCCCGTCGATATCCACAACTCTTATTTGAATAATTTTTGGATTAAATCAACGGTTTGGCTGTAACAAAAATGGCAACTCTCAAAAAACTCACACGGTATATATATATATATATATATATATATATATATATATATATATATATATATATATATATATATATATATATATATATATATATACCGTGTGAATTTTATATATTTGAGTTGAGTTTTATATATAGTTGTGTATATATATATATATATATATATATATATATATATATATATATATATATATATATATATATATATATATACCGTGTGAGTTTTTTGACAGTTGCCATTTTTGTTACAGCCAAACCGTTGATTTAATCCAAAAATTATTCAAATAAGAGTTGTGGATATCGACGGGGGCAACCGATTGCTACAGTCAGGAGCTTTATAGCTATATATATATATATATATATATATATATATATATATATATATATATATATATATATATATATATTTATATATATTTCTTTTATTTAAGTAAGAAAATATTAAATGCGAGGTGAATTTAAATTTAAAAATAATCATTCTATTAATAATAATTTTAGTTATCAGAGGTTTCTTTCAGAAATAACTTCATTAATAGATAAATGTCAAAACTGTTAGGACATATGATGGTATTCCGGAATAGAGACTTTTACGTTATATATTACATGAAAATTATAAATATTATGTAGAAGTATACAATTTAATTATTTCTCTTTATTCTATAAATATTTAGTAATAGTTACACGTAATAAATATTTATATTTTCAATAAAGATACAATTAGCTCCGTGTAGAACTCAAAAATCAAGTCAAATTATATATTTTGAAAGAAAGATCCTGGCCAACTGCGGTGAGGAGATCTGTTTATTATGTTGTGTGTATTTCACTTGAACGTGCATTTAACCATGGACTCATAAATTTTTCAATGCCCAAATTTTCATTATTGTCTTTTCCATAATACCACAGTCATTCCTTTTGGATGTAAAAGGTTTTCGGAAATCGAAAATATCTTACTACATTTTTATAAGGTTGGCGGTGCTTGAATGCGTGCATATTATAATACAGAATCTGTTTCCCATCCTTTTAAACATTCATATTTTCCTAATTACGTATTTTAATTGTTTAATGTTATAATATTCGGTTATTATGGCTAATTATAATCTTTGACGTACATTTTAAATTTGTAAATGAAACTAATGTTTGTTTCCTTTCACCCTTTTTCGTAAACTTAACTCTTTAAAATAAAGAACAATTTCCTGAATTTAAACTTTTGCTTACGTGGCATACATCACACATTGTATTACACGTTTTTATTTTAAAATTTGAAAATTTAGATAATTTCTTTATCCTAATCATCACAAAGAAATCCACACTCCACTAATTATAAATAAAATATTGATAAGTTGCTAGTTAAGCAACAGCCACCACAATCAACAACTAACTGCACATACATACAGTGACCTCGAACAACAAGGCGCATAACAAACAGAACAATTTTGCAAATCGCGAACAAAACTCGTCAACGAACGTCCCATCCAAACACACACATATATAATATGTAACGTTTAAATAAAATAGCAGACCACCCAAGTTGAATTTTGTTTCTCTTTATTTCGCGCGCGTATTCAATCCACACAGGCCAGCCAAAACAAAACAAAACTGGGCACTATTTTTTTTTTTTGCTATTAAAATCACCACACAGTCACAATATGAGTACATTTAATTTTTTGTTCTGTTATAGATGGCTATTGTATGAGAGAGATCGATATACTTGCAATTTAAAAATGCATTCTGTTTCTAGGGAAAATATTTTGCTATGAACTAAATGAAAATCGCTGATTATTATTTTTTATTATATTATTTTATTTATGTTCGAAGTGACTAATTCATAGCAATTAAGGAGAAGGATTTTTGTTTAAGCAATTTATCTTAATATAGAACAGTAATTATAATAATTGTTTTGTGCTATTGTTAAATTGTTAATTAGCAATAAATTATGGTATAAGATAAATTAGAAACAATTACCCATTTTAGTGTCTTATTTATCAACATTTTAAATAATAAATAAAAATACTTCAAATTGTTGGAATTTAAAACTTATTGTTAGTATTTATATAGAGGTATTATATATTATACTATTAGATAAAATTTAATTGTTCTGCGAACGAATATCAAATAGTTACTCTGCCAAGAGTTGTAGCAAAGAGCTTGTCCGCACTCGTAAATTACCTGTATAAATCAGGGACTAAAAATCTCCAAAATTTATCAGAGTTGATAAATAAGCATAGATATACAAGATATCAATTTCCTATTTCAAACTACCATGACCGCTGTCGCCAGCAAATGACGCCACAATGCTACCGCTATCAAATGATTATGATAGATAGGTACAACACGTTATTACCTGAACACTTATATATACACAAACAGGTGAATGTGTTTGTGCAATATTGTGTATGTATGACTACGCACCTTGCATATAAATATATGGTATATACTGTCATGGCCGACCTATGTAACTAACAACCAACAATTAAAAATATATTTATTTATTTTAAGAAAGATATCCCTTTATTTTGGGAACTTTTTTGTTCAATAGAATTTTTACACTTAAATATGACTTCATATTTTTTTCTGTTTAAATTTCACGAGTTGATTAAAAAAAACAATGACACTAAGAACGATTTGACTCTTATGACGAACAATAACAGACTAAATAAGAAACGGTGTAAATTGAACAACATTGCACCTTACTAACGACAGATTTTTATAGCAACTTTGTTTCTATATTCTGTGTAAATAAGATTTAATTGATTTGATATTTGCGCATGCGTCGATTACGATGAAATTCACAGGGCATAATCTAGGGAGTGATCTCAGAAAATTTTTTAATTTGATTTGATTTCAGAAAATTATTTAATTACTTTCGGAGTAATGCGTGTTGGAAAGTTTTACGGACGTACAGACGAACAGATGTAAACCACAATTTCTTCAGGAAACTCTATAACGTGAAACTCAAATGGGAATTTCTATTTTGGAGGAAAAATATTTTTATTATCACAAGTGATTACAGACAATACTTTAATAGTTTTAACTGAGTTTCCTTAATAAGTATTAATGCCCTATTTTTTTTTTAAATTTTTTAAATTCACAGTTGAAAAATTACAGGTAGAGAGACAATAATAATCTCTCTTTGGCGTTCAGTGTTTCGAAAATGGATCTTAAAAATGACAAGTAACAAAAAGAATCTCAGTTTTATTTTAAGAAACTTATCTAACGATATTTCATACAATGTGGTTATTATCCTCTTGTGTAAAAGATTATCATCCCAGTTTCCAATACTAGAAAGCATCTTAAGGCACCTCAATAAATAAGATGAATATATTTCCTCTACAATAGATAAAATATTATACAAATAACAAGCTTTAAATCTAGAAAGTCTGTTTTTTATGTTGCCATTGTAACCGCTGTGCTGTGCGTCTTTGTCCACTATACAAATAATTTTTGTGTACGCGTGTCCTGTGTACTTTTTGTGTGTAAACTTTCCATGTATGGACAGATTCAAATATACCCGTATGGTATGCACTAGTGATATCGAGCCGAGAAGCAGTCAGTCGATTAATCGACTAAGGTTGTTTTTCAGACAAAATTAGTCATTAGTCGAAAATATCGAGCATACAACAGTCGACTAATCTATTAAATTTTTAGTCGAATTCACAAATAGGGTAACCTATATGTTACTATTTCAGAAACAATGCTTTTTTTTTCTTTTTTTAATTTAATTACCTACAGATTTTAAATATATTCTTTATAATACAAACTGTTAACCACATAAAAGTGAAATATCGTCCCAATAAGTAATTTTTTAGTTTTCATTTTTTGAAGTCCAATTAATAATACAGAAAAATTAATAAACTAGTCGTTTTTAGTCATTTAAGGTGAATCGATCACTTGAAATTTTCCAAGTTTAGAATTTGAAATTTTAGTATATTATAGAGAAAGATAATATGATGCATTCACTGACACTATTTTGAATCATTTCTGACGTGTAGTTTAGAAGAAATAAATTTACAAAGTTAGAATTTTTAACGTACGAGTAAATGCCAAAGAATGATTAGAGATGAATCAGCGGTATGTATTTAAGTAAGTTGTGTCATTAAAAATCAACTTTAAGATTTAATAAAACTGAAAATTATTTTCTTTTATGTTTTTGAATCATTAAAAAACTATTTTATTTAATATTGGACGTCTAGTTGTTGTAATAAATAGAAAAAGAACTATAAAAATATCATTTTATATTAATACACCCATAATATATTTATGTACGTGTTAGTTATTATTGTGTGCGTACACATCACTACCAGAATCAAATTCATTACTTTTAAAATTATTAAAATTAGAAGATTGAACAATAATCAAATATTAATAATATTAGATGTATTATAAAATTTAACTTATTTTTCTACACATAACATATTTATTTATAGAGAAAAAAATAGACTTAGCAATTCATTTGTCACAAATTTGTCGGTACTGATCGATTCACCTTAAAAAAAAATTAATCCCTTTAGTCTTTAGTCGAAGGTAAAATAGTTGACTAAACCGATTAATCGATTAATTATTCGACATCACTAGTATGCAGTATGCACTAGTGAAGTAGTGATGTCGGATGATTAATTAATTAATCGGTTTAATCGACTAATTTGCTTTACATTTAATAATTTTTAGTCAACTGCTTTACCTTCGACTAAATGGCTAAATGATTTTTTTTTAAATAACTAAAAATGACTGATTCAACAATTCTTGTTGTATTATTTACTACACTTCAATAGATGAAAACAAAAAAAAATTATATATTTGCACGATTTTTCACTTTTATGTGACTAGCACATTGTGATATGTCATATCCGTGGCCATATCTTTCTTTTTTTTTAATCTGAGCGTCCACTAGGTCGGAAACGCGGCTCGGCATCAATGAGATCTTCGGGGCGATACCGCGCTGCTCTGTCGACCGAGTGGACGAACCTGTATTTATTCAGATGTATTTACCTCCGAGAGCGAAACTGCGCCGCGTCGCGCCGCGTTTCCGACCTAGTGGACGCTCAGCTTTAAGTCAATAATTAAATTTAAAAGAAAAATCGTTTTTTACAGAGTTACATAGGTTACTCAATTTATGAATTAGACCAAAAAGTTAGTCGATTAATCGACTATTCTAAGTTCGATATTTTCGACTTATGATTAATTTCATTTGAAAAGTAACTTTAGCCGATTAATCGACTAACTGTTCTTCTACTTACATCACTAGTATGCACATAAATAGTAATTTATTATATAGATTATAAGTTATAAGTACAGGGTGTAATGACTAAAAAATCATCATCAAATATGAAGGAATTAAGAGAATTAAGGAAGTCTATAAAAACTGTCTTTACATATTAAACATTAATAATATAATAATAATATTCATGTCATACAAATACCAAAACATTTCATAACAAAAAAAATTATGAACTCATGAGTCTCTCTCGAGTGCATTCAGTGTATTTCTTGTACATTATTTGTTTACGTCGTATCAATATGATATTGATAGGATTGACAGGTATATTCCTCAGACTGGCTTGCCGTTATTGAAATGAAAATACAGCCAAATCATATCACATATCAAACAAATAACTACACACATCTACTATATTTGTCTCATATGTACTTCACTTGTTTTATATCTCTTCAGTTTATTATTTTGTTTTGTTGAGTAATAAATATAAGGTTTGCACGTCATTGGTTAAATAAAAAATTATTGTTTGCTATTCACTGGTGTACAAAAAATTTAACAAAATTAGTTCACAATTATCTGACAATGAGACACATTTATATGTATTTACGCCAGAAAACACTATGGTGGGGAGGCCGAGTAATTGGAATTATTATTATTATTTAACTTTAGAACTTTTTTTTAAAGTAATCAGCAGAAAACTTGCCAAAGTTTTAATAAATGGCAATATACATATATATATATATATATATATATATATATATATATATATATATATATATATATATATATATATATATATATATATATAGTTACAGTCTCTTCACACGCTTAACACAATAGACACATAAATGATGACACTGCAGAGAGTATCAAAAATGCATAATTCACAATTCTCACAAACATCGCATCACTGGGAAACTGATCCAGTGACACGTGCATATCGAATCAGCATTATGAAGCCTATAAATAAAGAAGATCAACCGGCCAGCAACAAGTTACTTCCTTTACATAAAACTACAAGCTTATTGTATTGACGACTATTGTAATAATAAATTTTTGTAATTATTGTTTTGTGACTAAAGATTAAATAAAATAACATTGTAATTCTTTTTAAAAACTCTTTTATTTTTCGAGTGAACTTAATTGGCGCAGTCGTGCGGATAATTGTGTGCTCTAGAAACTTCGGTTAAACTCGCGAACAGTACTAATCGTCGGATCATCGGTAGTGCTTTTCGACCTCGAAAGAAAATCGAGACTTGGAGGGTTTTCACTACTAGCGGCACCAATACAATCACAGGATCACCTGGTCACTTTCAAGTGTTTGGATTACGAACCTACAACATCAATCAACGGAACCAGGAGAAATAAGCTGGTGAAGGCACATTACCAACGGAATGTTCTACATCTGGTTCACGTAAGTCGATTATTACAATTGTTACTCGCTTTTTCCTATGTCCACTCGTCCAAAAAATAAGCTTGTATCATTAAGAGTATCGCCTTATTCTAAACGGGGAAGTTCTTCCGATACTATATCCGAGGAACACGGAAGCAGTGTCGAACTTGCTAGTTGTCCTGAACAAGACAATATTGGCACTATTAACGAAACAATTAATAATTTAACTGATACAGAATATTCTAATAACGTATTAGTAAATAATTCAGTTGATACAAACCTCTTAAGTAATTTAATTAGTAATAATATTAACACTACCACAATAATGGCAACCCCGACTCCTTTAGAAATATACAATAGTTTAAGAATACCTGATGCGGTAAAGGATTTACCTACTTTTGATGGGAATCCTAGACTGTTATATGACTTTTTAAACAATGTTGAGGAGCTGCTAGCATTAATCCCAAATGTAGAAAATAGTAGTTATGGAAAATTTATTCTTAGGGCAATTAGAAATAAGATAGTAGGCCAAGCGAATGAAGTACTAAATATGTATGGCACCTCAATTAACTGGCATGAAATCAAGCAAAATCTCGTATTGCATTATAGTGATAAGAGAAACGAAACTTCCTTAATTAGGGATTTACACTCGCTGAAACAAGGAAACGATACAGTCGAACAATTTTACAGTCGCATAATCGAATTACTTTCTACTATGACTAACCACATACAAATACACGAACCGTACATTAACGTAATTAAAGCAAAACAAAAACTTCATCATGAAATGTGTCTCAATACATTTCTGATAGGACTTAAAGAACCCATCGGTTCAACCATACGTGCAATGAAACCAAACTCATTGACCGAAGCGCTGAACTATTGTCTTAAAGAACAGAATATCTATTACGTGAGGAATATGGTCCATTCATCAAGCAAACCTACAACCAGTAAACCCACAACAAATTACACAACACGTCCAAACTCTTTACCAAACTCCACAAACAGACCACCTATATTATACCAAAATTACCAGTACAAGCCTTTCAGACCCAATCCAATGTACCAAAGAACACAATTTCCTAACAATTTACCCCCTCATACCAACAACTTCAAAGAGCCAAATTCAACACAATTACAGTCACAGCCACCACCTCGACAACCATTACCTAAACCAGTACCAATGGATACATCCAGCGGTAACACACGAATGTCTAGATTCCAAAATAATTCGTACAGGGCTCAACCCAATCATTTACCCCCACCGAATAGATACTTTCAAACTACCGGTCCTCCAAATTTCCAATCAAAAGAATTATTTAATGTCGAAGCGGAACACGCACAACAGAACATACATCCAGACCAGTATGACGAACATTACCTATACAACACAGTTAACGAACCCGACTCCTACGAACACCAATACAACCAGTACTACCAACAACTGGATGATTTCACCCCCATTAAAGACGAAATAGAAATTGATGACGAAAATTTTCTGCCAGCAGCCTCGGACAACAAATCGGATATTTTGACGTAAACAATCATAACACGAACGTTCTACCATACATTCATATTAGAGATTTAGACGGTCAGTTATTAAAATTTCTCATTGATACAGGCAGTTCTAGTTCATTTTTGGATCCAAAATTAATTCACAAAAGTATAGTTCAAACCGTCAAACCAATTGCCATAACAACTGTCTTTAACAAACATACAATAGACAAACAAGTAACATTAAACGGATTCACAGAATTTAACACAACAGAGCCATTTAAATTTCTGCTTTTCAAATTTCAGCAATACTTCGACGGACTAGTCGGACTAGACTTACTGACACAACTTCAAGCAAAGTTAGACTTCAATAACAAGGTATTAGTTACGAACAGAGCAACTATACCATTACTATTGAAACCAAATTTCATGCCAAAATTGTATAAAGTTCCACCTAATACCAAAATAATAGCATACTTACCTGTAGATATTCAGTCAGGGGATATTTACATTAAACCAATAGAAATAGAGAGAGATTTAATTATACCCGAGGGAATATATCGCGCTAACGATTGGTATTCCTATGTTGAAGTAGTTAACTATTCGGAACTGCAAAAACAATTTTTAATAGAACAACCCCTTAAAGTACAACAATACGACAGCAACGAATCTTACTCTGAATTTTGTAATTTTAATATCCAAAATGACAACGACACAGACAATGTTCAAGTGAAAGACCTATTACGAACTGATCACCTAAATGACGAAGAGACAAAATGGAGACTGGTCGTCGAATATCGGAAACTTAATGAGAAAACGATCGATGATAAGTATCCGATACCGAATATTAATGACATCTTAGATAAGTTAGGCCGGAGTATGTATTTTACAACCCTCGACCTCGCGAACGGCTTCCACCAGATAGAAATGAACACCAAAGACATTCCAAAAACCGCATTCACGGTGGAATATGGCCACTTCGAATATGTCCGTATGCCCTTTGGATTGAAAACGCACCAGCGACCTTTCAAAGGGTAATGGATAACGTCCTCGGCGACTTACAAGGTACCATATGTCTCGTATATATGGATGATATAATCATCTACTCCACCTCACTACAAGAACATACTGAAAACTTGCAGAAAGTTTTTGATAGACTCCGAGCAGCAAATCTAAAAATCCAACCAGACAAATGCGAGTTCCTCTGTAAGGAAGTAGCATTTCTCGGACACGTAGTATCCAGCGAGGGTGTAAAACCAAACCCAGATAAAATAAAGGCTATAGTTAACTTCCCGATCCCCAAAATAGCGCGAGAAATTAAAGGCTTTCTTGGTCTCTTAGGATATTATAGAAGGTTTATTAAGGACTTCGCGAAGCTGACAAAACCCATGACGCAATGCTTATGGAAAGGGGAAGAAATAAAACTTACTCCCGACTATGTAAAGACTTTCGAAACGTGCAAAAAACTACTAATAGACGAACCAGTTTTAGCATACCCCGACTTTACCAGACCGTTCAATCTGACAACATATGCCAGCAACATTACTATAGGGGCCATATTGTCCCAAGGTCCCGTGGGACAAGACAGACCTGTTTGTTATGCCAGTCGAACATTGACGAAAAGCGAACAGAACTACTCCACTATTGAGAAAGAGCTGCTCGCAATAGTCTGGGCGACAAAGTACTTCCGACCATACTTGTTCGGAAGAAAATTTAAGATCATAACCGACCACAAACCGCTAACATGGTTAATGTCGCTCAAGGAACCAAATAGCAAACTGGTTCGATGGCGCTTAAAGCTGGAAGAGTTCGACTATACTATCGTCCATAAATCCGGTAAAAATAACACGAACGCGGACGCGCTTTCTCGAGTAAAAATTTCCGAACTAAATAATAACGAGACTGCCAGTAACACTTCAACTCACGTTACAATAGATCTATCAGACATGAATTCAGCTCACAGCGCTGATGAAGACAGTACCCCATACATACCAATAGCCGAAAACCCCTTAAACGATTTCAGTCAACAAATTATTTTAAAGCGAAACAAAAGTAAACCGAACAGAAAATACGAAATATTATTCAAAACAAAGAAAAGACAAATATTTCAATATCCTAGCTACAACGACGAGCTAATAATTAATATAATCAGACAATATATCTCACCAAACAGACTGACAGCCATTTACTGTGTAGAAGACTCTTTATTTAAAAAATTTCAAGACATATATGTAGAATACTTTTCACAAGGAAGACAATTTCGACTAGTCCGGTGTACGAAAATTCTACCCGACATATTGAACGATGACGAACAAGACCAAATAATCTCGAATTACCATAAGAACAGTAACCATCGGGGAATAAATGAAACAATAGCTCACTTGAGACGGGAGTACTATTTCCCGAATCTTAAATCTAAAGTATCCTATTATATAAGTCATTGTAAAATCTGTAACGAAAACAAGTATGATAGGAGGCCCCCCAAACAGAAATTCCAGTTAACAACAACACCATCCCAACCATTAGAAATAGCACATTGCGATATATTCTACGTTGACAAAAACATCATATTCACAATTATTGACAAATTTTCGAAATTCGCTCAAGCATATCTCTTAGAAACAAGGAATAGTTTACATCTGATTGAAGCCCTTTCAAAATTCATAGCAACGTACGGTCACCCGAAAACACTAGTCGCGGATTCTGAGAAAGGTTTTGACTCAATACGATTCAAAGAATTCTGTGAACAATACAATATCAACCTACACATCACTTCCGTTCGTAGCTCAAACTCCAACTCCCCAGTCGAACGTTTTCACTCGACACTTTTAGAAATATATCGTATAGTTCATAACGACAATAGCGATATTACAATGTCCCCCAAACGTAAACTCTTAGCTGCAGTTTTCACCTACAATAACTCAATACACTCAGTAACTAAATACACCCCATTCGAGCTATTTTTTGGTAGACCATACGATTTAAAAGTAAAACCTGACCTCCAAGAAATCAATGACAAACAACAAGAACTATACGAAAAAGTATATAACCATACTTTAGAAAAGAAACATGACCTAATTATTAAACTAAATAGGGACAGAGACGAACCACTAACTTACCAGCCTAACACAAAAGCCTACTTACAAGAGAACAAACATAACAATAAGCTACATAAAAAATTCAAAGAAACCTCCGTAAAACAAAATAGAAGACTTACTATTAGTGATAAGAAAAATCGGAAACTTCACAAACAGAAATTAAAAAGACCATCTAAATTTCAGGCTAGTACTGACGGCAACGACAATGGGACAAAAGATGGAAATGACGGACTTAACAAACAACCCAGGAATACTGTTGATGAAGCTAGGGCAGGCCCGAGTAGTGAAAGATTATAACCACTACATGTATATAATAAACCTAAATAATTACAGGGAAAACATCGCAAACATCAAATATTCTGTGAAACTCATAACACAAAATCGACACCAAAAAGGATTCCACAACACTCTTAATCTAAAGCTGCAAGAATTAGAAAATAATTTTCACACCCTCTACCCCAAACGAATTACTAAACGAGGACTGATAAACGGACTTGGGTCAGTGATCAAACAAATTACAGGTAACCTGGACAATGACGACGCGTTACAAATTAACAGGGATATCGAAAGACTAATGACGAACCAGGACAATATCTCAGACCAACTGAACAAACAGATACATATTAATAGACAAATGATTGAGCGATTTAACAACATAACCGAACATATTAACAAAGAACAATTTATAATCAATAATTACTTAAACTCAATATCAAATAATATCAATAGGCATCTAGAAGAAGACGTAAAATTCATGCAGTACGTGTATCAATTGACTTATAATATTGACACCTTAAACGAGCATCTAAAAGATATTACACATTCAATAAATCTAGCCAAATTCAATATCGTTTCCAAATCTATCCTTTTACCGAATGAGTTAGAGGATGCTTTCACATCTCTAAGACATCAAGCAATACCCATTGCCTCTTATGAACAAATATACAAACTTCTCGAGCTACAAACTTACTATAATGATACAAGCATAATTTTTAACACCCGTATCCCCAATTTTTATTCCGAGAACTACCAGTTAAATTACCTAGAACAATTACCCACTTATACCCTAAAAACAATAAAAATCACCCAACCATACGTCCTTTCCAACGAGTATCAGTTGTATTTAGTTGACCAAGAGTGTCCTAGAGTAGAGCAAATCTACATATGCCACCTCAAAACAAGCGGGATCAAAACAAAACATTCAAAGTGCTTTGGCAATCTGCTTCTCAATAAACCTGCCTCCTGCACTTACGAAGATTTTAACAATGTAACGGAGATAAAACCACTGAGAGGCAATTACATCATTATAAAAAATTCTCCGGGGACCAGCCTATCATATACCTGCGGAATCAACGACCGAAATATCACAGGAACTATCCTAATACATTTTCGAAATTGCTCGATAACAATGAACGAAATTACATACACCAATCAAATAACCGAAAAAGAAGACGAAATTCATCTAGCTCCGACGTACAATATCGAGGTTAACGCATTAAAATTCGAAGAAAAACTGGACGTACACAAACTGAAAAACTTCCATATCCAGAACCGAGAGGAAATACAACTAATAAACAAGCACGGAACACTACATATTTCAGTAACGTATTTCATCTTAGCTCCTCTAATAGTTGTTATTAGTATCTTCTACATTCGGAGAAGAACAATATGGAAACCTAAGGAAATAGAAGTACAGCATACAACCCCAGCTGCAACCAAAGAAGTAAAACTCCTTTGGCCGTCGCTTTCGACTGAGGAAGGAGGAGTTACAGTCTCTTCACACGCTTAACACAATAGACACATAAATTATGACACTGCAGAGAGTATCAGATTTCAAATGTCGATTTCAAATATTCAGTCCAACGGAAATGGTGGAATTTGCACTGTATCAAAAATGCATAATTCACAATTCTCACAAACATCGCATCACTGGGAAACTGATCCAGTGACACGTGCATATCGAATCAGCATTATGAAGCCTATAAATAAAGAAGATCAACTGGCCAGCAACAAGTTACTTCCTTGACATAAAACTACAAGCTTATTGTATTGACGATTATTGTAATAATAAATTTTTGTAATTATTGTTTTGTGACTAAAGATTAAATAAAATAACATTGTAATTCTTTTTAAAAACTATTATTTTTCGAGTGAACTTAATTATATATACATATATATATATATATATATATATATATATATATATATATATATATATATATATATATATATATATATATATATACTTCTAAGTATATCTAACTACAGAAATTAGGTTTTACAGCATTTTGAAAGTATTTTTATGTAATAGATAAATCGATAAATTATGTACGTATTTATGTATCAACACGCGATCACTCTCGAGCAAAACGAAGCGCTTAATAGACGCTTCCTTCATCATTATTTTTTAAACTTAAATATAAAACTGACGTTATTTTTTACTATAATGTGAATGGAGCATAAGAGAGACAGTAACAGATATGACTTAAGCATCTAGATCTAGAAGGATATGCGTCCCGCCAACGGTATATAGCCGTCTTTTTATTTAAGAAATTATTCCAATATTTGCGTAGTTATTTGTGAAGAGAAAATATATCATTTATTGCGGGAACTGAATCTAAGAACAATCAGACAAATTCTTAGTGCCATAGCCCATTAAGCGATATCTTAATTGTGACAATTGTTGAAATGAACGCAAATTTGCAAAATGAACGTGGTATTTTTTGCTAAGTAAAATATTTGTTTTATTATTTACAAATATTGGGTACCATAAAGTAACGCTCAAATCAGTGAATATTATTAAAATCTATAATATAATTTTATTTGTATTCAGTAAGAGCATCGTATAAACACATTGTAGTTGTCATAAATTTCATGCTCATTTGATTAACGGTTTTTCGACAATTCGTCAAGTAGTCCGTTCACAATATTTTTCTTTTTCTCAATGACTGCTTTACACAATTTTAAAATAGCAAAAAAAATTAAGCCTAAAGTTGGTCATATTATCAATATTTATTCGTAAATTTAAAATAAGATTGGATTGTTTGTATTCAACAGTTTGAAAAAACTCAATTTTAACAAATTAAAATTATAAAAATACGCACATTGAAGAACTATTTCGTGTAAAACTTTATTATCTGATTCATTAATATTATTATAATTTTCTCTGTATGTATTTATAAAATTATACGTATCATCACAATCATTTGCGCTCTCTTTTACCCGCCTTTGGTCAACATTTTTCTTGTCGTTCTTTTTGAAATTGTTTGTAAACAACAATAACAATTGATTTTTGTTTTATCTCTTACCTTTAGCCATTTTTTTTTTTTACATTTACATATGTTGCTCATAAGTATGTATTTGCAGTACTTTGTGTTTAATTATAAAGTTCTCTGCGTCATAATGTCGTGATGCGGTATTTTAAATGAAGAAATAAAATTACAATATATTATAAATATGTGCCTACACAAAATCATAAACAGACAAGTATACAGAGTCGTAACGACTAAAAGTATTAGTACGACTTTTTGTATTTTAGTTTACAAGACAGAATATATTTATAGAATGTAAATATAAAGTAGAATTAAGAAAATTTGAAAAATTACATTTCAGATTTAGTATGGATACACGGGCCCGACAAGAGAGTAGGGTAGCCAGGGTTGGAGCCCCGGGGCTCGAGCTTGAGGTGGGGGCCCGTAGTTGTCGGTACAAGGCCCGAGAAAAAAGTCAAGAGCTTTTTTTGCTCACCACCTATTTTTTTTTTTTTTTTTTTTTTGGGAGGAAATTTTAACAAAAATGCAGTTTATTCCCGGGGCCCGCCATTTCTCTCCACGACCCTGTGGATACAAACCGTAATTGATTTTTGAAATTGTAAATTCCATATAACTCTATTTCTATATTGAAATTTTACACACGCTAGGGTACTTTTTTATATAGATTAATAGAGATGTGAATACTCTTTAAAATTCAGGATTAAAGGCGTTTCGTAAATACCTAATTCGAAAAGATTAACCAAAAAAAAATAAATAAATAAATAAATAAATAATATTAATAATAATAATATGAAATAAAATGGATTGTTTCGACAACAATGACAAGAATCGAATCCAAAATGAGATAAATAACAGGGTTATAGAAAAAGAGAAAATATACAATAATTAAAATTCAGTTCCGATATTAATAATTCCTTCTTGGTGTATCAGAAGTGAGATTTCTTCAGATTTTTCTAACAATCTTTCTACTGTCTGGTAGTTACTCAGACAGTGAAGTCTTTGGTGACTTCAGATCAGAAAATACAGTGAAGCTTCTACCATTTCTCTACCATCTACTTCTAGGTCTAGTTTTTCTGTCTCTCTAATTTTACCGTAATCTCAAAAAAAAACTCGTCACTATCTGTAGCCTGCGGTTATTCTTGCACGGAGAGAAAAATCATATAATTTTTTAGATAAAATTTCAGAAAAATTACCATACTCTCTTATAATGCGTGCGCGATCGACGACCATTAAGTAAAAAATATTTTACGATCATGTAACTATTATTATTATGAAACGTAAAAAGTACTAGTCATGGCTTCATAAAAATTGTTGTGCTAGCACGGTAAAATTTAATGTGCTAACACAATTTTTTGTGGGAAAGGGGTACAAAAATATTATTATTGTATAAAATAACCCACAGTTTTCGCTCTTAATATTATAATCATTCATTTGCTAACACAACTTCTACCACACTCTTATGCATATATGTTATAGTTTAATTCTTGTTGTCGTACTCTTTCATTTGCGCATCTGACGCACTGAGGAACAATCGATCTTTTCCGACCTTCGATTCTTTATGATGCATACAAAATTATTGGCAACAATATATTCTAATACTGAATACAGTGAAGTAACAAAATGATGAATTAAACGGTGACCGTCCTGTAAGACATTTAAATGAATACTGTTTGCACACGACACCACACCAGCAATGACCAGCCTAGCTATGTTACTTGCCACACCAGCCTGGCTATGTGACCTTCATGTATGATTGTGTTGATACCTTCTGCAGCCTGCCTCGCTATGTGACAGCGTTGATACTTCTCTTTCTTTCTTTCTACTATTAGCAGATAGCATTTGAAATATTAGACAGCATGGTAATTTTTGTAAGAAAAACAATTAAAAAATATTTTTTTGTCGGGTATGGAACTTCTTACTGTGCCGTTTTACAAATTTTACGGAGCTAATATTACGGCTAGAACATTCTATCCTTTAAATTTTCTATGATTAATTATAATTTTTATATTTTTACCGTACAAAATTGAATATGGTTTGCCTTTTACACGTCCATTGTATTGCTGAGCACAGTAATTTTTCTATGAATTTTCTCTCCGTGTGGTTATCTATACTGGTAGAGAGTTTTGAACTCTATTCTGTTTACTACTGCCTGCCAGACTTCGGTATAAAAAGAATTAATTATGGTCAATTTCACTTAAATTTAACCATGCTTTATCACTTATGAATTTAAATATTTTCCGTTTCCTTGGCTTTGTCCCTTTCATTATTACACTTACGTAAATTTTAAAATTGCAGTTTGTTTTTAGAAAAGAAGAGAAGATTGATTTGTTTTCAATATAAGGATTATTTAATTTTTTAAGTTTAACTTATGATCAATTGTATTTGAAATAGTGTATATAACATATAAAAAAAAGAATAGTTATCAACTAATGTTTCAGAAAAACAGTAAAAGAAAATCTTATCTCCATTTTCTTTAATGATATTTCTAAATTAATATTATTGATTGCTAGGTATATTTACAATAATATTAAAACAAAATTTACTTTGTTTTAGCTTAAATTTTAATATTTTTTTTAATTGCACTACTGTTAAAATTTTTTCAAAAAATGAGCCATGTATAGAATTTCACATTATAAATTAAATATTTAAATTACACATTATCTAGAGAGAAATAATAAATCTGTCATTTATAATTTAGCAGCTGTGTACAGTAGATGTCATAGAAAATATAACAAGTGACAAAGAAATATTTCTTAATTTTTTTGGAAAAAATAAGTTAGTAATAAGGTGTTTAAAATTAATTACTTATTTCAGTAATAAATTTATATACGTATATTATGTACCTACTTTTATCTATCTATGGTCTTAGGTGTACATATTTAAGTACGTAAATGCAGAAGTATACATAATTTGTATATGCTTATGAAGTTGAGATGAAAAATTTATTATATATCATAATAATAACAATTAATTTTTGTTTTAACACCATTTGACGCCAGTAGATTGTTTTCTTAGGAAAAATATAAAATTGTTGGCCTATGCTGATAAGCTACCAATAATTGACGTTTTGGAAGTCGACGCAATTCGAGTCATTGTCGAAATAAGACCCCAATTACTTGATAATATGGTTAAAAATTGGACTCAAAAAATTTCTAAATACCATAAAATCATCTTATAAATATATAAAACCATAGTGGTGTTCCCTAGCCTCAATTTCATAATCTTTTCTCGGAACACTTATTGTTAGTGACTTCTTAACGGAACACCAGTGTTCCATGGTCACAGTTTGGATATATTTTTATGTAAACTATTAGCCATAAAAACGTTTGGAGATATCAACTTTACCAAACAATAAATTTGAAATCTGTTACATAGTAATAATCAGGTATCGGATTTCTTTCGGATCAGACAGTTTCGTCTTTAGCATATGCAGGTATACATATTGCACTCAATGTGACTAAAAGTTCAAAATATTTTCATAAAAACAACGTACACAAGTTACATACATACATACATATGTGTATCAAATGTACGTATTCTATGTAAACATCCTTTTTTTTCTTTTATTTATTACCTGCACAATTGAAAAGTGCCACTGTAATTTTAATTGACTATCAAAAGTATTTTTGTTTATATTATGTATGTGATTTATGTGTAAAGCGAGGATTCATAGTGCAGGTCATAAATTATCCTGTCAAAATTAAATTATTTCCAGGAGCGTAAAAACAGGTATGGGGGACCAAAAATGATAGTAAATTGTAACTTCAAAATTTATAGTAATTTCATTATTTAAATTATTATTAGGTTTACGCAAGATAAACGGTTCACTTTCAGTGAAGTGTAGCAGGCTTTATTATTATTATTATTTTTTTTTTTTTATTCCTTTTTCATACATTTAATGTATATAGAATAGGTCCAAAAGGGAAGGAATGCAGCCATGGCTGACTTTAATTAGGTACTATCCCGGTATTTACCTTAGCAATTATGGAAAACCATGGAAAACCATAATTAGGATAGTTGATACATTAGTATCTATAATTAAAATATGACATAATAATACAAACAGATGCTATATCCTACAAATTTTTATACAATTTTACAACAATCGGAAATTGTTAATTAAGAAGTTCACAATTAGTATTTTTTAGTTTAAAAAAATTGGATACTATTTGCAATCTGTTCAAATCAAAGATATCGAAAAATCAATTACAGCATTTAATTGGTCATTGAAAAAGAGGCCAAACAGCATAACTTGACATAACATAAAATGTTCTGGAATATTCTATTGGTCAGCTAGCAAAGATATCCAAAACAGTCGACGCCATTGAATTAGTTACCTAAAAAGAAACCAAATAGCTTATTGGGAAATGTTCTAGAATATTCTATTTGTTAACTAACAAAGATATTGAAAAATCGTTTGCACCATTTAATTGTCCAACCAAAATTAAACTAACATAAACTAAGTGTCCCACTTTGGGAAACATTCTAGAATGATCTGTTTAGGCAGAATAGAATATTCTAGAACATTTATCAAAATGTGATATTTCGTCTTTTTTCCGATGACCAATTAAATAGTGTAACCGGTTTTTCGATATCTTTGTTAGTTGACGAATAGAACATTCTAGAATTTTTGCCAACTTTCACTATTTGGCGTCTCCTACGCTGACGAATTCGATGAAGAAGTTAGTTTTCGACATCTTTGCTAGTTTTCTAAAAGTCGTCACTTATATTCATTAATATAACATTAAATTTCGTTTATTTTTACTAAGTGAAATATCGTTATTTTCGATATCGATAATTTTCGATAATGAAAACCACGTTTTAATAGTCGCAATATGTTCGGAATACCCATAAATTGCTTCGCTTAACCCTTCAAATTTTTCGTTATTTTTTCGCTATGACGCACCGTTTACGAGATATTTACGACTGAAAGTTTACAATTACGAAAAGTAACGAAATACAATTTCTGGAAAAATTTTTTATTACTGACTAACTCAATGACACTAATGGAGCCTAAAGTCTCCAATTATAACCAATTTATTGTACGTAACTCGGTATCGATAATTTTCGATAACGAAAAGTAAGTTTTGACAGTCGTAATATGTTTGGAATATCCACAACTTTCTTCGCTTAAGCCTTCAAAAATTTCGTTATTTTTTCGCTGCGACGCACCGTTTACCAGATATTTACGATTGAAAGTTTGCAGTTACGAAAAGTAGCGAAAACTAATTTTTTGAAAAATTTTCTATTGCTGACTAACTCAATGACACTAATGCAGCCTAAACTAACCAATTATAATTAATTTATGGTACGTAACTCGGTATCGATAATTTTCGATAACGAAAAGTAGGTTTTGACAGTCGCAATGTGTTTGGAATACCCACAACTTGCTCCGCTTAAGCCTTCAAAAATTTCGTTATTTTTTTGCTATGACGCTCCGTTTACGAGATATTTACGATCAAAGTTTTCGATAATGACAACTATTTATCATTTAAAAGCAAACATAATAAAGTCATTTACAATAATCGTTTAGGTAATCCAAATTCGGAAGTACTTATATTGTGGTAATATTCACGTATTGACATATTAGTGGATAGCTTTTTTAAAAAGCAACGTAGCATACTTGTGCTTTATTTTATCTGTCTCTCACCGTTTTTGAGATAGATATTTGAAAAATTCAATTTTTACTCTAATTTTTAAAGAGCGGTTTCACTCTTTCTAACCGTTTTTCCGCAGGTATAAAAAATACGTGTCGCTTATTTCTTACTGTTCTACAACATATTCGTTTCAATAGTGAGTAAATCAATCGACTACAAAGTTAAGTTAACTAATAGTAAAAACTAAAGTAATGCAAACACAGATTCTAATTAAATGACATTTTTATAATATAGATTTTTGCGAGCCGCCAATGTGTGTCTCGATAAGTGTGACGTTCATGTGTGTGTCCGGACTATGTCACACTTTAAGAAGTTCTGGTGTAGATATGTATACAAATTAATATCTGTTAAATAGCTGGCAGTCTATAGTTATTAAATATTAAATATAACTAAACTTTTTCAAAAAGGATTATTATTAAAATTTACTTCCCAAATAATTTCGAAATATTATGAGGTTGGTTCAGTTTTGCACTTAACTGTATATATATATATATATATATATATATATATATATATATATATATATATATATATATATATATATATATATATTTTCCAGCCGTAATAAATAAAAAGCCTTAAACATTTTTACTATCCTTTTTTTATTAGTTTTTTATTAACATTAAAAAAAGTAAAAAAAAGTCAAAATTGTAAGATACAGGCCGGCAAAGTAGGGACTCAAGAAAAAAGCTACCCGCTAGTTGACATGATTCCGAGCCCCTTTGTGATCTGGAACACAAAATTTTAGTGAATTCTTAAAGAGTGAGGATGTCATTTTCGTTTGACGGAAGCGACTTAAAAATTTTTTTTTAGCAAAACAGCGTCCATAATAATTGTTTGATTTGACGTAGAATAATTGTTTTAAAATCTTTTTTATATGAATTTTCCTCCTCTTTCCAACGGTATGAAAATATATCATAAAAATTTTGAACTTGGGTAAATTTTGCCAAGAAACTTAATCACGAAAATTGTACAAAAAACCTGTTCCGCGCATCGGACGTGTCTGGCTGAAAAACTCATCCAAGATTTTTGGACTTCCAATTCCAACGTTTTCATCACATATGAAAACAGAATGTGTGTGTTCACTAAAATTTTGTGTTCCAGATCACAAAGGGCCTCGGAATCATGTCAACCAGGGGGTAGCTTTTTTCTTGAGTCCCTACTTTGCCGGCCTGGACCTTATATATATATATATATATATATATATATATATATATATATATATATATATATATATATATGGACCTTATATATATATATATATATATATATATATATATATATATATGGACCTTATATATATATATATATATATATATATATATATATATATATATATATGGACCTTATATATATATATATATATATATATATATAAGGTCCAGGCCGGCAAAGTAGGGACTCAAGAAAAAAGCTACCCCCTGGTTGACATGATTCCGAGGCCCTTTGTGATCTGGAACACAAAATTTTAGTGAACACACACATTCTGTTTTCATATGTGATGAAAACGTTGGAATTGGAAGTCCAAAAATCTTGGATGAGTTTTTCAGCCAGACACGTCCGATGCGCGGAACAGGTTTTTTGTACAATTTTCGTGATTAAGTTTCTTGGCAAAATTTACCCAAGTTCAAAATTTTTATGATATATTTTCATACCGTTGGAAAGAGGAGGAAAATTCATATAAAAAAGATTTTAAAACAATTATTCTACGTCAAATCAAACAATTATTATGGACGCTGTTTTGCTAAAAAAAAATTTTTAAGTCGCTTCCGTCAAACGAAAATGACATCCTCACTCTTTAAGAATTCACTAAAATTTTGTGTTCCAGATCACAAAGGGGCTCGGAATCATGTCAACTAGCGGGTAGCTTTTTTCTTGAGTCCCTACTTTGCCGGCCTGTATCTTACAATTTTGACTTTTTTTTACTTTTTTTAATGTTAATAAAAAACTAATAAAAAAAGGATAGTAAAAATGTTTAAGGCTTTTTATTTATTACGGCTGGAAAAGCACCTAATATTTGACCCTCTAGACCAGAATATCCCCATAAAGGCTTTAAGACATTACGAGTAATATTACATACTATGTCACAACATTGGAACCCTTTACTTAAATCATATAATTAAGTGTGCGATAAGATGGCGGTTATTTAACTTATTTATTTAAAAGCATTATCCGCATAATTATTGAGGTAATAAGAACTAAGAAGTAATTAAATTGAACATATTATATCTACAGTTTGAATTAATATTACCTACTTTGTTCAAAATTATGTAAGTCTACAAAGGTACATCAAAATTTCAATATTTATCAAATCAAATACAGAAACAACGCTTAGAAAAAAAATGTAACTTAATAATAATTATTTAAATTTGTTAAAAATAATTTTTGTATGCATGGCTTATTTTTTCAAATGAACTTGTATGTTGTAAGTACATTATATTATAGTACACTGGACTACACCGAATATGATTAACTTTGAAATGTTTATCTCGTTATGGCTTTCATGCTTATTTTATAAGTTAATTTGATCATGAAAACATGTTTAGCCTGAGCACGGATGGCCAAATGGGAATTTTGATTATGTTTCTTTGTTGCATTATTGTGTTTCGTAAAAAACATCATACTACCTATATAATTACATATTTATGTATTCAGATAAATTACATATTTACAAATTTATAATTATATGTGAATTATGACTTTATTATATTCAAACAAATAAAGACAATTTATTCTCTTGTTCGTTTCCCGTTGGTAAAAAGATTTTAATCTTAGATAAATTTTGGAGTTTATAAAATGGAAATGCGTGGACAACGTATTAAATTTAATTTAAAATAAACAGTTAAATTAATTAAATCGTATATTAACATAATGTTCATTAGCATGAGTGGATTGTACGCTAAAAATGAAATTTCAATTATGAAATTTTAATTATGATAAAGTTTTACGTTTATAAAATATATAACTAGATATTGAAATTACAAAACTGAATATTAAGAGTAGTTACATATGTATAGTAATCCATACAGGCTATCGTTATCTTGGAAGTACAGATAAATTTATTATGATTATATGTACCTATGGAAAAGGGGTGGCTCAACATTTGCCTGCTATTTCTTTAGTAATGGTACAGTATAGGGAAGCATGCTTTCCCTATACTGTGGTTAGGTATGGTTAGTCTGCAACAATAATACACTTACGAAAATTGTTTTATTTGTGTAATTATACGAATATAGGTGAAGTATTTGTTATTCTAACAATTTTTCTGAGCTTCCTAGGACGATTTGGAGGGAAGAGAGAGGGAAGAAAGTGTTTCTGCGGCTTCTTACACTCATGCAGTCACTCAAAATAAATCTAAGGCGCTGCAAATTTGTATGTTGATTAAATTAGTACCAAGAGGATCCGAAATGTTTTGATAAACTTGATGGTATATGTTAGGGATGTTATAGATATCCGTAACCGTAACCGAAACTACCGGATATCCGAAATAATTAAATATCCGAAACCGAAACCGAATTCGAAAATAAAAGTTTCGGATCTGTTTCGAATAATAACAGACAACTGCCGTTGGAAAACTGAGTTTAAATCAAAGCAAGTTTTACTGCATGTACTACAGGACGTTCACTTTTTGAATTAAAATTTTACCCTTTTTGCTAAAAAAAAATTTTCAGTGAAAGCAATTATCCGTAACCGTATAACCGTATCCGAAACATTATCCAGTATTATTACATACCTATCCGTAACCGAAACCAAAACTGAAAAAAATGCTTTTAAATATCCGTATCCGTATCCGAAATTTCAAATACATAACATCCCAGGCGTATATCAAAGTATATGCTGTGTCACTAGGTAATCTAACAAGGAAAACCTTAATAAAAACCTTACATACGATAGTCCAACTTCAGAACCACTTATTGTGACATTATTATCCACTGTCAGTGTGTTAATAGTAAAAATGAGTGTTAGTAAACTAGTATCTAATTTAAGAGGGTGACTCACCCCCTCTCTAGTGTTGCTCAAACTGAATTTTGAAATCGAAAATTTCATTTCTACGTTATTCTAATTGTCTTAAACTATTTTCCATGAAGAAGAACTTCTTGATCTACCCAAGTAGTACGACTATTCGACACAGTCACCCCCTAGTTAACTACCCCTAGACTTAATATCAAGACATTGAGCGAAAACAGGTCAATTAGATTTTTTGACGTAGATTTCAAATTTGTAAACAAGATTTTTATATTGTTTAATTTTCACCCCCTTTTTGCAAAATTAACCCCCAACCACCCCTGTTGATGTAAATTGAACAAATTGCATATCAATAGATAGCTCTTTAAAAAAGAGCAATATCGCCAATTTAAACTTTTGCTCTATCTCTTACCGTTTTCGAGATATTTTAAAAATTAAATTTTTACCCCAATTTTTGAAGGGCGATTTCACCTCTTCAGACTGTTTTTCCGCCAATAAAAAAAATACGTGTCTCTTAGATTTCGACGTAGAATAACATATTTCAGCGGCATTGTAATCGGAGGCGGACACCTGGGAACCTTTCCTTGTAAGGTGAATGGACAAAAATTTTATTATATACGTACCTATAGTTAATCAAACTTTGTTATAATATTATATGAATTTTATTCACCTTTTGTTGTCAGATGGATGGTGAAAAATTAACGGCTTTAATAATAGATGGCGACTCATAAAAGTTTGGAAATAAAAGTTTGGAAATTGATGATCTAGAACAGAGGTTCTCAAAGTCTTACGTCGATTTATAAATACCAAAATATTTGACGGGCCAACGGAACAAAAGAATGAAAAGGACCCAAAGGAAAAACACGTTTATTAAGGGGGGGGTAAGGTTTTAAAAGCGAAAAAAAGGCATATTTTCATGAATTTTTTTTTGGAGATATGAATAATGTTGGCTTATTTATTTCATGTACACGTTATAGTATAACATCTGAAGTATCTTTCAAAAAATTATCAATTACAAATATCGATAAATAAGTCCGTGACAGCGAATTTCCGGAGGCGCCTCAAAAAAAAGTTGTTTTGCAGTGAACATCATAACTTGGTACCGGATCATCCGAGACAAAAAAATCGAAATGCGTTTAAAAGGCGATATGTTTCCCTAGGGAGTCAGGAAGAGTTTTTTGTATTTTTTCAATTTTTTTATTTTTGGCAGCATTTTGAAGTGAAAAACGCAAATTTTGCTAAAAATTTCAGTTAATTTGTTATTATAAACTGGAAAAAAATAGCAAAAAAAAAAAAAAACTCGACCTGATTACCTGTTGATTTATGTGTAGAAACAGTGTACAAAATTTCAACAAAATTGGTGAAGTAGATTTTGAGTTATGATGTTCACGGACTTTAAAAATGTTGTTTGCGAGAAAATGGATTTAAAGTTTTTTATACTCAAAAATCCAAAACTAAACATCAAAAAAAATGATATAATTTTTTATACTCACGCGGGTAATTATAGTAAGTATTTGTTTTGTATAAGATTTCTAAGTATAAAATTAAAGTAAATTTTATACTTACCAGGTAGGCGCGTCGCGCAGCAATCAGGCAGGTATAAAAATCGAGCATGAGGGCCGGTCGCTTGAAATGCTCTATCTTCATTAGTTTTGCTCGGATTTACTTGAAATTTTGACACAACACGCTCAACATGTTGTACATTCAGAAAAAAAATTTAAAAAAAAATGCAAAAAAAAGTTTAAAAAACCTTACCCCCCTCCCTTAAGCGATTAAATATATCTTTTGAAATTTGACATAGGTCAACGGAAAATTTTTTTAACTATAATTTTTAGATTTACTTCTTTTCTGAAAATCATCTCTATTAATTCGAGATTATGAAAGATCTGGAATCGCAAGCCACATTTGGCTCGCGCACCGTACTTTTAAAAACTTCTGATTTTGGAACTTTATTTGTAAAATAGATATTCAAATGGTAGTTTCTAGTATCAATAGATATACTGCTGCATGAATTCATTAATTTTTATTAATACCGCCCTGTAATATTTTTTGGAAATGTTGATATCATCAATCATCACTTCATCATGCAATTTTAAAAATCAAATCTCAAACCTACAATTATACATATTTTACCTATAAAAAATACGTGTTCGTTCAAAATGTATTCTCAAAATTATTTTCATAATTTTTTTACAGAAAAAAAATCATATAATTAAAACGTTCTCACAGTCAAATATCAAACGGACAATACGATGATTAGATCATTAATAGAATTTTTTTTCTTAAATTAAAACAATTTCGGAATTTTATAAGAAAATTAAAAAAATGTGAAAAAATATTTTTTTCATAGTATAATAAAATATATTTTTTTTAATACTCACGAAAATACCATTAATATCTAAATGATAATAAAATTTTTATAAAATCTATATATGTCCCGAACTATTATTACATATATACCTAGAATCGAAAACGGATTTTTGTGAATACTTGAAATAACACGAATTTTTTATCTTTATGGTTATTAAAATGAAATTAATGTTGCAACGACTTAACTTATTAAGTATGTATAAACGTTTCAACCTACGTTAACAATAAAAAATTTCATAAAATTTTGAACAAATTAAAATGTTTAAAAATCTTAGAGATTTTTTTTTACTTCAATTATATTGTTAATTATGGTTTATTTTTAAAAAATAATATACCTAATAGAATACATATTTTTTGAATACAATTTTATTCATTATGTAATTTTAATTAATTTTCAAAAATTTCAAAATAAATCAAATAAAAAACTAGAGGAATATTAATTTTTTTTAAAAAACTTCAATAGAAGTTTTTAAATTTTTTAATATTTATTAAAGATGTTTTTTTTTAGACAAGATTGCACAGTACGTACATTTTTAACAAGTAGCACCTTTCATAAATTTCTGTACTTATAGTGCAGATAAAGCATAATAAGTAGCTATACATAAAAGGTACTTGAAAATTGCTTATTCAAAGTTATTAAAATCTTAATATGATAAGAAAAATATTTTATTTTTTAATTTAATTTTTTTAAGTGACATTTTTATTTGACATTTTTTACGAGCTAGATTTCGGTTGATTAAACCATCATCAGGTAAAAATTGAAATTTTTTTACTACAAAATATATTTTGGTTAAATTTCTACAAATGGGGTCAGTTTTTTTAAAATGCATAACTAAGCACGTTTTTCAGTCCTGTAATTCAATTGTAATAATGTGAATTACTTAATGTAAAAATTGATGTGAATTTATAGTATAATTTTTTAAATGGTTATATAATTCTCTGATACTTAAATATTCGGCGGAATAATGATGCATTTCTGCTGATGAATTTAACACGGTAATTTGTTTTATGATGTAAATTCCGAAATAGGATACAATTTTTATTTTGAAGCAACAACTAGCTAAGTATTACGATAACTCCTAATTTGTCAAACATTTTATTCGTACTTCTGCAATCCATTTCTCATGATGTGCTTGTATTCTTATTTATAGTTTATGTTTTTCTCACTCCTTCTGTCCCCGTAACATTGCCCGGGATTGTTTAACTATAAAAATATTGCTAAAAGAGTTGAAACAGATTTCAGTAAGTTGTGCATATTTTACATTATATTGATTTAAAAACAAACGTTTTACAAAATCCATTTTGATGTAAATCCTATCGGTAGCAAAAAATATCTCAAAATATTAGTCTGTGTCATATAAATCTTAACGGTTTCCATTTAAGAAAAAATGGAAAACTGGCAGCAACATTCAGTAGGCAACCATGAGGAATTAACATACAATCCATTAATTTTAATTATGTTTCCCGGTTTTTCAAAACAGTTAAAACACATAATTTATCAGTTCATATTGTGAACTATGACGTAATAATTTGCTAATATATTCAACCATATTCTCAAGTTCTCTTTCAAAATGCAAAATATATTTCATTTTCTATAATTAACCGCGCGCAAAAGCAATACAAAATTATTCTGTCATCATTATCCACGATTAATTACATTTCTTTTTGATTTAGTACCGCTTTAGTAAGATTTATATTTCTGTTTTTTATAAATTCTTATTAAGTCAAAGAAAAATTACAAAATTTCCATAATATTTATTGTATATATTATGTAGGTACGCAGATATACATATAAGGTTATATTGAGTTAATTAGTAATATATATATATATATATATATATATATATATATATATATATATATATATATATATATATATATATATATATATATATATATATAAATTGATTATCAATCAATACTTACCTAAATAAGTAGCTAGATGAATTGAGAAAACTATAATTTTTTTAATCAAACATAACAAAAGTTACTAAGAAATAAGCAATGTTAATGACGAAGCGGCATTGAAAATTTTTATTTATAAAGAATTTTATTTTAATTAAAAATATATACAATTATAATTGTGGTAAATGTACCTATATAAACATGAAACGACTGGAAATACAGCAGGAGAAAACTGGAATATTGCAGTTCTAGGGATTTAAACATCACATTGTTGCGTCACAGGAACATTGCAAAAACACAATTTTTATGAATACAATGTTTGTGTGACGTAAACATGTGATGTTTAAATGCCTAGAACTGCAATATGGATCGGACCCTAGAACTGCGATCGGACAACCTCCGAAAGTGCACTGTACACTTTTGTCACGTTGTAATTAACTTGAAATAGAATCATATATCTTACTCTTTTTAGATAATAAAATTGGCATATACGTAAAAAGAATAAGACATATGATTCTGTTTCAATTTTGACGTTGCTTACAACGAGTCAAAAGTGTAATATCATAGAAATTAGGAAGAATTGTTTATTGAGACGTTAATTTGTGTTTTTATGTATAAGATAATCGTAAGATCCTACGAACCGACGGTATTTAGCTACTCAAAATTATCAATTACAAAGAAAAACTTCAAAAAAGAATAACAAATCGAAGAAGTATTATTTGAGTATTCAAATAAATATATGTATAAAATTTAGATTCAAAATGATTGGGAACCATTATTAAGAAAGCTTAAGGGCGAGAAAATTTTATACTGTAGAAGTAAAAAAGAAAATGTAGTTAAAACAGCAAAATTTTCTAATAAATTATTTATTTCCAAAAAAAGAGACGAACAAAACAAAACTGAAGAACAATTTATTTCAATGAGTAGGATAAAAGTTGCTTCTCATTTCATTCATACATATATTTAACAAACTAGAGTTGCTCTTCTCAAATGTATGTAGTAATGGGTATAGAAGCCACCGAAATTTGCTTTCATTATCTCCAAAATTTCAAAAGTTTTTTTTCTACCCACATTTTTCATGTAGGTAAAGCTATTCAAACTAGCTTATTAATCCACCTACTTCATTAAAACCTAAAAACCTTAGTTTTTTATTTAAACACTATCATTCTGCTATTATCTTTTAGTTTACAAGGCTGTTGTAATTTACCATATGCTTTAATATTTGCAATTCTAGGTAAACGTTAAAATCTGTTAATAATTTGGTGTTCTGTCAATTGCCACCAGTGACAATAGCCATTTAGTTTTATGTTTTCGATTGTTTCGAGATGAACTTGCCCTATACATATTATTTAACAAGAGGAGATGACACTAAGGGACTAAGGCTAATAAAATTTTACAAGTCAGTTTTACACTGAAACAAAATATTTAACCAATAATTAAACTTCCAGTCAAACTTCAAAATTTATGTAAAAAATGTTTTTAATTAATTAATTATTTGTCATTTTACACATTTTTTTTTAAGAATTATTCAGTTTTTATGTGTATTGCCTTTTTAAATTTTTAAAGTTGAAAACGTTAGTGGGGAGTTGCTTTAAATTTCAGATATGTATAATTGTCAGAATATTTACTAATTTATATTGTTATTTAATATGTGATAAACTTAGTCTAATTTAATGTTTTATTTAGTGGCATAATCGTATATTTTTCTTACGCCCCTTTAAATTTGAAGCTTGTACCATTTATAAGTACTCATATTTCAACATAATTTACTTTGCAAAGACTAAAGTATATTGAATTTAAAAAGAAAAATAATATTATAAATTTTGTGTAATCGTATACAAAATTATAAGAATTTCATTTACCGGGATATGCACATTTACCATTTTAATAACATGTTTACTCGACAACATAATAAGTGTACAATTATGATTTGATATATAACGTTCGTAATTATCATAACTTATAAGACCTCTTCCTTTCCCTGTCACCATTTTATTTTTATCTTCGCTCTATCGATCAATAAAGTATTAAATTTTAATAAAAACAAAATTTATTGTATAATTTTAATCAATTTTTATAAGAAAAAAATAGAATACATTATGGAAAAAGGAAGAATAGTTCCAAGAAATGAAATAATTAAATTGGATTAATTAATCAATAAATTACTAAGTAAATATAAAAGAGTATATCGTCTTTTAATATAATATAATTTACCACAATAGGTGCAAAAAGTTTTCGTCTACAGATAAATTCGATACACGAACCCCCACGAAGCAAGCCTTCATTATTACAGCGAAAAAAGTATAAAATTTCTGAACTTCAATCAAAAATTTGTTTTTAAATTTCAAAGGAAGGGTTTACTAACTAAAAAAAATTAATTTTAATATCTAAAAGAGTTATTGGCCTCTCAAAACGATAGGTATTTTTATTCAAAAATTAAAAATTTATTTGATTTTTTCCTTTGCATGAAAGAAATACATACATATATTATTGAATATGGTGAAAAATTTTAATATTGTCAAATTTTCACTTAAATATAAAGATGTATTATTTATCAATAACTAGTTTTCGGTTGATTGAACCATCTTCAGGTGAAATGTGAACTGAACATTCAGTTTGAAAATTATTTACAATTAATTATGTGAAACATATTATTGTTTAAAAAAAATTCCTTTGAAATAAATAATTTGACATACTTTTTGGCTTTTCTTTCAGTATAATTAAAGAAATATATCCATCGGAATAAAAATTAGATAAAACTACTTAGTTTCCATTAGTTTCCATCGATATGATACCATCAAAAAGACACTCATATCATTAATTATAGAGAAGAAAAAAAATAGGTGACCAAATGGTCCTCAAAAAGCAGAGCTTTCTACCCCACGGTGCCTTCAATTCGTACCAGAAAAATTGGAAAATGCAGTTTGCGAAAACATGCCGTTGTTACTATACATACTTAATAAATTTCAAGTTGAAACAAATACTTCAAAAATATTAAAAAACAGCGTGTTTCAATAGTGTTTTTAAAAAAATATTCTTTATTACCTACCTAAGTATGATCTTAATTACATATCTATGTTACATTATAGTTTAACCCTTTCCTGCCTGGCGGTACCTTTGAGTACCAGTTAACTGACCCACCAATTTAGCACCCATTTAAAAATGTCGAAACGTCATCAGACATTCCGAAGGTGCAAAAATTTGATTAAAACCGACATTAATGTCAAAAAAACATCACTAAAAAATAAAGATGACGATTTTAAATCAATTAATCGAAGCTTAAAAAATCGATTCTTTTTTCGATTTTTTTCATTTGAATCGATTATTAAAAGTAAGAGATCGATAACCGATTTTTTCAAAAAAAAAAAAATTTCATTTTAATTGTAATTCTACAAATAAACATGTGTTAAAATGAAACACCAAAAACGTTATTGTTAATTGTCACTGTTTACCTATTGTTATCAACAAACTGTTGTTATCAATATATATATATAGGCACTATCTTGTCCAGTTAAAGACTATTAATACAAAAGGAAAGAAGACCACCTATCTGGCAAACAATCCCTTTCTCACAAAAGCGACTTATTTAGAAAACATATTTTTGTCAGTTTGTTTGAAATTTTTGGATAAACTTCGTTCATTCCGTGGTATTCGTCCTACATATTAAGTTGCGTTATTTGCTATAATTATAACTGAAAAGTTAACTAATCGCTTTTACAAATATAATGTAAGGCATTTTTGTACGATATTAGCCATGTACTATCAATTAAGTCCCTTAACAAAAATTATCAACTAATTTTATTAAACTTTTCAAAATTTCGATTTTTTAAATCGATCTGACAGAATCGATTTTTTTTAGCCAATTTTTTTTTTAAATAGATTTTTTTTTAATTTCGATTTAAATCGATCTAAATATCGAACTTTTTTTTTGGAGAATCAACATCTCTACTAACAAAAAATAAATAATTCCAGTTGGTTGACCAAATAATACTCTGATGTATCAAGAAGTATTTTAGACGAATGATTTGTTAAAATAATATAATCTAAAACTTCTGGTACTGGCAAGTACCGTCGAACAATTATGGCCTAAAAACTGTTGGGCAAGAAACGGTTAAAATATTCAAGAAATTAATAATTTTTGTAATAGTACTGTACAAACAATTACTTTCAAGACACATGTTATTACATTATGTTTTAATCTAAATTTGTCGGTGTAACATCAAACGTATATTTTTGAATAATATTATTTACTTATATTTAATTATTTCTTTTTATTTAATATATAAATTATGTGGGTACGTACGTTTTACGTTCTATAGCCTTTCTGTCCATTACCTTTACTTACGTGTTTGCTTGTTTAATTTAATAATAAATTCTGTTTTTTTTTTTTTTTTTTATTTAAAGTAACACGAAACAAAAAATTTAAAAATAATTAAGTTTCTCAATTATAGCAAAAAAATATATTAATCTTGTTAATTTCAAGTTGGTTAACTATAGCTCGATGTAACTCTGTACTTATATATTATATCTTATTAATTCTAATTTGATATGTGTTAATTACGACGACAGCTTAAATTGAATACAAGTATACAAATACCTAAACAGGTAATAATCATACAATGAACATAGATAAATAATTGAAATTTTGTCATTAAAGAAGTAACTGAAACTATTGAAAAAGCAGAAAATAATCTTTTATGTCTTTCGACGAGAAAATATTTTAATTTTATTATTTTAATTAATTAAAAAAGTATTTCTGAAGCAGATATCATTTATTTTCAAAGATACATAAAAATATTTTTGTACTCTAAGGACTTATTGTATTATGGCTAATAAAATTTCAAGGATTACAAAACTTAAAAAATACATAGATGGCATTTTTGAATGAACAGATTAGGTCCAAATCAATGTTTCTCAAAGTGGAGTAGGTACGCATATCCCTAAGTATATGTTAGTCAGGTATAGGAAATACGCGGCCAAATTTCTATAATATAATAACGACACATTCTATTAAACAATATTTTTATAACAGCATTATGATTAAATATTTTCAGTTTACGTCTGTAAACTTTTGATCGTAAATATCTCGTAAACGGTGCGTCGTAGCGAAAAAATAACGAAATTTTTGAAGGCTTAAGCGAAGCAAGTTATGGGTATTCCGAACATATTGAGACTGTCAAAACCTACTTTTCGTTATCGAAAATTATCGATGTCGAAAATAATATTTTCAAAATTTAAATATGTAAATTTCTACATATTCTTTATCATTTCTATTATAAAATTCTTAAAAATTTTAGTAGTTTTTATTTCCAGCATTTTTCTTTTATAATGACAGATTCAATTACCACGATTTTTATTCGTGTAAATCGAATCCACATGTGACATACATATTCGTGTACATTGAGGACTGATGTAACTTTATATCAAATATATAATATGTACTTAACCCTAGAATCATACGTTGGTCTACGAGTCAAGTTAATCATACATCGGCGTCGTTTCGACGAATGGACTTTTTACGGGGAGTTTTAGAGTTTATTTGCAAAAAACATTTTTTTTTATATAACAATACTACAAAAGCGAACAAAATATTTAAAAAAATTGGATTTGGAAAAATTTCTTAATATAAATATTTATTAATTTTTTTAATCATTTTATCAAAGCATATTTTCACTACAAAAATTAAAAAATAGATAAATACATCAATTGTATCATAAAAAATGTCTTTCAAATAATTATTTTATGAATTATTATGAGTCAGTGGACATGTGTGACTGTACAGAATGTGAAATTTCGCAGTCCTAAATATTCCTATAGATATGTAGTTATTTCCCCATTAGGCACATTTGTAAATTTTCTAAACTTTGTTAGTAATTTTTAGAATAAGATCTCAAAAAATAATAAAAATTAAAATATTTTCCACAAAATAAATTGTTAACCTTTTATTAAGTCACTTGAAACGTATTCTTTAGTTTTCGATTCAGTACATTAAAACTTCAGTATTATGTCGTCTCTATAAGTCAAACAGCTGTAATCATCTTTCACATAATCATAATCATTGAATAAATTAATTATAACATCCATATCTTTAATAAATTTTAGAAAAATTAGGAAAACTTTTATATGTGGAGTACAAAATCTTTAAAAAAAATGTAGGTTAATCATACATCGTCGACCTTTTGACGCACACTATTTCAGTATTAAAAAAACGACAATAGCTATAAACAAAATTTATACGTCTTATGTGTTATAATAAAAATTAAATTAGATAACAGAAGTTTCACAGCGAGCAGGTACCGACAAGTCACAGTATTGGAGCAGGTAGAGAAGTTCGTTCGTCGTTTTGACGAGTACGTATGATTCTAGGGTTAAAAATCGTGTTGTTTGAAACCGTGTAATTCGGGGGAAGGGTACCCGTGTTCTTTGAGACCCTTGCTCTTCGAGTACCGTGTTCTTCGGGAGATGCCTGTATTCATATTTTCAAGTCATATTCACATTTTTATAGTACGTCTAATTTTCATAAAATTTTATCAAAATCAGTCAAGTGGTTTAATTACAGTATAGAGTTTAGAGTTATTTAATTCGATAGCGCTGGATGATTCATTCCAACTTCACCTTAATTTCAAATCGAATATTCTGAATTTGCTATATTCATATTTCAACAATATATCTAATTTTCATACTTTGAAATCTTATCGTAGGTAGTTAGATATTCATAGTGACAGTTTCAAAAGAACTGTAATTTGTGAGACATTTTGGGATCCCAGGGCTCTGGAAAATATTTCAGAATTCACATTAATTTATTTCGGAATCTCTATAATATTTGAGAAAAATTTGGATAAGATCCGGCTGGTCGTTTATTTGGAGGGTTTTTTGGGTCCGTAAAGCTCACGGGGGGGGGGGGTTAATCGTCATGTCGACTTTTTTCAGAAACTCAGTACTATTTCAGAAAAATTTTGTCAAGATCCGTTCAGTCATTTATTTTGGGTTTCTTTGGAGAGCCAAAAATTTGGTAACGATACGTCCAGTCGTTTACTTTAGTCTTTCTCGGGGGTTCTCAGGTCCTACAGGATAACTTCAACTTTGATCGTCTTTTTTTTGGATTCTTATACCAATTTTACCTATAGTTTTGTTTTATCATTTTTTTGATACCTGCTACCGTTTTCTCGAAACTACTGAAGACAGATAAGTAAAGTCCATATTTCATGTTTAATATCAGGATGACCGAGCCCGGCTCGATGGAAATTTCATCTGTATGGAATTTGCTGAGAAGAGCAGACGCACGTGCCAATTGATGATAACTGGACAGTCCAGTTGTCTATTTTCTTTAAAGGATACAAATAGTTTGAAATTTTTTAACCTAAGATTCCCAAATATTTTACTAATTTATCATAGGAGATGAATGATTAAAAATAATAATTCAACATTCTTCCGTAGAATAAATTGTTTCTTTATTTTCTCTTTTTTCCAAAAATTCTTTGGTATCTTTTATAGAGAAAATAAAGAAACAATTTATTCTACGGAAGAATGTTGAATTATTATTTTTAATCATTCATCTCCTATGATAAATTAGTAAAATATTTGGGAATCTTAGGTTAAAAAATTTCAAATTATTACATTATCCCAATAAATAAGTAAATAAATAAATAATCCCAAGTAAATAAGTAATTTCATAGTAGTCCTAGGTAAAAATATTATTGATTGTATCTATAGGAATATTTATTAATATTTATATTACAAAAATCTCAAAATTATTTTTCTGCAATTGCTTAGCAACTATCTAAAATTTTTATGATTTTTTGATAAATTGGCCACAGATTGCTATATACAGCAATTGAAAATTAATTTTTTACGGTATTTCGTAAATTTCCACGGTTAGACAAAAAATTTTTCAAAACCCTTTCTTAGCGAGCGCCTACGACCCAATAGGGACCTACATGCCAAATTTCAAGTTTGTAGGTATTATAAGACTTTGTGATAGATGAGTGAGCGAATGAGTTGTATTTCGCATTTATATATATATATATATATATATATATATATATATATATATATATATATATATATATATATATATATATATATATAGTAAATATTATGACAGCCATCTATGTAAATTAAAAATCACGAAGTGATTGAAAAAATTATCCGGATCGGCCGGGAATTGAGCCCAGGAACTCCTGGTAACTAGCCAGGTGTACTATCCATTACACCATCGATCGCCATATAGTTTGTTTCAGAAAAGTAATAACTAACAAATTTCAGCATGGGAAAAATTGTTGCTGTTAAAGTATACTACTTTTTAGAGATGCGAGTTTTATATTGTAGGCACCCATAGTATTATATTTTAAAATGGTATTTTAAAAAAAATTAGGGCTACAGTAATTGTAAAAGTTTTTCTTAAATATTATTTGGAATGTTAAGCCGTCAAGTTCAATACTAATTTAATATTTACTTATGATTATTACAGTAGTTGCTGTTTTTTATTTCGGTTTATCTTAAAACATTATTTTGCTTCAGTGTTATTTCACTTTATGCTAAATATCTACCTAGTAAAACTGAAATCTGATCATAATAAATTTCTTCCATGTTACAATCTCTATGTTCGGAATTGCTTGAAAGGCATTGTATGTATAAACAATAATAAATTACGAGTATAAGCAGGTCCACCCGTCTCATTATAAATAAGTACTTTAGTAAATTACCTTATGTTTTTTCTAGCTTTTAGTAGTTGTTTACTGAATTTTGTCCAGCAACGGATTTATCCTTTCCATATAAATCTATGTACATGAATCAAAAAATTTCTAAAGACTATAGAGATATATAAAAAAGGTAACTTTTTTGCTTAAGAACAAAACTGCTTACTGGTTACATTATTTCTGATTCTCGATATCAAAATTTTTAAATTAAAAGCAAATTTAAAAAAATTCCGCCCACAAAAATTCAGGGTCAGAAAAGTTTGAGAAACTCTAGTCTAAGTCATTATTTTAAGAGACAGTCTTTGTAATTTTCCAATGTTTACAGTTTTAATAGAGTCTAAAAATTAGCAAATTTTAGGTGAACTCTACACTAAAGTGTTTACAGACTGAATATCCTATGGTTATTGTTTATTACTGATTTATACAGTAAAGACTAGAGTACCACCCTTAAAAAATATAAATTATGCACTTTTTTGTTAAATTCTTTTATTAATTTCGTAATTTTTTTACAATCACCTATCTATTTCTTCATTTTTTAACAGGAAAAGAGTTCTGTAAATATTTTTTTAAGAATTTAAGGGGGGCCATTAGTGTGACATTTTGTAAAAATTGGAAAATTTTTTTTGCATGTTTTGATACTCTATACTTTTAAAAATAATATACTAAAATTTCAAGTGCACATCTCAAATAGTTTTTGAGTTACAGCCATCCGAAGAGCGGATTCTGATTTTCTTTGTTGAGGTATTGAGAAATGTATGAAGGTTGATAGTTCGGGAATTTTTGGACGTGACTGCCAGTCACATGTTGTGGAGAAGCTAGACCCTGGCACATTTAAACGACTCATCTAGTTTTACTATGACCGTTATCGTAAGTACATCGTAAATAATTTTAGTAAAAATTCTCAGTGATTAAAACTAAAAGGTAAGATAAAGAAAAACTACATTTTTCAAATTTGCTGCAGTTATAACTCAAAGACAAATCATCGGGTCGATTTGATTTTTATTGCAGCTTCTTTTATATATCTTTCTTCGTGTCATGAACCTCCAGTTTTCCGATCGAATAAAAAATGTAATTTTTGCAGGCCAAAAATCATCAAATTTTCGCGCCAAAATTGAAATTTTTTTTTAAAAAATCCGCCATTTTGTTAAATTTAAACTTTTTTTTTCGATTGAGGTACATGGCATGGGCTACCTTCTAGTTTAATAGGCATTTTGGTTTTAGCGAATTTCCAGAAAGAATTCTGGAAATTCAGCTATTTTTGATTTCAGGCACTGTGAAACTCACTATCACTGCATCAGTAATGTCAGCTATCACTGCAGCAGCAATATGTCAAAGTTTTATTTAATCAAAGAAATATTATAGTGTAATAAGTCAACTTTTATAATATAAATTTCTGTAACTATAGTTAAAGATACTTCTTAACATTTGATCATAGATTTAATCAAAGATCTTTGACATATATCTATGACAATGTAATTGCGGCCTAACTCACTGAATTTTCAATTTTTTGGTCCAAAAATTTTATCGTAAATTTATTATATATCAATAAATATATGCTTAAAATATTAAAACATTCCATACGGTAGTTTTCTTTAAAAAAATTCCCAAAAATCATCTTTTTTCAGGCGGACACACTAGTGGTCCCCCTTAAAGTAATGAATTACTACCAATTTTATACTAGTAAGTATATGTGCCCATACTGCTCATACATATGCCAACCAACAAAATTTTTTGACTTTCGTTCAGGGTATAAATATATTTTCAAGCCGTACCTATATTTCAGATACATACATACATTAAAATATGATTTTTTTTAAAAAAATTATACAAAAAAAAGCTAAGATTTTGAAATTTTTTCTGAAGTTTGTGAATATTTGAAAGCACCAAATAAAACAAATTAAGAAAAATTAATATAAGTTTAAGATAGATTTAAACCTTCCGTCGGAACTTGATAAACTAATACAAATATAGGCAGACTACTTAATTGAGCCCATACATTTTCAAGAAGAATTAAGTAAAGATAGAAAATATCAAATATGCCGGCAATGGTTCAATTGATTTGATTTTAAAAGTGAACAATATTTATAAAATAATTTCAGTAAACTGAAATTCAAAAAGTAGCGGACCCAGCCAGCATCTACAACAATATCATAGTATTTCTGGACTTTTGAAATACATATTTTTTACTCTTCCTTTCATACTGCTCTTTAATTTCTACTTCATCGCGAAAATCTCATTTTTCTGTTTTGCATCACTTTGGGGTTCTAACAATTTCACTGAAAACAATGTTCGTCCTTCAGTAGTTCAACGGATTGATTTAAAAAAATTGAGACTGCAAATTTGTAATCAGCATCGAAGAAACACAAGACGTAAGTATATTTTAAAATTCCGACGGATATGATATGGTTTACGCCATCTGCGTCCAATGCCTATTTTGCCATGTGGTCAATTCTTAATCTATTCCACCGTCGGGTATAATAGGTAAATTCACCACACGAAACCATACTGAGAGAACCGATAATATTATCTCATTTGTAAAAGATATAAAAATTAGTTATAAAAAAAAAAATTATTTCTGAACATATTAAAATTTGATCAACACCTAACATTATGCCAAATTTCAAATTCCTTCGTTACACAGTTTTGTAAAGAAACCTCTGTAATAAAAAGACAAGCAGGCACAAAAGTGACCTTTTAAAGTTTCTGTTTTTCCTTTTAAGGTACAGGATCCTAAAAATTCAAAAGAAAAACCTTTTTTTCTATTTATGTTTTTTACTGAATCATTGGATCAGTTTTATCAACAAATTATTATATTTCCACTTATGAAAAAATAAGTTTGTGTTATAGCTCGGAAATTAACGGAGCTATAAAGGTTATAGAAATCGAATGTCTGTAGCGGTATCTGGGTGGTAAATTTTTGATTAAGTTAATAATTAACCCGTTCCCGTAACAAAAATGGAAACTCTCAAAAAACTTTATTATATAATAGTGCAGTAAAAGCATAGTGGACCGTGCATTCCGGGTAGGCAGCAATTTCTTTTTTCAAAGTCGTAGGGGGGTCAGTGATGAACGTAAAACTGAGTTTTCGAGATTGTCGGTGTTGTCGTTCAGCTGCCATCTTCGAAAAAAGGTCGAATTATTTTTCTTCGAATATCTCGAAAACCGTTAGTCTGACAAAAATTTTGTAAAGACCTTTTTGGTAGATAATTTTATTTTCTACAACTTTTGTAATCAACTTTTTTTAAGTAGCTCTTAAAGTAAGAAAATTATTAGTAAAAAAACGGTAAAAAATTTGGGAATGAAAACCTTTGAGGTCAGATAACTTTTCTATTTTTGACCCGACAAAAAAATTGCTTCTTATATTTTTTGCAGAATGTTTCTCGATAAAAAATTTGAAGTATTAAATTTAATTATCTGACTCCTAGTTACTGAGTTACAGCTTTTCAAAAATAAATTGAAAATTGTAACTAAAAAATTGTTGATTCTTTTAAGCGATACTGAATCAAGCATATCATTACTATATTTTATTTGTTAATACGATACTACTAAAGCTATATACTACGTATTAATGCTTCTCCACACTATCCGTAGTGCCTAAAGCTTTTCTTTCCAAAACTGTTAGTGGCATGTATGAATGAATAAGTGAAAGCTGTAAGTGGCTGGGGATTCAAAGCTCCCGTCACCAAAACGAACTCAATGTACTTCACATTCTTCAAAAGGAACTAGCTAACGCCCAGTCCCTCGTAGAAACTTAGAACTGCACCAAAATCAACTCTCCTGATGTTCTCGGAACTTACTAATGGAAATTCGAGATACTTACGTCTTAACGAGGACAATACCTCGCAAGAACATTAGACATGGGGCAAGAATTCGTCACGTCTGCGGCACGAAAAATTCTCCCCTAGTCCCATGGCAACCGGATGATTATTTAGGACATTAATTACCTGTTAATCGTTTCGAATGTACCGTGCTTAAAGATTACATTTTTTTCCCGTTTTTGAACTGGATGAAACTATAAGCTCTAGGGCCTGTCTACTTACCTGGACAGTGTATAAAGGTTACAGAGATGAGTGTGATATTTAAATTGTTTTATTTTAACACCTTAAACCCTAATTAATAGTAAATCTCATCCGTTTACACTTGTTCAGTAAAAACGCTCCCTTTTCTTTTAAGTAATAACTAATAAGAAATAATGTTTTTCTACTCCTGTTGAAGAACACACTCATTACATATCCGTTAATTGTTGAGAAAGTTAGACATGATTCAAAGGTGTGGAGGAATTTTCATTACTCACTACCTTTTTGACCAATGAAATCGCTGTATTGACCATTATTCACTGAGCTGGCTTTTGTTTTGTGTATAATATACGTATCAATTTTTAATTTCAAATATGTTGCGTAGTAACGTCTAAGTAAACAAAATAATGAGAATTTTATTTTGGTTGTTTCCATAGATACATATACAGAAAATTAATGAAATTAGAGATAGATTAAAAACTTTATTCTTTTAATTTAAAATTTATATTCAATTTTATTTAAATCAGAAAAGAAAAAAGTTGTAGAAAAAATAGCATATTCAACTCGCTTGCAATGGCTATTACTCATTCAGATGCATTACGACACTCGCCTCGCAAGCTCGGCTCGTGTCGCAATTTCATCTTCGTGAGTAATAGCTATCATTACCAGCTTGTTGAATAATATACTATTTACAAAATTCAATTGTTTAACTATGTATAACTAAGCGCTCACTGGTATGAATTACATTTTCATTTAATTAATTTTTGTTACTACTTAAAACCTATATTTATTAGTAGAGTGGATCAAACAAAATTTTAAAAAAATTTTGATTCTTTACTGTAGAACCTTATTTGACTATATTTTTTAGCGGAATGTAAATGGTTGATTTTTTTGAATAGGATAATTCAAAACAAAATAGATCAATTAAAATACAAGGTTTCAAAATTTTACGCATCCTTAAAAATCTCTAATAAAAGGTACCAAAATGATATGTAGCTGGTGTGAAGAACTGCTAAATATCAGTTTTTTTTTGCCTATAACTTAATCAAAATAAACTAAAATATAAAATAATATAATAATAATAATAATAATAATAATAATAATAATAAACTAACGTCCCGTCCTAGCTTCGGTGACTCAGATGTTTGTTTTGTTTTCACGTTGGTGTTTTATATAATTTCCTGCAACACTTATTATTTTATAGCTCTGACCCGCAGTTTCACCTACGTAAAATGATCAGAATTAAAAATCTAATTATTTTTAAGTCAGATATCCTGAAAATCTCTACGAAATTAGTTATTTATAGTGATTGGCTTCGCTCGTTAAAAAACTCTTAAGTAGAAAAGCCTCAAGGAATAATGTTTTTGTCCCATTCCCATCCACTCCAAAAATTAATTTTTCATTCCTACCCGCTTGCAATCCCGAGAAAAATGGTCAAATTCCGTCCAATTTATCAACTTTAATCTCGTTCTCAGTTTTTATTCCGAGTCCCGAAATGGAGTTACATTATCTTCAATGCCATTCCCGTGCGCTTTCGATTCCGTAAAAAGTTCTTTATTTCCATCCATTTTTATTTCAAAACTCAACCCGTTCTTTCAAATTGTGACCTGCAGACCTCGACCTGACTATTTTCCCGCCCTAAAGACATTTCATAGAATAGCTAATTTCCACACTTTGAAATTTTTGTACAGATGCCCGTGATGATGAGTTTAGTAGTACTTCTAGCTTAAGTATTTCTTGAGGAACGGAGGCCCTGGTGGAAAATTTTAATCACACTTTCATTTTTTTCCAAAATCCTGATAGTGTCTAACAATAAGAGAAAACTTTATATTTGGTGGTTCTGGGAGACAATTTTGACCTTATTCCAATCTTTAAAATGATATTCTAAAATTCTGTATAGAATAGTTTACAATAAGTTACTTATAATGCTTCGCTTCGCTCGCCTAACTTTCCTTTCCACCAAAAATAAGTAATATTCATATTGGAATGACATATATAATTTTCACATTTTGTCGAGGTCTGTCCAGCTGTTTAATTTGGGTTTTATTTGGGGCCCCAGACTCCTAGATAATAATTTTGATTTCACTGTACTTTTAAATCAAATATTTCAAAATTCTCTACGAAATCAGTATTTAATTTTCATTTAAATAATAATATACCTCATTTCAGTTAAAATTGATCATGAGCTTTCGTTAAAAAATTAAATAATTCTTATATTCGAAACAAATCGATTTTCTATTCTTTTCTAAAAATAAACTGCAGACTTAAAATTTAAATAAATGCAATAATAAAAGAGATAAGGCCAAGAAAACGGAAATTATTTAAATTCAAAGTCACTAAGCATGGTTAAATTTAACTGAAATGACATATTATAGTACAAATATCTGATGTCAGTTGTCTTTTATTCGTAATTATAGAAATGAATACTCGTACCTAAACAATTTTAATTTAACCTATAATTTTTCTAACAAAAATTTTAAAGTTTGAAGACGTAACTTAAAAATAAAAAGGAAGCAAAATTTCAAACTTTGGGATCCTTTATGCCACCCTTGGGGTGGTCCTCTACTGATAGAAATCTACTGATAGGTTAGGTGTGTGTTCGTCACAAGATCTTATAAATTTTTTCCTAATTATATTATTAATAGGTATAGATGTTTCAAAATGTATCATTTAAATAAAAAAATAATGTGAACAGTTTTATTTAGTTGTATATCTCACTTACTCATTTTTACAACGCGCAAACTCGATAACTGTGAGCTTAATAATAAAAGTTAATATATCAAATTGTTCGTCAAGAAATTCTCTATGAAAAATATAAGAAGTACTAATCTTGTCGGGTTGAAAATAGAAAAGTTATAACACCTCAAAGTTTTCCATCCCTAAATCTTTCACGCTCTTTTAGGAATAACTGTTTTAATATCAATTTTTCGATAAAAAGTTTCAAATAAAAATTATAGAAAATAAAGTTTCCTATAAAAATGATCCTTACAAAATTTTTGTTGGACTTACGGTTACAGAGATAATCGAAAAATTAATTTTGACTTTTTTCCAAGATGGCGGCTGAACGACAACACCGGCAATCCCGAAAATGCAGTTTTACGCTTATCACAAGTTCTACGAATTTCAAAAAAAAAAAAAAAAAACACTGCCTACCCGAAATGCACGGTTCGATCGTTTTTAGCGACCCTTTTACTGTAGTATAATCACAAAATGTATTTTCAGCACTCCACCTAAATAATACGTGCTGAAAAACAATATGCTTAAAACTTAACAATTTCTAATAATTACTTACATTAATAGTTGTAAATGTATATGAATTAATTTAGTACAAATAAGAAGACATCTCGTAATATATGGTCCATTACACTTAAATTTAACTATGCTTCATCACTTATGAATTTAAATAATTTCCGTTTTCTTGGCTTTATCTCTTTTATTATTGCACTTACGTAAAGTTTAAAATTGCAGTTTGTTTTTAGAAAAGAATAGAAGATTGATTTATTTTGAATATAAGAATTATTTAATTTTTTAACTTTGACTCATGATCTTGTATTTGAAATAGAGTAGGTATACTAATACAGGAAATATTAAAATAAAAATCCTATAAACTGATATTTAAACTTAAATTCCTATACAACAATTATTGTAAATATTACTGGATCATTGTATTAATTTCTAAATTACTTACATTTTTTAAACTTTTTCCAGAGGATTAAACTTTTTCGATTATGCTAATTAGAATTTAATTTGATTTTGTGTCTTTTTGAATATTTTTGTTTATTTTTCACTCTTTGTTAACTAATTGTGCGATATAATTAGGAGCTTGAAGTATTTCAAACAAGTTTTATTTTTGTAGATTAATAAATTTTATAATTATAAACTACACACTCTACCTACATACCTATTTCAACTAATATTTCACAATTGACATAAACGAGCTTCCAGTGTCGCTAAACATAAAAAAGCTTTGAAAATTAATAGGAATCAATACACAACAATAATAGGTTTTTTTTTTATAATATTATTTTCAATTAGAATTAACAACATCACATAATCCTTCATGAACAAAACCGCAAATTAAAAATACTTTCAAGCCAATTAAATTAATTAGTGTTCTTTACAGTCATACGTAAGTATGTGTGTAAGAAAAAACTTCGATAAAATCTGCAGGTAAATTAACGGCGATTATTTTACGGAAATTAAGCCATTCAAATCGTATATCAGCTTTGTGAATTAATTTTTCAGCTTGAATCGTTTGAAAAATTACATGATTTCTTTAAAAAAATAAATAATAAATGGTTAACATATTTATACATACTTTTATTTCTTTTTGAAAATAATATTAAAACCATGGCTGCTGTCTAGAATGAAATCTATATTAAAATTCATCATCACACACATATGTAAAGTACGTAAGGTAAAGGTCGAGGTGGGGGAAAGACAAATAGAGCTAAAATACACATATGTATGATGATGGAATTCTATGGTGTTCATATGGTTCATATGTATGGTACCATAGCGGTTAAATGGGCGTTATATGCCTCCATATCCAATCACATGGTGTTTGTGTGTGTTGTTATTTGGATACCCGTCGTTGTTGCCGTCGTTTAGAAATCCCCCCACCACTACTACTCTTCCACTTCATTATATATGGTACACTATTGAAGTACTGAGCTTGTACTTGGAGTTGTGTTCAGTTCTGTTCTCATATAAGTTATGATACTGCAGGGAAGACGTTATTAAAAAACGAGCCAAGCAGTTATAATAGCAATATTATGTTCAACATGCTGTTTTTATAAGGTGAAGTGGAAGACTAAGCGGAAAAATTAGTTATTAAATTTGATAAAATAGGAAAATTTATTGACAGTTTAGAAATTGTTTTAGTCAAATCAATTTTTACAAAAAAAAGAAAAAAAACCGAAAAATTGAAATCATTATTTTGTGAAATAATATACATACAAATATAACGTAAAAGATATACCAGAACGCGATCATATGTCTGAAGAGTTTTGACATTTATATAGATATATTAATAAAGTTATTTTTGAAAGAAACTTCTGATAACAAAAATTATTATTGATAGAATGGTTATTTTTCAATTTAAATTCACCTCGCATTTAATGTTTACTTACTTAATTAAAGAAATACATATACAGAGCGTTCATAAAGCTCCGGAACAGCTGAAAATCTCAGTTAATATTGACTTTATCGAAAAATAACCCGGAAAAAAGTTTCATAGGAAGAAATGAGGAACTAGAAAATGACCTAGAATTTGACCTTGAACATGACCTTGACCAAAATTTGGAGGTCAACTTTGTTTTTTTTTTTTAAATGGAAACCCCTACTTTTGACCTAGGATTCGGAAAGAGTGGGAAATTCTACGTTCAAAATCATATTCATACTTCATATCCCAAAGTCGTGTGAAGGTCATAAAAACGAAAAGAACATGATACTGGTTGGTCAAGGTCATGTTCAAGGTCAAATTCGAGGTCATTTTCTAGTTCCTCATTTCTTCCCATGAAACTTTTGTCTGGTTATTTTTTGATAAAGTCAATATTAACTGAGATTTTGCGGAGCTGTTCCGGAACTTTATGAACGCTCTGTATATATTAGATAAGTTTTGTTGAATACAGTATTTTGATCCTTTAATTAGGTACGTCTGATACTTAAACCATTCTATGTTTCCTACTTTGACGTCTAGATGTCACTTTATGTGTCATATTACTCATACTACACGTCTGTTTGTATATTGGTTCCCAGCTTCTAGTATCATTAATATTTCTCTGTTTGGATGGAGATGTCAATATTTTGTAAAAAAAAAAAACTAATACATAAATAAAAAATTTTGGGTTGTATTTTTTCAAAAACATATTCATTGGATTAAAAAAACTTTCTTTCATGCTTATTAAGAAAAAAATGGGTGTTTAATTTATTTGTCAATTTTTATAAACCATTTTAATTACACACCTAAAAATAGTGTTGCGGTATAGGGGCTTTTAGGTTATGTAAAATAATAAACTTTACATCTTAGGTGCAAAAATATTTACATAGGTACTTTGGAAATCAAAGTCAAACAGAATAAAAAATATTTCAAATAAATTCAAATATTTTAAATTAATTCTTGCCAAAATAAGAAGTTCCAAAAAAAAAAAAAAAAAAAATAGTATATTGTGCAATAAGTGCGGGAAATTGTCGATTGCCCACGGAAGCGAAGTTCGTGCGCTCATTCGCTTGAGTGGCCAATCGGCAATTCCGCACGAGTTGCGCAAACTATTTTTTATTACGAATTTCACATACTTTTTTCTATTATTATTACTATTTTTGACATTTTTATTACTTTTTAAAATAATATTTTTAAGTGTTCGTCTTTTTTTTTCTGAATTAACTATTGTTTAAATTACTTTGTTGCTGGTTTCTATAGAAATAATAAATTATGAAATATTTATTAAATGAAAAATCAAGAGGCGGCATTGCGTGTTTTGATTAAATTTTGCGTGTTTTATTGTCAATTTGCGTGTGGAAAGTTACTTTCCGTACGCAAAAAAGTATGTGGGAAGAGTACAGTGGGCAAACAGCTATTTTGTGTACAGAAATGTGTGCGCCAAGTTAGTATTTCTCCCGAATGAGAAATAAAAAAAAAATTATTTACCGGGTTTGATCTCAATATTTTTACTTTCCTATTCATATATGAGCTAGGATTGCTGTGATTAGTAGTTATACTGTATACGTATTCATTTTTATTATAAATCTATAGTTTATTCACCGAAACAATTCCTAAATAGAAAACATCAAACAACAACAAACAGCTCGTATGACACTCCCATAAAACATCAGTGATCATAACTTATTCAAACTGAAGCGATATATTAAAATATTTTAGCTGTAGATAATTACCAAAAAAAATAGAAAATAAAAAAATAAAAAATATCACAACTTTATTAAACTGTATAAGTATTTAAATTTTTACTAAAATTTAGGTTTATGTAATAATTTTCGGTGATTTTTTCATTTACCTTTAGTGGCTTTTAAAAATAATAACATGCTGTATGAAAATTAGGCTCCGTACATGCACACAAAGTTATATATATATAATTAAGAAACTACTAATTATGAAACTACTAACTATATAATTAAGAAAATATCAAATAAAATTAATTAAATTCTGCCCCACCCCCGTTTTGAAAATATGGCTATGTAAATTTTTCAAAAATGGCTTAAAATTGCACTACGACAAGTTTTTAAATTTTCAAAAATTATTTTTGAAAATTATTTTAGTATATAAAATAATGAATAAATTGTATGCATGTATGTATTTGTAAGCAACTACACCTTTAAAAGCAATAAAATATTGACCACGGGATGCTATTCGTGTGCTTCCCTTTCTGTATTTCTCTCTCTTTTTCAACCGCGGATGCAATTCATGATTAGCCGATAAAATAAAGCTCATAATTTAGTTTGCATTTTGAAATTCTCAACTTCAATGCAAGTAATATCAAAGATCTATGATTTTTTGCTGTTATTATTTAACTGATATTGAATCCCACAGGAACATTTAATCAGGATAAGATTACACCATGTGTTAAATCAGAATAAATAGTGTCTCTCTGTGTACTAAATTTCATCGACTACGGTTTAGTTAGTTAGATGTGGTTTAGCAGTTGATTTTGTTTCCACCGGGAATCTTTAATCGGGATGAAACTATCCTATTCAACACATTTTTATTTAAGTTTAACACACTTTTAGTTAAGTTACATATACATCCATATATGTATAACTTAAACTTTTTTTAACACAATTCAAAAATATAGAAAAATTGAAAAAGATAAAAGTATTTTTACCAAAATATGTAAGTCTTAAAATTAATTAGGGTCTTTGAAAAGGTGATTTTTTTTTTATTACACTTTTAAAATGTGAAGCCACCGGAGACTTTCAAACCTTAAATTTTAACAATATTTGAAAATTTAATATGTGTATTACGAGAAAAAATTGAATTACTTATTAATTAGTTGTATTCTTTTATGAAACAATTTGATGTGCACTGATATAAAATTATTCTCTCAAGGCTCTCACCACAGTGTGCTCAAAGAAATAAAAAGTTATCAAAATTTTGTGAAAATTGTATTCAGAAAATAATCAAAATAACAGCTTGAAGGGGTAGTTTATTTTTCTAGAAAGCCAACTTAACAAACCTAGATTGAAATACCGTCAAACCTGGATAAACGAGAGTTGAAGGGACCGCGATCTATTTTTCTCTTATAGAGGTTTCTCACTAACTCTAGTTTCTAGCTTACAGAGGTATGGGAGAGGTTTATCTCACTTATAGAGGTCTAGAAAAAATACAACCAATATGTATTGACAAATATGCATGTATTGTATTGATACTACTTATTAGAATAATATACATATACATATTTGGACATTTATCTATGTCCAAATGCTTACAAATGCATACAATGCTTACAAAAAAAATGAATTTTGGCTATTTGAATAGAAACTGAGATCCCCGAGTTATCAGAAAACAAGAATATAAGCACATTCAGGCATTCTAATAAAATATGTATAAGTTCTTCATATATATATATATATATATATATATATATATATATATATATATATATATATATATATATATATATATATATATATATATATATGGGATGTTATGGATATAATATTTCGGATACGCATAAGGATACGGATATTTAAAAACATTTTTTTCGGTTTCGGTTTCAGTTATGGATATGTAATATCGGATAATGTTTCGGATACGGTTGCGGTTACGGATAATTGCTTCTAGTAAACATTTTTTTAAAAAAAAAAAAAGGGAAAATTTTACCCCAAAAAGTGAACGTCAAATACAAATCAACGGTATATCTTTCTAGATAAATACATGCAGCAAAAATTTGCTTCAATTTAACCTCTGTTTTCCAACGGCAGTTGTCTGTTATTATCCGAAACAAATGCGAAACTTTTATTTTCGGATATGTAATTATTTCGGATATCCGGTAGTTTCGGTTACGGTTACGGATATCCATAACATCCCTAATATACCTACATAGAGGTACCGGCAACTATCAATCTCAGTTACAGAAGTTCATGAGTGAAAAACGACTCTCACTTATACAGGAAAGTCTTATACATATACATTTATATATATATATATATATATATATATATATATATATATATATATATATATATATATATATATATATAGTCAAACCTGGATAAGGGAGAACTGGGTAAGCGAGAAAACTCTGTAAGTGAAAGTAATTGCCAGGTCCCGTAACTTTACCACTGTAAAACCTCTGTGAGTGAGAAAGAAAAACCTTTATAAGTGAGACTCGTTTTTCGCTCATGGACCTCTATAACTGAGAGTGCTAATTGCCTGTACTTTATAAGCGACAGTTAAACGTATTTAACATTTGCTATTTATGACTCATTCTTAAATTTCAAAGAACTTTTATTAGAATTCCTGAATGTGCTTATGTTATTGTTTTCTTATAATTCAAGGAACTCATTTTCTATTCAAATAGCCAAAATGCATTTTTTTTTTTGTAAGCTTATCTATGTCCAAATATGTATATGTATATTATTCTAATAAGTAGTATTGATACAATACATGCATGTTTCTCAATACATATTGGCTGTATTTTTTCTAGACCTCTATAAGTGAGATAAACCTCTCCCGTACCTCTATAAGCTAGAAACTCGGGTTAGTGAGAAACCTCTATAAGAGAAAAATAGATCGCAGTCCCTTCAACTCTCGCTTATCCAGGTTCGCCTATATATATATATATATATATATATATATATATATATATATATATATATATATATATATATATATATATATATATATATATATATATATATATATATATAGTTACAAAATAGAAATGTATGGTATTTTTTACACCTATTTGGAATATGTTAAAATCTTAGAAATTAAAACGTAATCATTAAATATCTCCCAAAATTTGGTGAAACGTTAAATATAAAATTTTTCTTCCTGGTTATTCAAAAAATCTTAAAAATATTGCGTTATTACCGGATTTACACTATTATTGGGGTAAGTTTAAACTAAGTTAATAGATGTGAAGCTGGTGAAAAATTGCTGTCACAAACTTGATTAACACCAATGTGATATCAAATAAAAGCTTTTAATTAAAACAAAAAATTCTCTCGTTAGTCATGTCGAATAAAAATTTGATTTCGATTGAAATAATAAAATTACTTTTTTTGAAATTGGAATCATAAAGTTATATTAAAGGAAAAATCGAAAATCGAAAACAAAGTTCGTATAAGAGCTATAAATCCAAGTAAAATAAAGATAGTGATAGGGGGAAGTGGTATGAAAGGGACACGTATTGAAAGGGGCAATTCAAATTACGCGCTAAATACAAATCCCGCCAAGTTAAAAGTATTTGTGTTTTGTGGCAGCACCAGTGTAGATATGTTTGTTCCTGACTTCAAGCCACTGTCATTTAAAACATGGTAATGCTGTGCTTATATTTTCTTTTATGTTCAGAAGTAATTTTTTTAAAAATTTTTTGGAACGTTTTCTGATATACTGTAAGTATTTTTTGAAATATTTGTAATTATATACAGTTAGTTATTCTTTCAACTAGAGGAAAACAACAGATCAGATATCTTTTAAATAAAATTGTAGATTTATTGGTTAAATTTTTAATTTGGGTGTGATATTTTTGAAAGGGACAGCGCAAACAGTTATGAAAGGGACTACCTTTAAAACTAGTGATTTCGAATTAGTTTTATTTGAATATCCACATGTCATAATTTTTTCTCTATTATCGTGTTTTCTTAGTGTCAATAATAATTTTTTTTAAACTTTCTTCTTGTTTAAAAATTTTGAACAAAAATAATCAAATGAAAAACAATGATTTTAATTATCGATTACTACAATAAAACGACGCAATTAATAATCAGCGATTACTGAAATCATTTAGTTATTTCCATTATTGAATCAAATTTATTAATATGTAAGTTCAGTAAGTGACCTGCGCAATAGTATGAACCGTATGTCTTATGTACAATATTTAGAATTGTCCCTTTCATAAATAATCATGACCCTTTCAATACAGTCTATTGATGAAAGGGATAAATTGCACTTTTTTAAAAAACCGAGAAAAATTACAACTAATAACAAAGAAATGTTGATTATTGGATTTTATTACAAGAGTAAGATAATTAAAGTTTCTAATTCAGTTCGTAACTATTTAATCTGTTATCTCGTTTATTTACTAGAACGCTTAAAACAAAAACGTTCCTTTCGTGCCACTTCTCCCCTACTATGATATTTATACCCGTCTCGTTTGTTCCATTTATTAAGTCAGTTTCTTCTTTTAAATTCTGTGAACAGTGAACCATATAGTTACTTACCTACGGACTGATATATACCCTTGAATATTATCTAATATTTTTTAGTCGAATTTTCTCCGAAAAATTAGACTTATACAGTCTATACGATAAGAGCTGCGAGAGGCGAGACCAGGGGCGCTATCCGTTTTCGGACCCGTAGAACACGATTATGTAAAAAAAAAAGATGTCTGATATATATATATATATATATATATATATATATATATATTTTCCCGCAACCTTTTAATATGTGTAGGGCCCCCCTATGGAAGTTAAGAGATGAAATTTGGTAAGTGGGGCTTATTCCGATGCACAACAATACTATCAAAGTGGGGTCAAATTTTGGGCAAATTTTTTTTCGGACCCGACCTTTAAGGGGGTGGTGGGGGGCGGAAAAGCAATAAAACTTTTCCAAATCGGTTTTAAATAATGTTTCGGTCAATTATCTACAACATATCCAAAATTCAGCTTCCTAGGATGATATGGTGGGAGTAGAGGGGGGAAAAACGATTTTCGCTGGATCTAACAGGCCCCCAGCCCCCCAGAATTAACGTAGAGGGTTGAAATTTGGTGTGTTGATAAAGCTCGTACCTAGGTTGTGCTTTTTGGAGGTTTTAATATTTTACCCCCACCCCACTCATTTTTAAGCTACAATTTCATGCATTTTCGACGTTTTCGAAGTTTGTACCACTCGCACAGGTCACCCGAATAAACCTAGAGGGCTGAAATTTTGTATTCGGATTGAGTTAGTATCAAGGGGGTGCCTTTTGGGGGTCTCGACTTTTAACCCCTACCCCCACCATTTTTATACCCAAAAGAACATGATTTTTCTTGTTTTTTAACAGTTTCGTTCGGGTCAAAATCTCCCCAAATAAACCTAGAGGGCTGAAATTTGGTGTACAGGTTAAGCTAATAGCCAGACACTGTTTTTTGGAGGTTTCAACTTTTAACCCTTACCCCCACGATTTTTACGCCAGTATTTCCTTAATTTTTTTGCTTGTTTTCTAACACGTCTAGAGACTCCATAAGGAAACCTAGAGGGCTGAAATTTTGTACGTGTATTCAGTTAGTATCCAGCTAGTACCTTGTAGGGAGTACACATTACTTTTCCCCCCACTTCTTCCATTTTTACATCGGAATTGAATGCTATTGTTAAATGTGTTTTAAATGCATTACTTTTATTGTAAATACAAGTAGGCGAATAGTAATTTTAAAAAATTTAAAAAAAAGTGAATACAATTTTTTAACAAATGAAATACATACATATTAAGTAATTTGCAAATGTTATTAAAGTCACTGTTTATTTATTTATTTAATTATTATTTAGGAATTTTGGATTTTTATTATTTATAAAATAGAAATTTTGGATTATTTTGGAAAGAAAAAATATCTTCATAAAAGCCTTCCAGTTTACTATTTAAGTTTCTTTTTTAATATTTAAAAGTAAAACACAAAGGCAATTGGCGGATAAGCATGGATAGAAATGCCCTCGTACGAATTGTGTTGGCTTTTTCCCTGTTAACTTCTATCGGCACACAATTGAAATTTACTGAGATTCAGCCCTTAAAAACTTAAAATCTTTTTATAAAGCCCCGATCAACCGGACACTCATTATCAGTTTTGAAACCACCAAAATTACAAATCGCTTGTGGACTTTCAATTATATTTCGCTTGTAGACACTCAATACCGAAGAAATAATTTTTTATTTTTTTTATTTTTTATTTATTTTTTTTTTTGAAAGAAAAAATATCTTTATAAAGGCCTTCCAGTTTACTATTTAAGGTCCTTTTTTAATATTTAAAACTAAAACATAAAGGCAATTAGCGGATAAACATGGGCAGGAATGCCCTCGTACGAATTGTGTTGGTTTTTTTTCTGCTACCTGTTTTCGGCACAAAATTGAAATTTACTGAGATACAGCCCTTAAATACTTAAAACCTTTTTTTAAAGCCTCGATCAGCCGAACACTCATCACCAGTTTTGAAACCAACAAAATGACAATTCGGTTGTAGACTTTCAATCACATTTCGCTTGTAAACATTCAATACCGAAGATGAAGGAGAAAATTCGACTACCGTGATGGGGCCCCGCTGCTCACGGCGTTTTTTTTTTATAGTATGGCTATGGCTCTTCTCTCCGCCACAACTGTAGCCCTGGTTATCAAGACAACTGGTCAGCAAGAAGTGTTCGTTTTTTTTTTTATTTTATTTTTATATTATATTTAATACCCTTGTTCGCTCGATGATGAGAGACCGGGGTCGCGCCGCCTCCTGCAGGTGATTAACAGATCTTCACTAGCGTTTTATATGTGGCTTAATACAAAATATGTATAATATAGGTAGGGACTTGTATTCTGATATAACCATATATTTTGTAGTTTATAGTTTCGTTTGGTCTGATCAAATGGCTTTTTTGTTTCGAAATAAAATCGTTTAATATTTAAAAATATCACTATTTATACCTGTGTTATATATTTAAGATACTGTAATTGGTGTTTTAACTACTTGTATTTTTGTAGTTTGATATTTTTTTAGAAATTTTATTTTGATATTTAATTTTTTAACAAAAAATTGAATTCTATTCGGTAGGTATACATACTTATATTTTTTTAATTTAAAATAAAATGTTGATTGTATTATAAAACAAAAATTTGAATTTTTTTACTAATTGTTTATTGATGCCCACTGGCACTTAGGGACAAGCTGTAGATATACTATACTATAACGCTCAAGGTTACACTCGATATAAACTCAAGCAAACTCACAGTCATCTTTTGATAATATTTTATTCTTTCAAGAAATTAATACTTACTTAAAAACAAATTTGGTTGAAGTATCTAGAAAGTAAATTTCGGAAAGAATCCTATTTCAAATTGAGCTGTATTATACATAAAAATGGAATCACAAAATTATTACATTCTTCAGGACCTGGATATAGTACATTTTGAAAAAGTCAGTTCCCTATAAATCTTAAAGTATATATGACTCTTTGAAATTAATTTTACTTATCAACACGTAGAGCAATTGAATGTCACAGGAATATACTTTCACTTATTTAAGCAATGTTTTATAAAGGGAACAAATTAAACGAGCATTTATTTAAACAAAATGCGAAATAACTTAGAGCATTTGAAAAACTATTTTAACATTTGTAAAACAAAAGTAGCAATAAATAAACTAATTTATCACTATTCTTTATTTTCGTGCAACAATAAATATGAACTAGAATTAATATAATAGATTTTGTGCATTTATTAAAGTAAATTTTACACAGATAATGAATTCTTGCCCTTAAAAAAATAAATAAGCATTACATGTGTTACATAAAATAAACATCCGTACACTTAAAAATATTTTGTGCAATTAAAAATTTACAAATGCACTTTTATAACTTTACTACCATTATCTTATTCAAAATGATCCTTAAAAAAAACCACTTGCCCCATAAAATTACTAAACGAGCATTAGATTCAACAAAAATACGCATGTTGTTTATATGCAATGTACGCATTTTTCTGTGACAGAATACGTAGAATAAGATTGCTATTGGTTGACCAAAGATAAAAATGTTAAAAATGTATCAATGAAAAAAAGGAAATATAAACAAATGTAAAAAAAAAATAGCAGAGGAGTAAAAGGGGTTTAGAAACAGTTACCTAACTATCTCCTCTTAATACAACAATTTATTGATTAAAATTAAAAACTATTCTAAATACCATGTTTTTGTATTAACAAAGTTTTCTTTTTTTTTTTTTGAAAAATTTTGTAGTAATTTTCATAAAATAACTGTTTGTTAAAAAATAAGCACGAAAAACGGCTCATTGTTGAGGTGATCTTTTGAAAGCAATTTGGTTGTAGGTATTCATAATATGTCAAAATAAAAACGAATATTATGTAAATTATGGTCGTTTATTATTACTATGTTTTAAAGCTAACGAAAATATTGAAAATAAAAAATTTCCCTTTGCTAATGAAAATTATCAGAATTGATATCTTTGTAAGCATGTTCTAGGTGTAGCTATAAGATTTAAATATGTAATTCCACCAGTGGAAGCGAAAAATTTACAAATTGGTGAAAAAAGTAAACGTGGCCGCCCATCCAAAGTAAAGAAGGCTTTAATTGTACAATAATGTTTTTTTTCTGTAATTTTATTAAGTTTGAAAATTATACATTATAGTTTTTAAATAAATATTAAATTTATATAAAAAACGAATTGTTTTATTTATATTTTCTGTCTTTTCATTGGTCGTTAAAAAAAATTCCCCAAAAATGCTTAAAAACAAACCGTCACACGGGAGAACCCCCTTAAGTGATTCCGATAATTTTTCTGAGACCTTGGAATAGATCCATATTGTAATTTTATCTAAAAAAAATTCAGACAAATATACGACATCCATATTATATTCCTATGCATATACATATAAAGATATTAAATTAAATTTTAAAAAAAGTCATTCTTGATTTTGTGAAATATTTCTAAAAAGGCAACATACAAATAAAATATCACTCTGTGTAATCATTGTAGTAAATAGTGAACAAAACATAAAATTATATTTCTCAAAATAGTAAATAATAATTGTCTTAATATAATATTCAAAATGTGAAATATTATTGCACAAATAGTGATTTTATTGCTTGAAATTTATAATGTACAAAAATATAAAATTCTATTGGACACAGTGTAAATTCTACTGCTCAAAGTGTATAAAATAATGCGCGCTTAAATGAGAGCCATTTACAAATCCAATAATCAAGCATATGTACAGTAGTTGAAAGTTTTAGTAATACATTTACATATATTTCATGTATGGTGGGAGCACTGGGTATATCTACATATATGTTAAGTATGTTTGAGACAAAAGAAAATTCAAGGTGTCAGTTTAAAAAAAAAAAGTCTTATTAAGTCAGAAATTTAAGTCTTATTAAATCAAATAATAATAATAATAATAATAATAATAATAATATAATAATAATAATAATAATAATAATATGAGCCTCTGCGTAGAGTCGGGTCTCCCTCCGCTGCGACTGAGACGTGAGCGTCTCTTGCTCAATTATGCAGCGGGGGTATATGCAACACCTACGCATATCAATCACCCGACTCTATTCAGATACCGTTTACAGGGGCTCTACGGTCGACGTCCCACCATAAGTCGACCAGTGGCCGTTCGAACGCAGGAGTTATTAGAGAGTCTACACTTACAGTTCGCCAAGGTACTTCCCAAACGTCCTATGGAAGTACCTCCTTGGCTGATCCCTAACGTAAGGTGTCGTTTCGACCTGACTGGTCTCAACAAGGAGGAGACCAGTTCATTCGAATATCGATCCCGCTTTTATGAGATCATTAGCGAACTCGACTCTCTCTGCATATACACAGATGGTTCCAAAACAGCTACGGGTGTTGGAAGTGCCATCGTCATTCGTGACGATCCTCACGCTTGGTCACTTCCTCCCCAGGCCACTGTGTATACTGCAGAACTATTTGCTATTTTGCAAGCCCTGCGATTCTGTCAAACATCCGAAGACAGCGCATTCCTTATTTGTTCCGACTCGTTGAGCGCGTTGCAAGCGATCTGCCACTCTCATACCATCGATCCACTGGTGCAGAACATCCGAACGTGTCTCTACATGCTCCGCCAAAAGTCTATCACCTTCTTTTGGATTCCCGGACATGTGGGGATACCTGGCAATGAACTCGCCGACCAGGCAGCACGTCATGCAGCCGAAGTCGGTGAGCCACAGGACATTGCCATACGCCCAGAGTGTGCATTAGATCCGCGATCGATCAGAAATGGCAACGTGAGTGGAACAACCTCACGGCTAAGCTCAGACAGGTGAAACCTGAGGTCCGAAGAACTCCGGCACCTGTAAATCTGAGCCGGCGAGAGAGTGTGGCCCTGACGCGTTTACGCTTGGGCCATACGGCGTTAACACACCGTCATCTTCTCGCCGGTGAGGATCAGCCAAGGTGCGCCGCCTGCGGGACGGCGCTGACCGTGAGGCATATAGTTGAGGAATGTGTAGCCCTTGAGCCATTGCGCCAAAGGCTGCAGCTCCCAGATAGTGTAGCCGAAGCTCTTGCTTATGATGCTGCCTCTGAAAGAAAGATGCTGGAATTTCTCCGAAATTCGCATCTTCTTCAGAGGCTTTAGGGGCATACCATCTCTGATTTTATAAGTCGTCTCTTGATTCTCCCCCGACAGTAAATTTTATCTTCAGCATTTTATTTTATGTGTTTAAAATGATTTGTGTGAGTGTCTTATTTATTAACGATACCCTGTTCCAGCTGGTCTGGCAGGGTACTTTTAGTCTTTTGTTATGCCACTAAGGGCTTTTACACCCTTAGTGGTACTGTTGTTATTTATACATGTTTTCCGTTTTGTTATTGTTTTTTAACGATGTACTACCGAGGGCCTTTTACACCCAAGGTGGTACATCATTTGTTTCTTCTTTCTGTGATATTTTGTTACGCCGCTGTGGACCAGTTGTTATGGCTCTACAGCGGTATTGTTTTAACCCCTTATTGCTTCACTGGTCGGCCTGTGGCCTCCCAGTGACGCAATAAGTATTATCTGTGATACGATTTGTGATATTTTTTCTAGTCTTTGTGTTTTGTCTAGTCAGGTTTCTCCACTCCGAGGCCTTTTGCACCTCGGAGGGAGTTCCAGCGATGGCTTCCAGACCTTGGTGACCGGACGCTCTGTCTAGTACTTATCGTACCGTCACCAAGGACTGTCCGCTCTTTTTAAGCCCTGGGATGGCAGGGCCCATCGATGGATTTTATTATGTGTATCTTTGTCCGTTGTCTAGTGCATTTATGTGTCCCTGTCTTTAGGTGTTGTTTTTATTTATATCGTGTTTGGCGGCGCATGCCCTTAGTTGGCGATGCCGCCGGGTGCTGCTGACCGCGCCATCCACCGGCAGCAGTACCCCAATTTTAATCAAAAAAAAAAAAAAAATATTAATAATAATAATAATAATAATAATAATAGCCGGGCATAAATCCAACCCCTCGTCCTCGTCGTGCTCGGCGGTAACTGCTAGCTGGCTAGCAGGCTAACGGGGCTCTGGTTTGGTAATAAATGAGACGAACAGAAATCATTTTAATACAAAGTTTGTTATTGTTTTTGTTCATTATGTGTTTTTTGCCGCTGGGGGCTCTCGGGCTCCCAAAGGTGTTGTTAGTATACCCGTTGCACCACTGAATGATTTCGGACTTTCGGGGTGCAACGGGCTGTCTGTGATATTTGAACTGTGATTTTTTGTGTTTTTTTCTACTACTGGAGGCCCATGGAAGTCCTCCAGCGGTGTTGTTGTGATCCCCACTGTAGTCCTGGGCTGTTTTAGGCCCTCAGAAATGCAGTGGGTTAATTGTGATGTATATTGACTGCGATAATCTGTTGTTATTCTTTGTTGTTATTTCCTTTTTTGTTGAGTTTTTGTTTGTTATTTAGCTAATGGAGGCTCTGTGGGCCTCCGGCATCGTTGTTATGATCCCCACTGCACACTGGGTGGTTTAGTCCCCCCATGAGTGCAATGGGTTACTGTGATGATTGTCTGTGATATTTTGTTTCCTCTTTCGTTTGTTACTCCATTGTGCTGGTGGGTGGTTCCTGGCCCCCATGAGTACAGTGGAGTCCTGTGATGCAGTCTGTGATATTTACTTTTTATTCTTTTTTATTATTGTGTCTCTCTAGTCGGTTTCCTCCACTCCGGGGCCCTTTACACCTCGGAGGGAGTTTCATCGTTGGTTTTCGGTCCTTGGTGACCAGATGTTCCGGCTAGTACTTAGCGTACCGCCACCAAGGACTGTCCGCTCGTTTTGAATCCCTGGGATGGCAGGGCTCATCGGTGAATTTTATCATGTGTATGTTTGTCCGTTGTCTATTTCATTTATGTGTTCTTGTCTTTATGTGTCGTTTTTATCATTTTCGCGTTTTGGCGGCGCATGCCCGTCGATGGCGATGCCGCCGGACACTGCTGACCGCGCCATCCACCGGCAGCAGTGTCCCAATTTTATTTAAAAAAAAAATAATAATAATAATAATAATCAAAAGCCGGCAATCAAGAGAGCCGAGCAACAACATCTGCTCAATAAACATCGCGACCAAGTTCACGAGGGTATGTTCTACCGTCATCTTGACAACCTTGGCCTTTCGAGCGAACTCACTTGGGCTCTCTTGAGAGCTAATGGACTTATATCGGAAACGGAGGGCTTTATCATGGCAGCTCAAGATGGAGTGTGGGACACTTTAACACACCAAAAATATGTGATGAGTAATAAAGGGGTTTCAAGTACCTCGTGTCGGGCATGCAAAGCAGACCCGGAAACCTTAATGCACCGGACTTCAGGTTGTTCTTATTATGCTAAATCCATCTATATCCATCGCCATAATGCAGCGTTGCGTGTTCTCTACTTTTATCTTCGTCATCATTACAAAGTTGACAAAACACCAGTCTTGCCCTACGATCCTGCGGAAGTAGAATCCTTTGTTGCCAACCAAAAGTGCAATATCTTTTGGAATATGCCGGTTGCAACTACCAGGCAATTGAACGCTAATAAGCCTGATGTTGTGCTCCAAGATTTAACATCTCAGACTATGTATGTTATCGAGTTCTCTGCTCCGGCAGAAACTAATATAGTCGAAAAGGAGGAGCAAAAAAGGATTAAATATCAAGATCTAATACATGAACTGCGACAACTATACCCGGGTTATACTGTCCACTTGGTCGTACTTATAATCGGATGTCTGGGGATATGCATAACTCCCTTGTGCGCAATCTTAACATCATTCCGGCTTGTAGATCTCACGCCAACATGTTAGCGGCGTCAATGCAAAAAGCAGTTATTATCGGGACGCTCCGCATGCTCCGGTCGCACGAGACGACTTTCTCCGGGAGTTCATGAACACCTTTGAACGCCCATGCCCCATTTAGAGCGGGTCCTCGAACATCCATTGGACCTGCCCTCGAATCTCCCACTGTCATGGTTTTGCAGCGAGGTTCGGGTAGGGAAGACCAGGAAGGGGATGCTGTATGACGGACATTACGTACCTGAGCTAGAAGTACCTGACCTAGTACGCTTCACGGACACTTTTTCCTCCGCCTGGGGATTTTTGAAGTGCAGTCGCGGTTTTCGTTAATCTTTCACATAATAATAATAATAATAATAATAATAATAATAATAATAATAATAATAATAATAATAATAATAATAATAATAATAATAATTTTTGGGCAACATGCCCCGACGCTCGGCCTTGGATGGTTACGCACGCGCTGCTGCGGCCCCCGCCCCTACAGCGGCAAAAGAAAACAGCGACATAAAAGAATTAAAAGAAAATATGCGAAAATTGCAAGAATGTATGCAATCAATGCAACAGAGCCTAATGCGCTCAGTGGGTGTAGCTGTGTCTACACCCAGTACTGCCGCTGTTGTGTCAGCCAAGGTCCCTGCGGCCAAGAGGGTGATTACCACCACCCCTCAGGGACCCGTCGTACGTACTGTGACGTCTTCTCCTAAAAAGAAGACATCACCAAAGAAGACACCGCCAAGAAGGCGCCACAGTGAGGGGGAGAAGGAGGTGGAAAAACCAGGGTCCCCTAAAAAGGGACCTACTACTACCACCTCGGAGGCAGAAACCATGCTGCCTCCACCAATGACGGCTCCGCTACCACAGCGGCCGTCTCGACCGGGCACACCTGAAAGTGATCAAAAGGAAAAAAGGCTGGCCAAAGGGGAAACCTAGGAAGTAGCCACACTTCCTAGGGAGCAACCCAAGTAGTAACAGAAATGGCTATCGTACAGTGGAACTGTAATGGTGTTAAACACCATTACTGTGAATTGCAGATGCTTCTGGCTGAGCACACGCCTATGTGCGTGTGCCTCCAAGAGACACATTTACGGCCGGCGGAACAATTTACCATCAAATACCATAAAATCCGCCGGCACGACGTACAGCCAAACATCAGGGCGAGGGGGGGTGTTGCCATCATCATCAAAGATGGCGTCCCATTCCGGGACCACCCGTTAAACACCCCCCTACAAGCTATTGCAATACAATTTTTAAAACCGCCCCAGTTCACAGTATGCTCGGTCTACCTACCAGATTTCGACTGGAACGTCGAAGATTTGACCGAGCTTACATTACAGTTACCACGTCCATTTTTGTTACTAGGAGATTTTAATGCTCACAGCCCCATGTGGGGCTGTAGTACAAGAGACGCCCGTGGAAGACTCATAGAACGGTTTCTAGATGAGTCTGAAGCGGTCTTGTTGAATACCGGTCAAGGTACTTTCATTAACGCAAGAACCGGTGAGCTGTCGGCTATCGACTTATCACTCGGCTCACCGGTCATGCCACACCGTTATGAATGGACGCTGGCGTCTGATTCATACGACAGTGACCATATTCCAATCATATTGAACAGTACCACGCCGATGACTCCACATTCATCTTCGCCGAGATGGCGTCTCCGTCAAGCTGACTGGGAGAAGTACGCTGATTCATTCCGTACACCCGAGCTGACTGGAGACGTAGAAGATGATGTGGAGCAAATGTCCTCCAGTGTCATTGAAGCAGCATATCAGAGTATACCGAAGTCGTCCAACATTCCACCCAAACGTCGCGTACCATGGTGGAATGAAGTCGTGAGTGTAGCAGTTGCAGAGAAAAAGCGGGCGTACAACGAACTCAGACGTCGCCCCACGCAGGAAAATGTGATAGCCTACAAACGTGCTCAAGCACGTTGTAAGAGAACTATAAAAGAGCAAAAGAGGCTATCATGGGAGCAATATGTTTCGACCATTAATACCTCCACTTCAACTTCGGAGGTATGGAGAAGAGTGAGGGCCATTACTGGGAAATCCTCCCGTTCACCAATGCCCTCTCTTCTCGTCGTCGACGGTCGGAACGTCACTGAACGCGCGGAAATAGCTAATTGCTTAGCTAAGCACTTTGAGCGCGTCAGTGGCTCCCAGAATTATGACCCGGAATTCCTGCGGATCAAGATCGAACACGAACAAAACGATCTTGATTTTTTCTCAGATGAATCCCTCCAGTACAACCAACCGTTTTCTATGCAAGAATTACTGGAGGCGCTTCGGGGATCTGGGGACACCTCCCCTGGACCTGATGAGATCCCCTACGCCATGATCCGGAACCTGCCTTATCCTGGTAAGTGTAGGTTACTGGATCTTTACAACGAAATTTTTAGGCAAGGCGTTTACCCTCCGCAGTGGCGGGAAGCTACCATCATTCCGCTGCTAAAAGAGGGTAAAGATTCATCGCAACTATCTAGCTACCGTCCAATATCCTTGACTTGCTGTTTCAGCAAGGTATTGGAGAAAATGGTGAACAACCGTCTCGTCTGGTGGCTGGAATCCCACAACCTCATACCTAAACATCAATGTGGGTTCCGCCGATACCATTCGACCACGGACCATCTTGTTCGCCTCGAGAATGCCATTCAAGACGCCTTTCTCCAACGAAAACACCTTGTGGCCGTGTTTTTCGATTTGGAGAAAGCTTATGATATGACCTGGAGGTATGGCATTCTCAAGAAGCTGCACGACTGGGGTTTAAGAGGTAACCTCCCTCAGTTCGTAAAAAGTTTTCTGACTGACCGTTCTTTTCGTGTCCGGGTAGGTGACACTGAGTCTGAGGCCCACTCCCAGGAGAATGGTGTTCCTCAAGGCTCCACCATTAGTGTCACCTTGTTCTCCATCGCAGTCAGTCATATTGCAGCTTCAGCCCCAATTCGTCGTTGCTTGTACGTTGATGACCTCACTATATTCTATGCAGCCGATTCCATCGAGGATATCCAACAACGGCTGCAACAAGGCATCAACGAAGTGGTGACTTCTGCAGAAGCTCTTGGTTTTCGTTTCTCACTACAAAAAACATCGGTGGTTCACTTCTGCAGAAAGCGCAACGCACATCCGGATCCTGTTCTCACATTGAAAGGATTCAACCTTCAGTGCGTCGATAGCGTCAGATTTCTAGGACTCATATTTGATAAACAACTTACGTGGCGCCCACACCTCCAAGCCTTAGCTGCGAGTTGTCGCAGGACAATCAACATGCTTAAGTGCTTGGCTGGTGCATCGTGGGGTGCGGGCCGGGAGTCGTTGCTTCGCCTGTATCAATCGCTAGTTCTGACTAGGATTGATTACGGCAGCATTGCTTACTCCTCCGCCCGGGCGTCTGCGCTTCTACTCCTAGATCCTGTTCACCATGCAGGCATACGACTGGCTACGGGATCATTTCGAACGAGCCCTTCTATGAGCCTCTGCGTAGAGTCGGGTCTTCCTCCGCTGCGACTAAGACGTGAGCGTCTCTTGCTCAATTATGCAGCGGGGGTATATGCAACACCTACGCATATCAATTACCCGACTCTATTCAGATACCGTTTACAGGGGCTCTACGGTCGACGTCCCACCGTAAGTCGACCAGTGGCCGTTCGAACGCAGGAGTTATTAGAGAGTCTGCACTTACAGTTCGCCAAGGTACTTCCCAAACGTCCTATGGAAGTACCTCCTTGGCTGATCCCTAACGTAAGGTGTCGTTTCGACCTGACTGGTCTCAACAAGGAGGAGACTAGTTCATTCGAATACCGATCCCGCTTTTATGAGATCATTAGCGAACTTGACTCTCTCTGCATATACACAGATGGTTCCAAAACAGCTACGGGTGTGGGAAGTGCCATCGTCATTCGTGACGATCCTCACGCTTGGTCACTTCCTCCCCAGGCCACTGTGTATACTGCGGAATTATTTGCGATTTTGCAAGCCCTGCGATTCTGTCGAACATCCGAAGACAGCGCATTCCTCATTTGTTCCGACTCATTGAGCGCGTTGCAAGCGATCTGCCGCTCTCATACCATCGATCCACTGGTGCAGAACATCCGAACGTGTCTCTACATGCTCCGCCAAAAGTCTATCACCTTCTTTTGGATTCCCGGACATGTGGGGATACCTGGCAATGAACTCGCCGACCAGGCAGCACGTCATGCAGCCGAAGTCGGTGAGCCACAGGACATTGCAATTCGCCCAGAGGATCTGAGAGTGAGTATACGATCCGCGATCGATCATAAATGGCAACGTGAGTGGAACAACCTCACGGCAAAGCTCAGACAGGTGAAACCTGAGGTCCGAAGAACTCCGGCACCTGTAAATCTGAACCGGCGAGAGAGTGTGGCCCTGACGCGTTTACGCTTGGGCCACACGGCGTTAACACATCGTCATCTTCTCGCCGGTGAGGATCAGCCAAGGTGCGCCGCCTGCGGGACGGCGCTGACCGTGAGGCATATCGTTGAGGAATGTGTAACCTTTGAGCCATTGCGCCAGAGGTTGCAGCTCCCCAATAATGTAGCCAACGCTTTAAGGTATGATTCGGTCTCTGAAAGAAAGATGATTGAATTTCTCCGAAATTCGCATCTTCTTCAGAGACTTTAGGGGCATTACATCTCTGAATTTTACAAAGTCGTCTCTTGTTTCTCCCCCGACATTTAATTTTATTTGAGGCAAAGTTTTTATCTTTATGTGTTAAAAAATTTCTTGTGAGTGTCTTAATTTATTTATTTATTAACCATACCCTGTTCCAGCTGGTCTGGCAGGGTACTTTTAGTGTTTCGTTATGCCACTAAGGGCCTTTTACACCCTTAGTGGTACTATTGTTATTTATACGTGTTGTTTTGTTGTTGTTATTTCTTTTTAACGAAGTACTACCGAGGGCCTTTTACACCCGAGGTGGTACATCATTTGTTCTTCCCTCTGTGATATTTTGTTATGCCGCTGTAGGCCTGTTGTTATGGCTCTACAGCGGTATTGTTTTAACTCCTTATTGCTTCACTGGTCGGCTTGTGGCCTCCCAGTGAAGCAATAAGTTCTGTCTGTGATATATTTTTGTGATACTATTCTGTGATATTTTGTGTTGTTCTAGTCAGGTTCCTCCACTCCGGGGCCGTTTGCACCTCGGAGGGAGTTCCAGCGATGGCTTCCAGGCCTTGGTGACCGGACGCTTTGTCTAGTACTTATCGTACCGTCACCAAGGACTGTCCGCTCTTCTTAAGCCCTGGGATGGCAGGGCCCATCGATGGATTTTATTATGTGTATGTTTTGTCCCTTGTCTATCGCATTTATGTGTTCCTGTCTGTTTTGTGTATGTTTTTATCTCTCGTTTTGGCGGCGCATGCCCTTAGTTGGCGATGCCGCCGGGTGCTGCTGACCGCGCCATCCACCGGCAGCAGTACCCCCAATTTTAACTAAAAAAAAAAAAAAAAAAAAAAAAAAAAAAATAATAATAATAATAATAATAATAATAATAATAATCATCATCATCATCATCATCATCATCATCATAATGAGCTTTTAACGTCCGCTTTCAAGACTCATAGTCTATAACAGACCCCACCCACATAATTATTTTTATACTTTGTTTGTATATTTATCACATTACAATTCATTATTATGATGTGAATGGAGGGCAAGAAAATTTGTGAGGGGTTAGAATTGGGAAGGTATGCGTCTGCAGCCGTCTTCTTAAAGGAATTGTGCTGATATTCACCAAAAACTGTGAAGGCAAACTGCAGAAGAACTTTCAAGAGCATAACTCGACCTAAGCAAGCTCGGCCACTCCACTGGTTACATCAAATAGACAGGAAAGTTGCAGCACGATTTAGTGTTCTTAAAAATTTTAGAACAACTTTTACAATCAACTGACAAAACTAACTTTTAGCGCGTGATCTGAAGAGGTGAGGAGATAGCTAAATATAGATATATTCGGGAATAAATTTAAGATTTACTTACGTGTTGTGAAACAAATTTTTAAATGGTTTTTAACCGTAGATAAATATTTTTTATCCCACAAATTTCATTTATACGGATAACGAAACATACAGTTTTTTCTAAATATACGCTCCAAAAACATGTATTTTTCACCTGCTCAGCTTCCATGCTTATTTACGCACACATTCCATACGACTGCACACGTATGTAAACCAAGTAAAAAAAGCAAATGTGACTGAATACTTAATATTTTGGTTTTTGTGTTTTTACTGTAATTGTTTTTTGTTTTTTGTTCAGTTTAGAAAAAAAGAAATTTACACGCACATTCCCTTTTGTTGTTCTGTATAACTTCAAATAGGCATTTATAGAATACATGTGTAAGTTTGTATTAAATTTATACCAAGTGTCTCTTTTGTTTTCAGCACGCGTTTCAAACAAACAAACAAAAAGCAAATGTGTTCTATTGTTCAAGTTGAATATATAGTTATTTTTGTATGTGTGGGTTGGTAAGCATGCTAACAAAAATAACAGGTGTAAAAATAATAATTTTATTTAACACTAAAAGTGTAACTTTCAAAACCACAACACTAATTAAATTAATTAAAATTAATATTGTTGACTGGTTAATGATTAAAAGAAATTTTTATATGTTACCGTCTACGTATTTCACCTATTATATTAAAAAACCTGTTTATTTATTGATTAACAATAAATTTTAAATATTATTGGTAAATTATTATTGCAAACTATAATTAAAATAATTATAATTACATGTACAATTGAACAGAATTTAATTTATAATATCAGGGACATCTGTTGGAAATTGTTTTAATATTTATTAATTTTTTAACATTTCGTAATGTTAATAATAAATGAGTACATCTATTATTTCTCTACTAAAATTTTTAATTTAATTTAAATTCGTTTAATATCAACTATAGCTATTGAATATAGATCTATGACAATTTGTAATTGATTTAATTTTTAATCAAGTAGGTATACAAATAAGATTTAACTGACAGGAATATAATTTTATTTAAAATTTAAATTAATAACAATACGGTAGCAATTCAGAAACTCATTTTGCATTTCAGAAACAATATGCTTAAGAATTTAGGTACAGCTAAACTCTTTTTTGTGCGGTGGATAGAGACCGCATAAAAAAATCGCAGGGAAACAATATATTCAAAAATATCATAAATATCTATAAAAAGTATAAGTTCGATCCAGATTGTACAAAAAACTTTTTTTGTGCGGTTGGTCGGAACCACATGAAAAAAGTTTCATCGAAAAAACATTACTTAAAACGCTCAAAACTTAGAAATTTCCTTAGAAGTTGCTTCTATAAATAGGATAAAGCATTAATTTACACGTAGAAACATTTTATTTCAATTTTATAATATTATGAAAATTTTGAAAAATACATCTTTAACAAAATTAAATGATCCAATAACGTATGTTCTTATGCAATGTATTGATTAAATGCTTAAAAGCTGTTAAAAGGAATTTTTATCAAAGGAAGTTATTGTAGTAATTGTTTAAGTTTCTTACTGTCTCGTGATTTTGATTCACATTATGCATTTTAATGGCCATTTTTTACAAACCGCATAAAAAAATCGCACAAAAAAGGACTGCAAAAAAAAGAGTTCAACTGTATTTCTGATCGTTTTCAAAAAACAAAATTTTTTTGTTGCCATCGAGTTTACGTACCTAGGAATGAATTACCTATAAAATTTTGGCTCGTTTCTTAAGTACAATAAGAATATATGCACGGTTTTCTTGCATTATTTTATTGAATATATGCATGCATAACTTTGCATAACCAAATGAGTACAATTTGACGTTTACGTGCCATAGCCCATTATGAATGGTTACCGCGGCTGAATAAAGATATTAGATTTTTAATTGACTTAAGAAGTTGAAGTGATCTTAAATTATCTTTCTCATAACTTAATCTTAGCAGCAAGTTAAAGATATTGTCCTATACTCAGATAAACACTCAAATAGGATTTCCATTTTCGTGTATACAAATATGAATGTTTAAATTCGTTTCTTATTTGGGGTGAAGTTAGTTCCCGGTATTTTCACCAGTATCACTCTTTTTAACAAAATAAAATATGGAGTTCAAAGGAATTTAGCAAAGTTGACCGTCATTGCAAGACAAGGTAAAAGAAGTTGATTTATTTAAATAAAAAATTTTTTCCATTTTATTGGAGTACTAGACATTAAAAATTTGAAAAGTAGGTAAAAACTATACGTAACAATTTGTATCTTATATCTGTATGAAAAAGTTAATGACATTTTTTTTTGAAACAATCGGTATAAGCAACGTTTGATGTTCATTAATGTCAGAAAACGTATTGTTTCTTACTGACTTAAGTCACGAAATCGAATAGATTTTTTGTTCAAGATACGTATTATTGTAGTACACTTAACGAAATAATAATTCAAAATTTGATTAATTTTGTCTACAACATTTGTCTTTATTCTCTTAAATGTTTGGTATGTTAGTGTTTGAAGGGCATTCTCGTTCAACATAAAAGAAATTTTTTTTTAATAATTACTACATAGATATTTACTTGAAACAATTGTACAATAATTTTGTAAGTGTTTAAATTAAATTATTTTTTAAATTTTGTACAATAGCATGGTTAATGAGCCATTTGTGAATTAATTTAAAAGGTGTTATTTTAAAGAGAAGAGGATGTGTTTTATTTTACACAGAGGTATTGGAACCTACATTAAATAATACATATGTATAATTTTGATAATTAATTGTTTTTATATAAAAATATTCGGAAATTTATTCAAATACAATGAAACCACTATATAGTGGACATCCAGTGGTACGTACTCCGATTTCACGTATTGACGTCAGCGACTTATTGTTAGTGGAGTTCTCCTCTCATATGTAGATAGGTACGTTGTCATTTTTCTGTGTTTATGAAAATTTATGTACCCAGCCAGAGTCAAGATCGTAGGTAATATTGTCTAATGGTCTTGAATACCTTTGAAACTGTAAATTTCAAAATTTCACTGCAAATATTATGCACATATTCTGTCTGCAATAGGTAGTATCTACGCAAAATGAGTAACGTAAAATTCTAGAATATTCTAATCGTCAACTAGCAGAGATATCAAAAAACAGACTTTACTACTGAATTGAAAACTAAAAATGAGATTAAGCAGCACAGTTTAACAAAGATTCTAGAATGTTCTATTTTTCAACTAACAAAGATATCGAAAAATCAATTACAACATTTAATTGGTCATTGAAAAAGAGGCCAATTTACACATTTTGACAAATGTTCTGGAATATTATAATCATCAACCAGCAAAGATATCCAGAAACAGACGTCGCCATTGAATTGGTCATTTAAAAAAAGATGTTAAAAAATTGTTCTAGAATATTCTATTTGTCAAATAGCAGAGATATTAAAAAATTGATTGCACCATTTAATTGTCCAACCAAAACTAAGCTAATATAAACTAAATGTTCCATTTTGGCAAACATTTTAGAATGATTTAGTCAGCCAGAATAGAATATTATAGAATATTTATCAAAATGTGATATTTCGTCCTTTTTCCGATAATCAATTAAATGCTGCAACCGGTTTTTCGATATCTTTGTTAGTTGACGAATAAAACATTCTAGAATTTTTATCAAATTGTGGCTTAATCAAATTTTTAGTAACCAATTCAACAGCGAAGTCGGTTTTTTTCATATCTCTGCTAGCTGATGGGTAGAATATTCTACAATTTTTGTCAGCTTCCACTATTTGGCGTCTTTTACGCTGATGAATTCGATGGTGAAGTTGGTCTTTCGAAATCTTTGCTAGTTTTTTAAAAGTCGCCACTTATATTCATTAATATAACATTCAATTCCGTCTATCTATACAACCGAATTTTAGGTGTAAATTGTTTCTTAAAACAGTTTTAAATAAATTCAGATAAATAATATTTACCAACCCCCACATAAAAGTTTGCCGACGCCCGTGATCTTCCGATTTTACGTACTTCTCCTTAAATTTGCACCGACCACTACGTACCATTTCTGCTGTATTAATTAAAATAGACGTATTTTTTTGTACTGTTATATAAAACTGTAATGAGCCTCTATGGTTGTAGAAAGGATTACCGCAATCAACGTAGGTAACAAAACTTAAGAATATAATTTTAAAACTACGGAATATGAGAACAGTCAAAGTAACATTTCACATAAGCATGTTACAATAATTAAACTTTTTACAGACGATCGAAAATAGACGTTGGTTTTTACTACAGCAATGCTATTTCCCCAAATTTCGGTAGGGATGCCGTCCTTCTGGTACAGAGCTTTATTCCAAACGAAACTTCAAGTCGCTTCAACAATGGCATTAAAATAATATTATTTTTAAAAAGAAAGAAAACTAAATATTTCGTTTATAAATCAAATCCTACTTCTACTAAACGTAAAAAAATCAATTGTTTTCCGTTTTAATCACAGGAGTATGATAGAGAAAGTGAAGCTAGAGTAGCGGTATAGCTTTCCCACGAATTTTACTCCCTTGCTCGACAAATTTCGTATTATTGATAGCTTTCACTCTATTATAATTTATTACTGGTTCTTAGTGGCCACGGAATGCAATAGAGACAATAACATTTGAAAGCCTCAATAATAAAAGAAATCTATAGTTTTTAATGGTGTTAATTTTTTTCGATTATTCTTATCATAATTAAAGCCATCCTACTTCACGTATTTGACTTTAAAGGATGGAAAATACCAATATTATGAGAATGTTGGAAAGAATAAACTAGGAAGAATTTCACAGGACACCTGAATAATCTGAAATATAAAAGGACTCCATGTGAGGAGTCTACTATTTACAAATATTGCTAGAATTGATGTTTATTTTAATTTTTGAAAAGTTTTTATTGATGTTTTACTGTACGTAGATTTGATAAAATGATCGGTAATTGTTTTTCGAAAGAAATGTTCTTTTGTTACACATGCGTTTTAAGAATTTAGTGTTCATTTTTTTGTTTTCTTTTGTTAAGAATAAAATTAAGGTTTCTTCTTACAAAAACAGAATTATTGTAAATAATTTTCTGATAATAAAATTAGGTGTAACCAATTATTTCAGTATTTAATTTCGGATCTGGTTGTTTGATTCATTTCCTTGAGAATGAAATACTGTCGATACACAGTAGTGCCTGTGTTCGGTAAGTACTAAACAATGTGTGAATTTTAAATTAGTACTTAAATAGACATTTTTTTCTTTTTTTATGACTTATTGTTAGCTATAAATTACTAAGATGATTAATTTTTTTTGATTTTCGTTATAAATCTGCTTCTATACGTAAAATTTTATAACTTTTTTATTACTTATTTTAAAGAAATTATTTATTGAATTCATTTTACATATTTTGATAATTAAAAAAATTTATGCCTATATAATTGGGCAAAATATTTATAAATGGATTCGAAATCATCGAATCGTTTCAGACCTGTCAATGTTTTTTCGTACACTCAGAAACCAGTACGTATTTATGATATTCGCAGTAGAAACAAGAAGGCTAGGCTGCCCACAATATTCTTGACAATAATTCAATTATTGTCAATATTATTGTATTATGGGCGCAAGCTAAAAATAACTTTTTTTATCTACATCTGCATTTATCTTTGTCTATCATATTAATAAAGAAAAGTTTACTCACTCATATAAAAACATAATTACTTAGTTTGGTTGGTAACTATGGAAATAATACAATTTGTGTTCCCCTCACCTCAGTTTCTGGAGGTCTTTTGAGCTTGCGCCCATAATATGTTTGTGGGTTATACCACAGTACTGAACAATATTAGGGGAAGGGGTCCGAAACGGGTACCCCCCTTTAAGCGAGTAAACGCTTGTATATCGTTGTATCGGTTGTATCGAATGTTTTTGTCATGTCGTGTGTATACCGAGATTAACCGAATATCAACCAATATCAACCAGTTGCACTTGAACGCTTGTGTCGTTTAATGTCCTAGTTAAGCGTCATCAAATTATTTTGTTGGTTTTGTTAAAAATAAAAATCTTTTTACGAGGGAATTAGAGAAAAAAAGATATTTCTGCTTTGTGGTGATTTTGATGTGTGAAGTAATATACTCCAATGTGGAGGTTGTAAAGAAAGTTACAGTTAATTGTTAAAAATTGATTATTTTTGTCTTTTTTCAATTTTTTTTACTTAATTATTATTATTGTTAAGTTCTATATGGTTAAGGAAGTTTATATTAAAAAATAATAACAATATTTAAATACATATAATGTACTTATCCACTTTGCCCAAAAAGGATTACTCGCTTTAGGATACCTATACGGGCAAAGCGGGTTTTTGCAGAGGTTTTGTATTTTCTTTATTAAAAATAAATATCGTACACAAATTTCTTAAGCGAAATTTCATTTTAAAGTTCGATAACTAGTATATCTGATAATATAAAAAAAAGATCTGCTTATCGAGATCAAAAGCCACTTTTTTGGGCGTTTAATCTTAGCTTACCCGCTTTGAGCTACGTTCCCCTACACTGAAAAAAATAGATTACAAGAATTCGTAAGATTACTTAATGTAATAAAATTATTACGCTGTAAAAATTGTAACAACTGAATGAGAAATACACAAGTTTGGATTTCTCCAATGTTTTGTTCTATATTTATTTATATAGAACAATGAAAAGTTTTGAATTTTTAATATGTTTTGATTTACATCTTAAGGTAACAAAAAAATTTTTTTTTTTGAATAAATTAAATTTTGTTTTGTTATTATTATCACTTGAAGTTGGCGCCTCAAAAAAACGTAACTTGATGGCCCGGGTGATTTTGACTCTTGGGGACATCTGAAATCAAAAATTCTTAATTAGTCTTAATCTATAGATATATGTCATTCTGGTCGGAATTAGAATTATGAAATTTTATCAAAAAATAACAAAATGGCGGACTTCGAAAAAAATGTTATAAGTAAAATAAAAGATTTGACTTAAAATATTATCTCTTAACACGTATTTCATAATAGATAGTGTTACTAATAATAAAATTATTGAAAGAAAAACAGGCGGAATGCGTTATTAATATCCCTGTTTCTTTCGGGTAAACGTGAATAGGCCAAAATACAAATACGATCGTTTTAAAAAAAGAATTATAAATTATTTTAGGAATAAAATTTATTCGTCAGAAAAACCGTTTGTCTACTCTCATATGCTAATATATCAAATCGGTAATAACAATTGATAGCGCGGAACACTACTGAAGCAAGTACAACTTGCATTTAATAACTTGCTTTTCAGAGAATTCCAAGCAAACCATTTATATTTCAGTATAAGTAACCTAAATATCAGAATATTTCGAACTAAATGAAATTTATGTTTTAGTTTCGATACCATGTGCTTAAATATTTGTAAAAGAATATAAAACTATTTTAAAAAGCAATTTTGATCTTGACTATTTCAAAATTATTAAATAAATATCACAATTTCATTGAGCTAACTAACCATTTTCATAACTTGCACGTATGACTATTGCAACAAATACGTAAAAATGATATTACTGACTGAAGGTTTGAAAAATTTTCATATCTAATAGGCGTAACTTTAAAAAAATTACTTATTATCAGATTAATATTTAATAATGCATCACAGACTGGAGTTGTAAATTATCGAGTTACAATATCACAAAATATATACTTCTCAACCTTAATATATAAAACATTTTTTATTTTCTCTTCTCTACTAGTACATTCCTGGTCAAATACAAGTGATAATAATACTAATTAACTAACTACCACTAGTTTTTTTTTACGCAGAACACAAATTTTTTCACTGTGTTCCCTACAGAATGTAATCTAAAGTATAATCATATAGTCATATAGACTTATACATAGACTACATAGACTAATAAATAGTTCACAAACTTACATATACTAATATTTCACAAACCATTTTTAGGTAATTTTTTCCTGGAATTCCAATTATTTAAAAAAAATATTACAAAGACTTGAAATTAGAAAAATTTTGACAAAACACTAATTAATTATTTTCACGAAAAATTCTTAGAGAACCATGTTCAGTGCATCGGACGTGTTTGGCGGAAGAACTCATTGAAGTTTTTTTGACATATTTGTTAATTTTTTACATATTTGTTCGATGATGTACATTTACGTACGTCTTGTAAATATATAAGATTTTTTTTAGTGACAATTATTTAGATATGTTGTGTGTATACAATACATGTAGGTAAGGCATATAATTTAAATGTAAACTTAGCAGACATATAAATAAATCCACTTATATATTTAATAATAATTACTCATGTAAATTACAATAAATACAAAGTATGTACTTGTAAGCCGTACATCGAACCAATTATTCACATATGTCATAATTACAGTATACAATAAAACTCTTGGCTTCATAAAATGATCAAAATATAAAGAAAGATATTATGTAAGTTGTACGTATTACATAATCGTAATAGTAATTTATTCAACAATTTGCAAAATTAAGATTTTGACGTGTCGTACAATTGTCCAACTCGGCAAGTCTTGTTGAAAAAAACACCCATTTCGCACGTATTGCATACAATATTTTTTGCAATTCTGAATCAAAATAAAAAAAATTAATAGAAAATGGAAAAATTATTTCAAATTATTAAAAATTCATGGATAACCGTGACTTCTACGTCACGGTTAAAAGTTATAATTGAAAAATATTTTGCAACATGTAAAAACTATCTACTTTTTTCAAGAGTGAAGAAAAGTAAACTATTTTGATACTATCATAGGCAACTAAGTATAAAGCTAACTTGTTAATTCAAATAGGACACAAATTTTTTAACTTCTTCACACTATTCTACAGCAACAAAATAGCTACAAATTCTGATATACAATAAATCCTTTTTAGATTCAAGGATTACAAGGACACTACAAATATTTTCTCGCTACCGTAAAAAACACTAATTTAATGCTTTACTCGTGAACCTTTTCTGTCGCGAATAAAGAGATTCACGGCATAAAGAGTTCACGAGCAAAGCACTATTAAGTTAGCGTTTTTTACGGTGCTGGTGAGAAAATAATTGCAGAATAGTGAACTGTATAATAATGTGAAGAAGTTAAAAAAAAAAGCTTGTGTCCTATTTTAAAATATCATTTATAAGTCCTGACCTAGCCAGTTTCCATTTACTAGCCAAGTAAAATTTGCATTCACTGTAAATTACACAACTTTTTCAAAATATTCTCCGGCTCTGTCAAAGTAATAAAATAGCAACAATTTCTAGTATACTTAAACATTTTTTTTTATATTTGATGTTTTCGCTATGGGGGCGGGGGGTACAGCTTATATTCAACTAGAACCCCTCACTTAAAATGTGAATTCCTGCTAAATGGAAATAGCAACAAAAAAATCTAAATTACGGCAATAAATTAGTACATAATAGCACAAAATTACTTAATAGCTGTGATATCATTGAAGGGTGATGATGAGGGGTCTAGCTTAATGTAGATGAAATTCATCCATTTTCATAATTTTTTCTATACTTTAGTAGTTAACTTGATCATTAAGCAACAAATCATAAGTTCTTATTTCCATTTCAAATGCTTAAAGCTGATTTTAAACAGAAATAAGTTAAATTTAATATTCTGTAGCTGTCAAAAGTATTTCATATTCGCTTAACGTTTCCAGCGCTTCCACTATAATTATTATTGTTGATAGGTACAGCAATTAAATTTTGACACAATAATAATGATAATAATATTAATTAAATGTATTTCGTTTTTTCGAGCACAAAGTTGATTTTTATATTTATATTTTACCCTAGGGCCCATCCGTAAATTACGTCACGGAAAACTAACGCATTTTTGAACCCTCCCTCCCCCCTACTCACGTTACATTACATTTTGTCGAAGACCTTACCTAATATTACGTCACAAAACTTGGACCATCTCCCCCTCAAAGGATTAATTAAACATACAATGAAACGAGTATTTTTCTGCTCAGCAACTGTAATTTTGTGAAAAAATTGTTTTTTCAAACGTAACTTCAACGTTTGCTCAATATCCCCTTTGTCCTTGAATGTTATCCTTATTAGCTTATGAATAGACCAAGACGGGCGCCCGCAACAATTTCCCGCAACTGTATAATTAACTGAATATTAAATTTAACAATAAAACTATACTACAGAACTATTAAAAGAGCAATAAAACTATACTACAGTTGCGAACAATGGTACAGGCACCCGTCTTGGTCTATTCAGTCCTTCATTGGTGTAATAGATAAAAATGTGTATATTTTTACGAAGTTTGTATATATATATATATATATATATATATATATATATATATATATATATATATATATATATATATATACAAACTTCGAAGTTACGTTTGAAAAAACAATTTATTCACAAAATTACAGTTGCTGAGCAAAAAAATACTCATTTCAATGTATGTTTATTTAATCCTTTGGGGGGAGATGGTCCAAGTTTTGTGACGTAATATTAGGAAAGGTCTTCGACAAAATATACTGTAGCGTGAGGAGGGGGGAGGGAGGGTTCGAAAATGCGTTAATTTTCCGTGACGTAATTTACGGATGGGCCCTAGGGTAAAATATAAATATAAAAATCAATTTTGTGCTCGAAAAAACGAAGTACATTTAATTAATATTATTATCATTATTATTGTGTCAAAATTTAATTGCTGTATCTATCAACAATGATAATTATTGTGGAAGCGCTGGAAACGTTAAGCGAATATGAAAAATTTTTGACAGCTACAGAATATTAGATTTAACTTATTTCTGTTTAAAATCAGCTTTAAGCATTTGAAATGGAAATAAGAACTTATGATTTGTTGCTTAATGATCAAGTTAACTACTGAAGTAGTTAACTTGATCTAGAAGACGATATATATATATATATATATATATATATATATATATATATATATATATATATATATATATATATATATATATATATATATATATATATTTACACCTTTTGTGTAAGTTATGTTACATTTACAAAAGATATAGTAATTTTAGGCATTTTTTCTAAACTACTTTTTACAATATTACCACCATAGTACTCCAAAATTTTTTACTGTATGAGTTTGATCAAAAATCAAAATTGTCAAAGCAGAACAACTTGCTACATTACGGACATACTGCAATAAACAAGGAAATAAAAATCAAATTCAGTGTCCAACATTTTTTATGTTAACAATACTTTTAAATGTTTATGAGATTTAAGTGGTAGGTGTAAGTATATAACATGTATGTATGTTTGGCTGTTGTTATATTTGTATGTTTGTAAGCACGTAATGATGGTGTACAAGTATTTATGTGATGTTTAAATGTTTAATGTAAAGGATTAACTTTACATAAATGTGTTGTTATAATCAAGATACACACATATTATAATATTTATATGTAGTTTGTATAGTACTGAAATATTATAAAGCACTCCACTGATGTACATATATAACTACACATACATATTATTATATACTTACTCGTGTTCACATGATTGCCCTGACGTACACGTGATTTTTAATTTACTATATTCCAGTTTCTGATTTTGGAAAACTAGTACCTATATAAAATTCATATTGGTATGATGCTTACAAAAAATCGCGAAAAGCCAACCTATCGATTTTAAAGAAACTGCAGTATGTTGTAGCTTAGAAAAAAATAAGTGGCAGTTATTCTTCTCCTCTATATTAAACACATGAAAGTGACGTTTCAGAAACTTAAAAAATAGATTTGAAAATCAGCTTCTTAACCGGAGATTCGTCAAAAAAAAAAAAAAAAAAAAACATCAAAAATCGACCTTTATTATCCTTTTTTTATATAAATAAATATTTTATTAAAAAACTAAATATACCTACATTGTTTCTACATGTCCTGAGATTACAAAAAAATTTGCAGTAATTGTTATTTTGATTGTTTCAAAAATTGATGATAGGTGTTCGGCTGATCGAGAAATAAAATTTAAAATAAAATTCGGATAATATAGGTGAAATTTATATTTCTATGTTATATAACATAGAATGCCATAAATAAATTAACATTATAAGTAAGTATTTATAGCAACAATTATACGAATTTTTGTAGTGACAATTGACAACTATATTTGTAAATAAAAAATTAAGTGTCAATATTTAATTGCCGTGAATATTTTTTTGAATTTTCTATTAAAAAAATTGAGGAAAATAGTTTGTTAAACTATAATGTTAGTGAGAATAATGAAATTGATGAAGCATTTTAACTTTGGCTGCAAATTTATGCTCGTAAAATGAAAGGGAGATTATGAAAACTACAGAAAATTTTAATGATAAGACCATCCTTTGAAATGTCAATAAAATATGAAAACTAATGGCAATAATAATAATAATAATAATAATAATAATAATAATAATAATAATAATAATAATAATAATAATAGGTGGTGAGGACACCTATAGCAGCTGCCCTTGGCACCCGTGAGGGATATTTATCCCCCATTGGTGTCAAGGAGGCTAAGGGTTCCAGGGGTAGTTTATGCGCAATAGAGTAATCTTCGGATTCCATTAGCCTCTGACTACCCAAGATCGGCACCGTTCCTTCTCGAGGTACCACCGTTTTCACAAAAGATGCCGGATCTAGAGGAATAATCCTCGATAGTTCATTTTCGACGACAATGAACGTCGTATGACCGACCGAGGTTATATCCCCCGTATAAGAGAAGTGCCACCGAAAGTTGAGAAGTGTTTGAAGTACCTTGACCGGAATTCAGCATTGAGGGAGCGTAGTAACTTGTATGGGTGTGATTGCCGGAGTTGTGAATCGCGTTCGGGTGAGTCGAATAGGTGATAGTTTTCTGTGATTCCCATTTGTCGACATTGTGATATTTAGTGCTGTGATATTCTTTTGTACGCTGTTTTTATCTCTCCTAGTGTCCACTGGATGGTGCACTCTAGTGTGACACAACTGTGATTTACTTGTGCTGTGATATGATGTTGATTTCTGTCCCTGTGGCTTCGACGGGTAGGAATGCGGCGTTTGATGCATTCATTCGTGTCGGCCACACGTGTGAGTCAACGTCTGCCCGAACGGCTTGAGCGAGCTCGTCTAGTAAGGAGACGTTGTCGTCCCTCTCACGGATGCGTTTGTCGGCGTCCTGGGCCGCTTCCGCCCCGTCGAAGTGATAGGGACTCTGGTCAATCTATTGTGATACTCTGTGGCACCGTTCCGTTTTCTGTGACCTCGACTCGGACGAACGTGGCCTAGTCAACGTACCGGTCTCCCCAGTAAGTAGACCCCGACGTTTGACAGAAAAGCACATGTAACTTAGTAATCAGATATCTGACAGAACAGTACATGTAGCCTAGTAATCAGACGTCAACTGTCCTTACATGGGCGAGTTCCTTGGTATTGACGAAGCCGTTTCGAAATTGTCGAGGTTACGGGGAACGGAATCGTGTTGCAGGGCAAAGAAATCTCACTGTGATATGTTTGTTTTGTCTTTTTAACAAGTCTCCGTTATTTCTCTCTTTGTTTTAATTATTCTCCTCTTTTACGTTTCTATTTTATTTATTTTTCGCCATGCCGCTGTAGACCTGTTTTCATGGTTCTGCAGCGGTATTGTTTTAATCCCTTGTTGCGTCACTGGTGAACCGGTGGTTCCCCAGTGACGTAATAAGTTTTTGTCTGTGATATTGTATGCAAAATATTCTTACAGTCTTGTTTTAATCTTTCTCTACTTTTATGTTTTTATTTTATCTATTTAACGTTAGGCCGCTGTGGACCAGTTTTCATGGTTCTACAGCGGTATTGTTTTAATCCCTTATTGCGTCCCTGGTCAGCCGGTGGTTCCCCAGAGACGTAATAAGTTTTTGTCTGTGATATTGTTTGAAAAATATTCTTCTAGTCTTTCTTTTGCACAGTTTATTTTTAGTCGGTTTCTCCACTCCGAGGCCCTATACACCTCGGAGTTTCATCGTTGGTTTTTCAGTCTTTGGTGACCGGACGTTCTGGCTAGTACTTAGCGTACCGCCACCAAGGACTGTCCGCTCGTTATGAAGCCCTGGGATGGCAGGGCTCATCGGTGAATTTTATCATGTGTATGTTTGTCCGTTGTCTAATGCATTTATGTGTTCCTGTCTGTATGTGTCGTTTTTATTATTTTCCCGTTTTGGCGGCGCATGCCCTTCGATGGCGATGCCGCCGGACACTGCTGACCGCGCCATCCACCGGCAACACTGTCCCAATTTTAATTAAAAAAAAAAAAAAATAATAATAATAATAAACGATCCAACACATCACAGCTGCCTGTACTCAGCTCGCTCAGTCCGAATACAAACACCGTCACGACCAGGTTGGCAAAATCATATACCAGAAACTAGCGGTCAAGCACCACCTTATAACCGATAAAACACCTTACTACAAGCTCACACCAAAAGTAGTAGCGGAGAATGACTCCTGTAGACTTTACTGGGATCGGTCGATTATTACAGATAAGACCATAAATCATAATCGACCAGATATCACCTTCGTAATGAAAAACACTAAGACAACCTATCTGATCGATATTGCGGTTCCAAATACACACAACTTACAAAAAACACACGCAGTTAAATTGGATAAATACACTGACCTCGCAGCCGAAATAAAACAACAATGGCGAATGGAACATGTCCACATCGTTCCAATAGTGCTCAGTGCCACCGGGGTCATTCCACACACACTACATAATAGTTTGAGCCTCTTGGGTCTCCCAAAATACACATATGTCACTATGCAAAAGGCAGTGATCATAAACACGTGTCGTATAGTACGGAAGTTCCTCAGTAATACGAATCCGACTGCGATATGTGAAAGCACAAGACCTGCTTCTACTCCATCTGAGCCATCTACAGTGAGCGAACAATACACTGACACTCATCCTACTGACACACAACACACATACATAAACACACAATACACTAACACTGAAAGACAAACACTTAACACACATACAGATCCAGATTCGTCTGATGGAGAGGGGGGATCGAACAACTGCCGCACTGTCACTGTTACCGCTCTGGTGCACAATCCTCCCCAATTCAATAACACACAAGGTCCGTCAACCTCTGTACCATCTAAACGCGCAGTTCCAGGAACACCCGATCTTAATGAGCAATTTGATGAACCAGAAAACATCTACACCAAGAAACGTAAAATAGAAAGACACATCCACACACATACACAAACACACACACAAACACAAACAGTCCTTTCCCTTCCCTCTGTCCCTACTCCTACCTACCATCTGAGGACACGAAAACGAACTAGGCTTTCACAGCCCTCTGTCATTGAGCCAACATCTACGCTCCCACAAAAGTCTCGTCGTACGAACCAGTATACACCAAAATAGACGCATAACACCTCGTTTCAAGCAACAACAACAATATAAGGAGTGATGTGACAAACCCGTCCGTGAATGTACTACGGTACTTTTACGGATTGGTTTGGCACATTACCCTTCCACAGAGCCTAATACCTTGCATTTTGCCGGTATAGGTGAATGTTACCCAGTACTGTCCTACTGAGTAGTGAGCGCCAGGTTGGCGTAAAAGTCTATAATAATAATAATGGTGGTGAGGACACCTATAGCAGCTGCCCTTGGCACCCGTGAGGGATATTTATCCCCCATTGGTGTCAAGGAGGCTAAGGGTTCCAGGGGTAGTTTATGCGCAATACAGTAATCTTCGGATTCCATTAGCCTCTAACTACCCAAGATCGGCACCTTTCCTTCTCGAGGTATCACTGTTTTCACAAAAGATGCCGGATCTAGAGGAGAAATCCTCGATCGTTCATTTATTGACCTTTTTTATTATTTCGTTTCGTTTTTATTGTTTTTTGTTTTCGTTATTTTTATTTATTTTTGTTTCAGATTTTCTTTTATCTTTTGTTTCCTTTTTTGTTTTTTGGTTTTGTTTTGTTTTCGTTCTTCTTTGTTGTCCCAACTTCAAGTCAGCTTCGGGACCCACACTAGCTCGTGTGTGGCTTAGCGGCGTTGCCTGGAAAAGGGGATCTTGGTGACTGAGGGAAGCCGTCACTTGCGAGTACGGCGGAACAAGACGTCACTTCGGCCCTGGCTTCAGGCATAGACCGTGGCTGTGGTTATGCACCGGCCGCAGTAAATTCGAGCACCCCGGGGTCGTGCGTGTCACTGGGGCAATGGACTTCGTCCCTAGGGCCCCTCATTCCCGTATCCCTGGCGTGGGAGTCCCACGTCCCTTATGAGGCTCCGTGGAGGGTGGGGAGCGGGGTGAGGGTATTTTTATATTAATTCGTATGGGTGATGAAAAACAAAATACTTCTATGGGCGAGTCCGGGTCCAAAAATACGGACGCGAACCAAGCTCCACCGCCGTCATCTGGTGGGAGCAACAGTAGCGGGGGTACTCCAACTACCTATCATCGAGTGTAGCTCTACCGCCATCTGGTGGTGCTACCAAACCTTCCGGGGGTAACCCTCCTCCGCCTAAAAAAAACAAAAGGGAAACATCGTGGACGTCCGATGCATTTGGACGCCCCAAGACCGCTAGATAAAGAATTTTTAAAGTTTTTAGTTTTGAAGCCGACGGAAGCAGACTTTAGTAAAATAAGTCCCTTCCAGCTGGCGAAATTAGTGAGTGAACATATCGGACAAGTAAAGGATGCCAAACTATCGGGCAAAGGGTTGCTCATGGAGGCATTCTCACCGGCACAATCCGTGAAAATTCAGCAACTAAAAAGTTTAGGGAAGTACGCTATAGAGGTGACACCACATGGAGCATTAAATTACTTCAGAGGTGTCATCATGCATCCATCCCTGGCGTACTGCACTCCTGATGAGATAGTGTCGGAGATGTCTTCACAGGGGGTTATCGAAGCTAAGAGGCTTAAATATAACCGGGGCAAATATCCTAACTCGCCCCTGATACTATTAACTTTTAATAAGACCACCTTACCAAGAGAGGTGGTCTTGGGCCTCTTCAGCAAAATCGACGTCCGCCCGTACATTCCAACACCAATGAGGTGCTTTAAATGTCAGAAATACGGGCACGTTTCGCAAAGATGTAACATCGAGCAACAGATCTGCGTGTGCGGTAGGCCGTTGCATGAAGGACGGCCATGCGACGACCCAATAAAATGCATAAATTGTGGGGGCAATCATTCTGCCAAATCGAGAAATTGCCCCACCTTTAAACAGGAATCCGCAATTCAAGAGCTAAGAGCCCTGGAGAGGTTAACCTATCCAGAGGCAAGACGAAAGCTCTTAGGCAACACGCCTCGTCGCTCAGCTCTTGAGGGATATGCACGCGCTGTTGCGGCCCCCGCCCCTACAGCGGCTCTAAAGAACAATGAAATCTACGAACTAAAAGAAGCTATGCGTCAAATGCAATTAACGATGCAGACCATGCAAGAGAGTTTAATGCGCTCAGTGTGTGTACCTATGTCTACACCCACCCCAGCCGCTGTTGTTTCAGCCAAGATCCCTGAGACCAAGAGGGTGCTAACAACTACTCCTCAGGGACCTGTCGTAAAAACTGTGACGTCTTTACCAAAGACAAGACCGAAGTCATCATCAGCATCACCAAAAAAATCACCGAAAAGTGTAAGACGCCACAGTGAGGGGGAAAAGGAGGTGGCAAAAGCAAGGTCCCCTAAAAGGGACCCTCCATCACCACCTCGGAGGCAGAAACCATGCTGCCTCCACAATCGACGGTTCCACTGCCACAACGGCCAACGGCACCGTCCCGACCGGGCACATCCGAACGCCCGGTCACCCCCCTCCCGAATCGCTCTATCCAAACACCGATGAGCGACTCGGAAAGTACGACCGCGTCGGTACGTACGGGTATGAAGCGCCCAACGTCCGACGCGTACACGAACACCTCGGCCACGGAGTCCGATAATTCGGAAGCCGAGGTGCGAATTATTAAAAAAAAGAAAGGCTGGCCAAAGGGGAAACCTAGGAAGTAGCCACACTTCCTAGAGCAACACAAGTAGTAGCAAAAATAGCTCTCATACAATGGAACTGTAATGGTGTAAAACATCATTACTGTGAATTGCAGATGCTTCTGGCTGAGCACACGCCTATGTGCGTGTGCTTACAAGAAACACACTTAAAGCCGGCGGAACAATTTTCAATAAAAAATTACCATATCCGCCGGCACAACGTAAGGCCAGATATCAGGGCGAGGGGGGGTGTTGTCATCATTATAAAAGATGGCGTCCCCTTCCGGGACCACCCATTAAACACCCCCCTACAAGCTATTGCAGTACAATTTTTAAAACCGCCCCAGATCACAGTATGCTCGGTCTACCTACCAGACTTCGACTGGAATGTCGAATCCCTGACCGAGCTTACCTTACAGTTACCACGTCCATTTTTGTTACTAGGAGATTTTAATACTCACAGCCCTATGTGGGGCTGTAGCAAAAGAGACGCCCGTGGAAGACTCATCGAACGTTTTCTAGATGAGTCTGAAACGGTCTTGTTGAATTCCGGTGAAGGTACTTTTATTAATGCAAGAACCGGTGAGTTGTCGGCTATCGACTTATCACTTGGCTCACCGGTCATGGCACACCGTTTTGAGTGGACGCTGGCGTCACATTCATACGGAAGTGACCATATACCTATTATTTTAAATAGTACCATGCCGATGACTCCACAATCGTCTTCGCCGAGATGGCGTCTCCGTCAAGCTGACTGGGACATGTACGTTGATTCATTCCGTACACCCGAGCTGACTGGAGACGTAGAAGATGATGTGGAGCAAATGTCCTCCAGTGTCATTGAAGCAGCACATAAGAGTATACCTATGTTGTCCAACATTCCACTTAAACGTCGCTTACCATGGTGGAATGAAGTCGTAAGAGTAGCAGTTGCCGAGAAAAAGCGGGCGTACCACGAACTCAGACGTCGCCCCACGCAGGAAAATGTGATAGCCTACAAGCGTGCGCAAGCACGCTGTAAACGCACTATAAAAGAACAAAAGAGGCTATCATGGGAGCAATATGTTTCGGCCATTAATACCTCCACAACAACTTCGGAGGTATGGAGAAGAGGGAGGGCCATTACAGGGAAATCCTCCCGTTCACCAATGTCCTCCCTTCTCGTCGTCGACGATCGGAATATCACTGAACGCGCAGAAATAGCTAATTGTTTAGCTAAACACTTTGAGCGCGTCAGTGGCTCCCAAAACTATGACCCGGACTTCCTACGGATCAAGATCGAACACGAACAAAACGATCTTGATTTTTTCTCAGATGAATCCCTCCAGTACAACCAACCGTTTTCTATGCAAGAATTACTGGAGTCGCTTCTGGGATCTGGGGATACTTCCCCTGGACCTGATAAGATCCCTTACGCCATGATCCGGAACCTGCCTTATCCTGGTAAGTGTAGGTTACTGGATCTGTATAACGAAATTTTTAGGCAAGGCGTTTACCCTCCGCAGTGGCGAGAAGCTACCATCATTCCACGGCTAAAAGAGGGTAAAGATTCATCGCAACTAACTAGTTACCGTCCAATATCCTTGACTTGCTGTTTCAGTAAGGTATTGGAAAAAATGGTGAACAACCGTCTCGTCTGGTGGCTGGAATCCCACAACCTTATACTTAAACATCAATGTGGGTTCCGCCGATACCATTCGACTACGGACCATCTTGTTCGCCTCGAGAATGCCATTCAAGACGCCTTTTTCCAACGAAAACACCTTGTGGCCGTGTTTTTCGATTTGGAGAAAGCTTATGATATGACCAGTACGTAAAAAGTTTTCTGACTGACCTTTCTTTTCGTGTCCGGGTAGGTGACACTGAGTCTGAGGCCCACTCCCAGGAGAATGGTGTTCCTCAAGGCTCCACCATTAGTGTCACCTTGTTCTCCATCGCAGTCAGCCATATTGCAGCTTCAGCCCCAATTCGTCGTTGCTTGTACGTTGATGACCTAACCATATTCTATGCAGCCGATTCCATCGAGGATATCCAACAACGGCTGCAACAAGGCATCAACGAAGTGGTGACTTCTGCAGAAGCTCTTGGCTTTCGTTTCTCACCTCAAAAAACATCGGTGGTTCACTTCTGCAGAAAGCGCAACGCACATCCGAATCCTGTTCTCACATTGAAAGGATCCAACCTTCAGTGCGTCGATAGCGTCAAGTTTCTAGGACTCATATTTGTTAAACAACTTACGTGGCGCCCACACCTCCAAGCCTTAGCTGCGAGTTGTCGCAGGACATTAAACATGCTTAAGTGCTTGGCTGGTGCATCGTGGGGTGCGGGCCGGAGTCGTTGCTTCGCCTGTATCAATCGCTAGTTCTGACTAGGATTGATTACGGCAGCATTGCTTACTCCTCCGCCCGGGCGTCTGCGCTTTTACTCCTAGATCCTGTTCACCATGCAGGCATACGACTGGCTACGGGAGCATTTCGAACGAGCCCTTCTATGAGCCTCTGCGTAGAGTCGGGTCTTCCTCCGCTGCGACTGAGACGTGAGCGTCTCTTGCTCAATTATGCGGCGGGGAGATATGCATCACCTTCACATATAAACCACCCGACTCTATTCAGATACCGTTTACAGGGGTTCTACGGTCGACGTCCCACCATAAGTCGACCAGTGGCCGTTCGAACGCAGGAGTTATTAGAGGCCCTGACGCGTTTACGCTTGGGCCACACGGCGTTAACACATCGTCATCTTCTCGCCGGTGAGGATCAGCCAAGGTGCGCCGCCTGCGGGACGGCGCTGACCGTGAGGCATATAGTTGAGGAATGTGTAACCTTTAAGCCATTGCGCCAGAGGTTGCAGCTCCCAGATAGTGTAGCCGAAGCTCTTGCTTATAATGCTGTCTCTGAAAGAAAGATGCTTGAATTTCTCCGAAATTCGCATCTTCTTCAGAGACTTTAGGGGCATTACATCTCTGAATTTTACAAAGTCGTCTCTCATTATCTCCCCCGACAGTGAATTTTATTTTCAGCTATTTTTAATCTTTTGTGTTTAAAATGATATTGTGTATGTCCTAATTTATTTATTTATTAACGATACCCTGCTCCAGCTGGTCTGGCAGGGTACTTTTAGTCTTTTGTTATGCCACTAAGGGCATTTTACACCCTTAGTGGTACTGTTGTTATTTATACATGTTTTCTGTTTTGTTGTTGTTTTTTAGCGATGTACTACCGAGGGCCTTTTACACCCGAGGTGGTACATCATTTGTTTTCTTTTTTTGTGATATTTTGTTATGCCGCTGTAGGCCTGTTGTTATGGCTCTACATCGATATTGTTTTAACTCCTTGTTGCTTCACTGGTGGGCCTGAGGCTCCCCAGTGACGTAATAAGTATTGTCTGTGATATATTTTTGTGATACTCTTCTGTGATATTTTGTTTTATTCTAGTCAGGTTCCTCCACTCCGAGGTCCTTCACACCTCGGAGGGAGTTGCAGCGATGGTCTTCAGGCCTTGGTGACCGGACGCTCTGTCTAGTACTTATCGTACCGTCACCAAGGACTGTCCGCTCGATTTAAGCCCTGGGATGGCAGGGCTCATCGTTGGTTTTTATTATGTGTATGTTTGTCCGTTGTCTAATGCATTTATGTGTCCCTGTCTTTACGTGTTGTTTTTACTTATATCCCTCGTTTTCGGCGGTGCATGCCCTTCGTTGGCGATGCCGCCGGGTGCTGCTGGCCGCGCCATCCACCGGCAGCAGTACCCCAATTTTAATTTAAAAAAAAAATAAATAATGTGAAAACTAGTGAAAATTCTCATATTAATCGATTAATTTTCCTAATTGTTCAAATTGTACTTTTAATTTCAATATAAATAAATAATTACAATAATTTTTGAGCTAATTTCACTTACCGCACTCCTATTCACTTACCACGCACCTATTTTACTTTCCGCATTGTTATTTTTTGGTTTCCATGGATATAAACAAACGTTCGGGAAACGTAACTTTTTTTACGTAACGGATATTTAATTTTTTAGTCGAATTTTCTCCGAAAAATTAGACTTATACAGTCTATACGATAAGAGCTGCAAGAGGCGAGAGTAGGGGCGCTATCCGTTTTCGGACCCGTAGAACACGAATATGTAGAAAAAAAAAATGTCTGATATATATATATATATATATATATATATTTTCCCGCCACCTTTTAATTTGTGTAGGGCCCCCCTATGGAAGTTAAGAGATGAAATTTGGTAAATGGGGCTCATTTTCGAGGCACCTCATACTATCAAAGTGGGGTCAAATTTTGGGCAAATTTTTTTTCTGACCCGACCTTTAAGGGGGTGGTGGGGGGGCGGAAAAGCAATAAAACTTTTCCAAACCGGTTTTAAATAATGTTTCGGTCAATTATCTACAACATATCCAAAATTCAGCTTCCTAGGATGATATGGTGGGAGTAGAGGGGGGAAAAACGATTTTCGCTGGATCTAACAGGCCCCCAGCCCCCCAGAATTAACGTAGAGGGTTGAAATTTGGTGTGTTGATAAAGTTCGTACCTAGGTTGTGCTTTTTGGAGGTTTTAATATTTTACCTCCACCCACCTCATTTTTAACCTACAATTTCATGCATTTTCGACGTTTTCGAAGTTTGTACCACTCGCACAGGTCACCCGAATAAACCTAGAGGGCTGAAATTTTGTATTCGGATTGAGTTAGTATCAAGGGGGTGCCTTTTGGGGGTCTCGACTTTTAACCCCTACCCCCACCATTTTTATACCCAAAAGAACATGATTTTTCTTGTTTTTTAACAGTTTCGTTCGGGTCAAAATCTCCCCAAATAAACCTAGAGGGCTGAAATTTGGTGTACAGGTTAAGCTAATAGCCAGACACTGTTTTTTGGAGGTTTCAACTTTTAACCCTTACCCCCACGATTTTTACGCCAATATTTCCTTAATTTTTTTGCTTGTTTTCTAACACGTCTAGAGACTCCATAAGGAAACCTAGAGGGCTGAAATTTTGTACGTGTATTCAGTTAGTATCCAGCTAGTAGCTTGTAGGGAGTCCGCATCACTTTTCCCCCCACTTCTCCCATTTTTACATCGGAATTGAATGCTATTGTTAAATGTGTTTTAAAAGCATTATGTTTATTCTAAATACAAGTAGGCGAATAGTAATTTTAAAAAATTTAAAAAAAAGTGAACTTACTTTTATGACAAATGAAATACATACATATTAAGTAATTTAAAAATGTTATTAAAGTCACTGTTTATTTATAAATTAGGAATTTTGGATTTTTAGTATTTATAAAATAGAAATTTTGGATTTTTTTGGAAAGAAAAAATATCTTTATAAAGGCCTTCCAGTTTACTATTTAAGGTCCTTTTTTAATTTTTAAAACTAAAACATAAAGGCAATTAGCGGATAAACATGGGCAGGAATGTCCTCGTACGAATTGTGTTGGCTTTTTTTCTGCTACCTGTTTTCGGCACAAAATTGAAATTTACTGAGATACAGCCCTTAAATACTTAAAACCTTTTTTTAAAGCCTCGATCAGCCGAACACTCATCACCAGTTTTGAAACCAACAAAATGTCAATTCGGTTGTAGACTTTCAATAACATTTCGCTTGTAGACATTCAGTACCGAAGATGAAGGGGAAAATTCGACTACCGTGATGGGGCCCCGCTGCTCACGGCGTTTTTTTAACTATGACACACTCGGAAAAAATTTCTGAATGTTGTATCGGTCATAGTAAGAAGCTTGAAAAAGAATTTTTCGTGATTGTACCATAGCTACAAGGTGATGAAAAACATATTTAAAAATTAAATAATTTTTAATTGAATTTTTCAACTGAAAAAATTAGACTTATACAGTAAGGTGTTTCATTTGGTAAGGAAAAAATAAAATATAAAATTTTTGCAGACTTTGCTTATGCCCCGAGTCTCAGTGATATAAAAAATATATATGCCAAATTTCAAGAAGATTGGCTAATATTTAGAGGTTGTACACATTGATCAGTTTTGTAAAAGTATTGTAAAGAATTGTTTTTGTTGTTGTTCCCTGACCGATTAGACCCTCACATGGCTCTAATAGTTTCATTTCCTTTTCCTTTGTAAGTTTGGTTTCTAAATTTTTAGTCATATTTTACTTATCAGTCTGAGTTACTTATCAGTACGTCGGTCCAGAAAATCCAAAAGACAATCTTACGTTTGTTTCTATGGTCGGTACCAAATGTTCTGACCACTCCATTCTTCTTTTATAAATGTAATTTGTTTACAATCGTTTTTAATATTTGATTTTAAGTATCAACAATTTAAAGAAAAACAATAAACAAAAATGTATAGTACAGTATTTCGTAATATTAAAAACGGTTGTAGGCAAAATAAATTTATAAAAGAAGAATGCAATGGTCTCTACAATTGGTACTGACTATAGCAAATACGAAAGATGATTTAGATGATTAGCAAATATGACAGCACTTATTAAATATCTACATCTGAGTAAGTGCTCAGAAACTAGCGTATCCAAATCATTATTTGGAGCCCATCGACTCACAATTGCCTCATGCCCAAAGTGAACCTATATGAAGCTGACAAAATGTGAAACACGTTTCTTTCCTTTAACTTTTTCACGCCGTATATTCCCGTGATAAAAAAATGTGACAAATAGCCGAAGACCGTATTTATCCGACTTATAATAAAGAAGTTTTTTTTCAAAAAGTATTTTTTTACAAGTATATAATTCCCAAATTTATATTGTACTTTAGAAGACCGTACGATTCCGCAAAACTCGAAAACTACCCGTCTTATGGGCATAATTAATAGAAAAATAGCACGTCGCAAAAGCGTTAATTATCATGAAAGAATATTCAGCTTTTTGGAAATTGAATGAAGTTTAGTGAAGAGGACAATTTTAAGTGCATAGTTAGCCTTTACCATCCACTTGGTTGCTTGATGTAGAGCCACTGGGATCCTGAAACTGAAGTCGTTTTTAGACCAGTCACCGAGGCACAGAAGTGAGAGTTGTAATAATTTTTTGTAGTCTTCTTTCGGATAACTTCCATTTTTTAAGACATTTTGAATGTAGTTAAACATTTCGACTTGTTATTCTTCTAGAAAACCTTGAATGCGATTTTCTTCATCCAGCATTGTCGTATATGACTCCTTGTCAAATGAAGCCCACAGACATTGGAACTTCTCAAAAGTTAGGACCACCTGATTCTATGCTACAACCCACTTCTCAGACACTCCTTTCAATATTATTTATATATTAGTACATGTGAATTCCATTAGTACAAAGTACTGCAATATTAGCAATTTCATTAGTTAGAGAAAAAAGTGATTAATGTGTGCAACCCCTCAATATTATCCAATTTATATATATATATATATATATATATATATATATATATATATATATATATATATATATATATATATATATATATATATATATATATATATGTATGTATGTATATGTATATATATATATATATATATATATATATATATATATATATATATGTATGTATATGTATATATATATATATATATATATATATATATATATATATTCCCGCTACCTTTTAATATGTGTAGGGACCCCCTATAGAAATTAAGAGCTGAAATTTGGTAAGTGGGGCTCATTTTTGAGGCACCTCATGCTATTAAAGTGGGGTAAAATTTTGGGCAAATTTTGGATTCGACCCTACTTTTAAGGGGGTGGGGGAGGGCAAAAAACCAATAAAACTTTTTCCTGATCGGTTGGAGTTAATGTTTCGGAAAATTATCTACAACATACCCAAAATTCAGCTTCCTATGATGATTTGGAGGTAGTAGAGGGGGGAAAAAACGATTTTTGCTGGATCTTACACGCCCCCAGCCGTTCTAGAATTGACGTAGAGGGTTGAAATTTGGTGTGCTGATAGAATTAATACCTAGGTTGTGCTTTTTGGAGGTTGTACCACTCGCACAGGTCACCCAAATAAACCTAGAGGGCTGAAATTTTGTATTCGAATTGAGTTAGTATCAAAGGGGTGCCTTTTGGGGGTCTCGACTTTTAACCCTTACCCCCACCATTTTTATACCAAATAGAACATGATTTTTCTTGTTTTTTAACAGTTTCGTTCGGGTCAAAATCTTCCCAAATAAACCTAGAGGGTTGAAATTTTGTGTACAGGTTAAGTTAATAGCCAGCCACTGCTTTTGGGAGGCTTCAACTTTTAACCCTTACCCCCACGATTTTTACGCCAATATTTCCTTAATTTTTTTGCTTTTTTCCTAACACGCCTAGAGACTCTTTGTGTAAACGTAGAGGGCTGAAATTTTGTACATGTATTGAGTTAGTATCCAGTTAGTGCCTTTTAGGGATTCCACGTTACTTCTCGCTCCCCCCCCCACTTCTCCCATTTTTACATTGGAATTCAATGGTACTGTTAAATGTGTTTAAAATGCTTTATATATTTTATTCTATAAGTAGGCGAATAGTAAATTAAAAAATTTTAAAAAAATGAACTTACTTTTATAACATATGCAATACATACATATTAAGTAGTTTGAAAATGTTATTAAAGTTAATGTTTATTTTTAAAGTAGGAATTTTGGATTTTTTTATTTATAAAATAGAAATTTTTGATTTTTTTGGAAAGAAAAAATATGTTCATAAAGGCTTTCTAGTTTACTATTTAACGTCCTTTTTTAATATTTAAAAATAAAACACGAAGGCAATTTGCGGGTAAGCATGGGTAGGAAAGCCTTCGTACAAAATTTTGTGGGCTTTTTTCCTGCTAACTGCTATCGGCACCAAATTGAAATTTATTGAAATTCAGCCCTTAAGAACTTAAAACCTTTTTTTTAAAGCTCCGATCAGCCGGACACTCATCATCAATTTTAAAACCACCAAAATGACAAATCGCTTGTAGACTTTCAATCACATTTTACCGAAAATGTAGCGAAAAATTCGACTTCCGTGACGGGACCCCGCTGCTCTTGGCGTTTTTTTTCTTATAATTTATTTATTTTTTTTTGTAGCTAATAATTTTTTCTGAGATTCACTATAGAGGTACCCGAAACATATAAAAATTTCAGCCAAATCCGTCGAGCCATTCAAAATTTATAATTTTTTTTTCGATTTACTGAATTTCAATCTTATATCGAAAGCAGTTAGCAGAAAAAACAACAAAATTCGTGCAGGAGCATTTCTCCCCATGCTTATCCGCCAATAGCCTTTTTACTTGAATATGTATTGTATTATTGTATATACTTAGTTTAAGACTGTAAGCATAGGATATAATAGTAGAATACTTAAGTACCATTTTTTTATACACAGGAAAACAGGAGATTATATAAAGTCAGAATTTTAAGTAACATAATAATGTTAGTTAACTATTTGCTGAAAACCAACGTCCCTACCCAAATCTGGGGGTTCAAATTTATCAAAAAATCATTAAACAATTTTCCATAAAGATTATTATAGGTACTCATATTTTATAATTTATTATTGTCCTTCTGCGCAAAACATTATTTAAGTTTATTTGAGTCAAATTTCGGATTTGATCGGTAACAAATAAACATAAATAAGTTCAATGGCGAAGAATGAAAGCAAAACAAAACTATGCGTGTTATATTACGTGAAGATAAGTTCTTCGTACGTATGTATGTAAGTGGGTACCAGCTCATATCTATAACGATATCATTTCAATCTTGTTGCTTAATTTTATTTTCTGTATATGTTTATATAAATAAAAGGCTCATTAGTAACTAACCCATGCATGAACCAAGCACCTGATGGAACTGACTACACATCGCAACCATATAAACAATCAAGAAGATAGGTACATACTAGCATATCACCGTGCTAAACTAAAAGATTTTTCGTCAAAAATAGCGATTGGAGTAAAATAATAGAGTATAATTAATAGAGTAATTAATACTATAATTAATACTATAAACTATGAACAAATACAAATTCAGATTTCATTAATATCTATGATTTACTGATCTCTGATTAATTAAATCATTAAACAGTAATTATCCAATAGCAACTCCTCTTTCTTCTACTATGTCATAATTATCCAACATTATAGGTAAGTTCCTATAGATATTGATTTAATATAAATTAAATAATTGATTTCTCTCAATTTATATTCAATTCTTCATAACAATGGTTTTTGGCTGTTAGAATATCTATGGACTCTAATAATATGTTAATAATACATTTTTCAAATTAAGTTAAAGCTAAAAGAGATGTATATCTTACTACTTTTCAGTTGGAGGTCTTGTAAACCATTAAAAGGACGCTCAGGGCATATTTACGTATGAGCTGATTCCATAAATATTTCAATTTTATGTAAAAAAAAAAAAAACCAAACAGTAAGTTAAGCCTGAATCAGCTTTAATTTGAATATGCTTTTGGGTTGCATAAAATGCAAAACTTGCAATTTTTCTGTCAATTATTGGTTAACTCTCAAAAATATTTGGTTTAGAATAAAATTTATTTGTCAGTCAAGTTAGCCCCGCCATTTTATTATTTTTAAATAAAAAGGATTGTGCTGTATTGTGCTAGACGTGCTATAATGTGCCGTAAATAAAAAAATTATTTTTTTAAAATTACGACTTTTATGGCTAAAAACAATTTTTGGGCGTCAAGTTAGCCCCGCCATTTTCATTTTTTCAAATGAAATAGGTTGTGCCGTATTGTGCCAGACATGTGCCACTATGTGCCGTAAATAAAAAAATTATTTTATTAAAATTACGACTTTTATGGCTAAAAACTATTTTTGGGCGTCAAGTTAGCCCCGCCATTTTCTTTTTTTCAAATAAAAAAGGTTGTGCTGTATTGTGCTAGACGTGTGCTATAATGTGCCGTAAATAAAAATTTTTTTTGAAAATTACGATTTTTACAACCAATTTTTTGGTGTCAAGTTATCTCCGCCATTTTGTTTTTTTTTTTTTAAAACAAAAATGGTTGTTCTGTATTGTGCTAGACGTGTGCTACAATGTGCCGTAAATAAAAAAATTTTTATTTGAAAATTTCGATTTTTACAGCCAATTTTTCGGTGTAAAGGTAACCCCGCCATTTTGTTTTTGTTTTTTCTAACAAAGATGGTTGTTCCATATTGTGCTAGAGATGTTATATATATATATATATATATATATATATATATATATATATATATATATATATATATATATATATATATATATATATATGTATATAATTTTAGTGAATATTATTTTCGGTTTCTAAGTTCCTCAAAACAAATTTCTGACAAATTTCTGCCATAGTCCCGGGCTCAAGTTGCGTCATGACAGTTGCTGTAATAGCTGAATTCCATTCTGGAAATTCGCTAAAAATAAAATAAAAAAGAATGTTCGTTATGTTCGTTACAATTTTAAATTTGAAAATTCAAATATTCACAAAAAGCCAGAACAACAAAATCTGTTCGTTATAATATTCTGAATTTGAAATGACTAATTTTATTTTAGTTTTTATTTACGCCACGTTGTAGAATATACGTCTAGCTCAGTACAGAACAACCTTAAAAAAAGGAAAATGGCGGGGCTAGCTTTACATCCAGAAAATATGGCTGTAAAAATCGTAATTATCAAAAAATTTTTTTTTATTTACTGCACATTCTAGAACACGTGTACACTGTACATACAGAACAACCATTTTTGTATAAAAAAAAATGACGGGGCTAAATTTACACCCAAAAATTGGCTGTAAAGATCGTAATTTTCAAAAAAAATTTTTTTTTATTTACGGCACATTGTAGCACATGTCTATGACAATACAGGACAACCTTTTTTATTTGAAAAAAAGAAAATGATGGGGCTAACTTGACGCTCAAAAATAGTTTTTAGCCATAAAAGTCGTAATTTTAAAAAAATAATTTTTTTATTTACGGCACATTATAGCACGTCTAGCACAATACAGCACAATCCTTTTTATTTAAAAATAATAAAATGGCGGGGCTAACTTGACTGACAAATAAATTTTATTTGTCTAGCACAATACAGAACAACCATTTTTGTTTAAAAAAACAAAATGGCGGGGCTAACTTGACACCCAAAAATTGGCTGTAAAAATGGTATTTTCAAAAAAAAAATTTTTTTATTTACGGCACATGGTAGCACATGTCTAGGACAATACAGGACAACCTTTTTTATTTGAAAAAAAGAAAATGATGGGGCTAACTTGACGCTCAAAAATAGTTTTTAGCCATAAAAGTCGTAATTTTAAAAAAATAATTTTTTTATTTACGGCACATTTTAGCACGTCTAGCACAATACAGCACAATCCTTTTTATTTAAAAATAATAAAATGGCGGGGCTAACTTGACTGACAAATAAATTTTATTTGTCTAGCACAATACAGAACAACCATTTTTGTTTAAAAAAACAAAATGGCGGGGCTAACTTGACACCCAAAAATTGGCTGTAAAAATGGTATTTTCAAAAAAAAAATTTTTTTATTTACGGCACATGGTAGCACATGTCTAGGACAATACAGGACAACCTTTTTTATTTGAAAAAAAGAAAATGATGGGGCTAACTTGACGCTTAAAAATAGTTTTTAGCCATAAAAGTCGTAATTTTAATAAAATAATTTTTTTATTTACGGCACATAGTGGCACATGTCTGGCACAATACAGCACAACCTATTTTATTTGGAAAAAAGAAAATGGCGGGGCTAACTTGAGCCCAAAAATTGTTATTAGCCATAAAAGTCATAATTTTAATAAAATAATCTTTTTATTCACGGCACATTATAGCACACGTCTAGCACAATACAGCACAACCCTTTTCATTTAAAAAAAATAAAATGGCGGGGCTAACTTGACTGACATAATTTATTTAATGCTTAAGCTTGTTAAGAATAAATTCTACATTTACTTTTAACAAAAAAAAGTAGATAAAGTATTGCCTCATTTTCTTCTAGAAAGGTATTTGGTAAAATAAAAAAACTGCCTCCGTAGTAGTAGGGGAAAGGGGGCAGTTTTGAACATTTTTTGCAATGTAGGTGAAAAAATATGTTAGAAAAAAAAAATTAAAAATTTTAATTATATAATTAGTTTATTGATACTTTTGCACATATTTCCATAAAGAAATAAATAACAAAAATTTATTTTATTCTGTTTTAATTACAAAAAAATTAGAGCCTGATTTTCGTTCAATTCTGCGCCTCCTACGGGGCAGTATTGAACATGACATGGGGCACTTCTGAACGTTTTTTTTTAAAGCTAATTAGACTATATTAAAATATTTTAAATCTACTGGAAATGTAATTTTTCTGCACGCGTAGTCGCCTATCAAAATTTTTGGGATTTGGTAATTTCATTATAATATTCTGTATGTCAATAAGCTTGATTTCTTCCTTTTCGGGAAAGAAAAATTTACATAAGATATTTTGTTTCCTTAGAATAATTTCAAATTCAGGAAATCCAAAAGCTTGTCTTACTTGACCCACGTAAAATTTAACAATTATTTTTGTTTTTAATTGAATTAGTAAAAAATCTCCTATTTTGATTTTTTCGATATCATTATCTTTATTTTCTTTGTTATCATTTTCATCTGTAACTCCAGCATGTTCAAAGGACAAATGTTTTTCTGCAACAGTTTCTCTACGTAATTTTCCAATCTGTTTTTGCTTTTCACTACAATGTTGTGTGATTGATTTGATTTTTTTTTTGCAATTAATCGTACTGCTTTCCTACACTCTAACAAAAAAATGACCCATTTTACTCTTATTATAGGAGGCAATTAAATGCCTTCTATAATGACAGTAACATTACAAACCGTAGTGTACGAAGGTGAAAATTACACCATCATGGTGTAATTATTACTCACTCATATGTGTAGTTTCACACATGCCATGCGTAAAATTACCATTCAAGTGTGTAATAGATTACGTTTTATTTGTGTATTAGCTACACAGCAAGATGTAATTTTACACATTCAGTTCGCAATAGTACGCAGCTAAACGCAAAATTACATTATATTAGTGTAGTTTTAAACCACGCCTGTACACCCGAAAATGTAATTTTACACACTTATATAGTAATGTTTACACCCAGAAATGTGTAATTTTAATCCAACTGAATCACTCATTCTGATTCAGTTCAACTGAATCAGTATGAGTGATTCAGTTGTGCTGAAAAAATAAACTGATTCAACTTAACTGAAAATAACGAATCAAAAAGATTATTGATGGTTTTTTTTTACAAATTTTAAATATTTATAATGATATAAAGTATAGAATAATTTGGAATTATATAAAATATTAGAAATGATAAATATTTTGCTTATTATGTCTACATTTCTATATAAGTGTGTCATATGATAAAATAATAATTGTTTGGTGAATTTTAAAATAAACACTCCAAAAAGGTAAGATTATAAAAGTTTTATTATGAACGTTTACTTGCTTTCATGAGCATCTAGGTAATTTTATCAATGAGCACAGGTAAAACTTATGGATTAAAATTGTAGTTACATCATATCAAAAATATAGTTTAAGGAAATTAACAAAACAATACTTAAATATAAAAAAAATCAATATTCTGCTGACTCTTGCAATTCTTAGAACTTCAGGGAAAATGCATGTTGCGGTTTCATAGACGTCTTCGCCAATTCGGGTTTCTAAACAAATTAGAAAATAAGGGTTACTTAATTTTATAACCATTTTTGTTTATTTGTTTTTTCTGTTTTCAATAACTATTTCACAGCAATTTAAAATTAAGAAAATTTCGCTTTTGCTACACAATTACTTCTAGGTTATTTTACTGAATGTACAGATATTAAATTTTTGCTTAAAAAACTCACCAGAAAAGTGACCCGGCATGCTTAGGAACTGGCACTTCGGAACTGGTAGACTGAGGGTTCGAATTCCGTAGTTGGCTATATGCTGGTGAAAGTTGTCTGCAATTTCCCGTCACAATTCCAGATGAATATCGACATCGTCCTTAAGAGACGGTTGCAGACGGACACCTACCAAATCCTTATACCGCTTTTCTTGTCTTCCGCCCAATATTCTGCTGACTCTTGCAATTACTAGAACTTCAGGGAAAATGTATGCTGCGGTTTCATAGATGTCTTCACCAATTCCGGTTGCTAAACAAATCAGAGAATAAGGGTTACTTAATTTTATAACCATTTTTGTTTATTTATTTTTTTCTTTTTTCAATAACTATTTCATAGCAATTTAAAATTAAGAAAATTTCGTTTTTGCTACACAATTTTTTGTAGGTTATTTCAATGAATGTACAGATATTAAATTTTTGCTTAAAAAACTCACCAGAAAAGTGACCCGGCATGCTTAGGAACTGGCACTTCGGAACTGGTAGACTGAGGGTTCGAATTCCGTAGTTGGCTATATGCTGGCGAAAATTTTCTGCAATCTCCCATCACATTTCCAGATGGATATCGACATCGTCCTTAAGAAGACGGTTGCAAACGGACACCTGCCAAATCTTTATACCGCTTTTCTTGTCCTCCGCCCATATCATAATAAAAAAGTTTGAGAAATAATGATGTGAGTGGCGTCCATTACACAGTAGTGTCTGAAAAACGAACGTTAAATCTCATTATTATTATTATTATTACTTAAAAAACTTGATTTTATATATTAAAAAAAAAAAATACAACTAACCATAGTAATCCAGACCAATTGTCATGTCAAGAATTCATTGTAGCGCAATTCTTCTGATCTTCTTCTGGAACAAGAAATGTGAACTAACAATGACGTTACAGCAATCCATGGAATCACATTTTCACAGTAATTCACAATGTGTCGCAGTAGTCAGTGGAGTCACAGAAATCCATACATCGCATCGTTTCAATTTAGTCCTTTATGAATTTATATTACTGTAAATCAAAAAACAAAAAATTATATACTTACATTAATTAGGGTTTCCATTGATTAAAATTTAATAATTTTAGTTGGTAGCTAGAAGTACGTATATATAACAGGTATTTTATTTCCAAAGTCAATAAAATTTAGTAAAAAAACATATGTATAATTCTTTTATCACTATAGATTTTACTAATTACAAGCATTATATGATTTTTTAGACATGTCTGAATGAAAGAAATCTGAATTGTAGATTGTGGAAGTCAAGGTGATTCATTGAAACTACACATACTACAATTTATTTCACGAAAAGTTTTTATCGTTGATACAAAGAAATTTGTCTTTTATTTTAAATTGCGCATACAACAACATGGCGCAATGTTGACAAAATTAAATGCAGTTTTATAAAGTTTTTTGAACTACAAATTAGATTACTACCAATAACTGCCAAAAAAATATTGATTGACTCGAAAAATAAATTTAATAACGCCAGTAATTAAGAATATACATATAAGAGCGCCATGTGCTAACAACCGAAGTAAAATCATGTTTTTTTGTAATAATAACTGACAACATAAAAAAATTAATAGACAAATGACAGGCACGCGCGCTCGCTAAATTCAAAAAGAAACCAAAATTAAAATTAAACATGCTAGTATTAAAGTAGTTACAAAAGATAGTGTTTTAATTTTCACAAAAATTGAGAACCTCACAAAAGTTTTATCAAATTACGTAACTCTTTGTATGAATCAAAATTAAAAAATTAACTTACTTACCTGAAATATTTTAAATGTATCATCACGACACTTTGAAAACAAACAGATTTATTCCTTTGCATATTAATCAAAACAACAACATATTAAACAAAACACCACTAAAACAGTTTTTGTAAAACATTTAAAGATTAATATACAAGTAAAGGTATATTATACACAGCATACACACTAATCAAAATATACTTTTGTTTAACTAAGCTGGAAACATAAGTTTTAACCTTTTAGAATATTACTTATGTAATGTACACAAAAAAAGTAATACAATAGCAGATAAAGTTAAACACATAAATTCATATGCGCGCGCACGGTTTCTACTATTTATTGATGTAAATATAAACCAAAAACTTTGTAAATCTCCAATCTAATTGTGTATTTCATAAAGTTACACCTATTATTTGTGTAATATTAAATAAAAAACAGTAATTATACACAAATTATATAAAAATACACTAATTTTTTCATATTACACAAATAATAGCGCATATTTTCAGTGCGAAGAGTAATTTTACTCTAAATTTAAGCTATTTTACACGTTTTTGACCCCTTTTTCTTAGAGTGTATCTAAGACTTCTTTAACAGCAGAATTTATCGTTGTTAATTTTTTCTTGTTTTCTTTTGTATATGCATACCATTCTTACCTAAGGAATTAAAATTTCAGTATCACTCGCGTCATCTTAAAAAAAAATAAAATAGACACGGGGTAGTTTTGAACATGTTCAAAACTGCCTCGTGCCTATTTTAAAGTCAAAATTGTTTTCAGACTTACAAGAATATTAAAATATTAATTTTAATTTAAAAAAGCAATAGTTAGAATACCTAAGTTACTTACAAAATAAAAATTAATCTCAAATTGACAGTAACATTTACTTAGCTTTTTTCACAAATTTTTATACAGCATGACATACTAAAATACCTCTCAGAAACAATAAACGTAACCTCACTATTGACATATATGATAAGATAAATTACTACATGAACGGCGAATAATAGTACTAAATGTAACTTATCTACAGTCTCATAAATGGCCTTATAAACTAACATTTTCTATTAGAAATTTAAGTTGTTCAAAAGTGCCCCCTGTTCAAAAGTGTCCACCTTTCAACTACTGCGATCCAAACACAACTGAATTTTTAAATGGTGCTTTCAATAGAAGGCAATCTGATGAAAGGTATAGGTTCTTATATAAATAAGAGTAAGTTTAAATAAACGTCTATTCTCAAAAGATTATTTTTTATAACTCGTATATTAGAGTAAACAAATGAAAAATTACCTAGGCTGGGGACTGTCAGAGCTAAGTAGCTCAAGGCAGCACTAAACCTAAATACGCCACTGGCTTCCATAATTCAAAATAGAGTTACAGTGCAGTGATCTGAACAAACAACGATTATATAAGATTTTAATATTACTTGAAAGTAAAAAAAAAAATGTAAAACTTAAAGAACTACATTACTACAATGTAGTAAATGAGTCTTCATAATTTGAAATAGTCTCTTGCCTCGAACTTATTTAAAGCTTTTACCATTTAGTTTAATATAGCAGCACACCTAAATATATAACTATATACCTATACCATTCTCTCTGTTGGTACTACCCGTAGCTTTAAAATGAATTTTTATCATGATATATCTAAAATGTAAGCGAGCTCTGTAATATAAACTTAACTCATATATATTGTGTTGATATCAACATTTTAACATATCACACAAATAATAAACTAAATAAATAATTTATGTCATCATGCACAGCAAATTAATTTCGAAAATATATAAATAATATATTTATTCCTTATTATAAAGTGATTTATTTATTGAATGAAGTGCTTAAGTACTTACTATAGAGCAATGAAGAATAAGTAACACAAAGAGTTCAAACGATAGGATAGAACGATTTTCGAATGTCAGTTTTTTTGTGTGTATAAACCTGTGGTTCTCAGACTTTTGGCCCGCGACCCTCCTGTGCACTTAAAACTTGAAAAAGACCCCTAAAATATCTAGAAAATTTGTGGGAAATGGGTATATTATTTGTGATTAATTATTTTTGCGATCCCCCAAATAGTTTCTGTGACCCCCACTTTGAGAATCACTAGTGTAAACTAAGGACAAAGGTTTTCGGATACTCTTACCCCTTGTGAAAATTAAAAGAAGTACACTATTGTATTTCATTGAATACTGTCTTAAATCTAAAATATGTGTAGTTTTAATAAACTTAACTGAAGAGAAAAATAAAGGACTTTCAATAGCAAGATGATATGTAAAACACGTTTAAATTGTGGGGAACGAAAGATTTTATCATAAATTTATTGAAACTGCTGTTGAAGGTTCAGAGTTATCTAGCATGAATCCATAGGTTTCGTTGTTTTTTGTCTCACTTCCTTGATGACATGAATTAATTCCAGCTATCAGATATTATTTAAAGGCTCATAAAATATACTTTGAAATCTTTAATTCATTTAGCTCAGATTGCTAGCTGAATATAGAGGTACTTCTCTTAGGTTAGTTTATTCAAAACTAATAGTGAGGCATACTTGCAACCGGATATATAAAATTTAGATTCAATTAAGAATAGATAGATATGTATGTATTAATTAATCCAACAATCCAAATATAAATAATAACATTTAATTAACGTCAAATGTTTAATTAGCAAACGAATTAGCAGACTAATTGAAAATTTTAATTACGTTATTAAATAAATATATTTATTACCAATCGTTAAGAATTCTCAAATTAATTAAATAATTTAAATTCAAGTATACCTATAGGTACATAGACATAATATACCTATCTATGTATATTCTAGATAACATGAAAATAGCTGATTGTGAGTAACTAATGAATAGAATATACAGAGGTATATACCCACAGACTTAATAAAACGATAGTTATATAGTCTATAAATATACCAACAATGGCAGATATTTATGTACTATGTATAATTCAAAAACAATTATTTTTTATAACTTTATAAAAATGAGCAGAAGTTATAAATTAAATAATATTATTACAAGTATCTGGAAAAAAGCTGACAACATAATTGGAGCACTTTTCCGTTCTATTTTTATTTGAAATTTGCTGAGCGATGAGGGCTGGGCTCAGTAACTGATAAGGTACTGATTATTATATTAATATTTGTGAATAACAGCCAAAATACAGTGGCCATCCAATGGTACGTACTCCGATTTTACGTAGTGACGTCAGCGATTTAGTGGGGTTCTCCTCTCACAGATATGTTGTTGTTTGTCTGTGTTGGTGAAAATTTATGTACCAAGCCAGAGTCAGGGCCGTAGGTAATATTGTCTGAGGGTCTCGTAGCCTTAAAAAATTTTAAGATTTCACTGCAGATATATATTCACATATTCTGTATACGTAATATGCAAAATGCAAATGCAAAATCAATAACGTAAAATTCTAGAATATTCTAATCGTCAACTAGCAGAGATATCAAAAAACAGACTTCACCGTTGAATTGGTCATTAAAAATGAGATTAAACAGTGTAGTTTGACAAAAATTCTAGAATGTTCTATTTGTCAACTAGCAAAGATATTGAAAAATCAATTGTACCATTTAATTGTCCCTTGAAAAAGAGGTCAAATTACACATTTTGACAAATGTTCTGGAATATTCTATTCGTCAACTAGCAAAGATATTAAAAAACAGACGTCGCCATTGAATTGGCTACCAAAAAAAAGACCAAATAACACATTTTGAGGAATGTTCTAAAATATTCTATTTGTCAACTAAGATATTGGAAAATCTAATACACCACTTAATAGTCCAACCGAAATTAAACTAATGTAAACCAAATGTCCGAGTTTGACAAACAATTTTTGCTATTTGACGAATAGAATATTCTAGAACATTTATCAAAATGTGCTATTCCGTCTCTTATTCGATGACCAATTAAATGGTCCAATCGATTTTTCGATATCTTTGTTAGTTGACGAATAGAACATTCTAGAATTTTTGTCAAAATATGTTGCTTAATCTAATGTTTTGTGCCCAATTCAATAGTGCAGTTTGTTTTTTGGTATCTTTGCTAGTTCACAAGTAGAATATTCTAGAATTTTTGTCAGCTTCCGCTATTTGGCGTCTTTTACGCTGATGAATGCGATAGGGAAGTTGATTTTTCGACAGTTTTCTAAAAGTCGTCACTCATATTCATTAGTATAACATTCGATTTTCTTTGTCTACATAACCGAATTTTAGGTATAAATTGTCTCTTAAGATAATTTTGTATTAAATAAATTCAGATGAATAATATTTACCAACCCCCGAAACAAAAGTTTACCGACGCCCCCGATCTTCCGATTTTACATACTTCCCCTTAAATTTGCACCGACCACTACGTAAAATTGGATTTGTGGTGTATCTAATTTAAGAGGCGGTTACGCAGGCGAAAAATCGTCGGGTGGGAAAGTTGTTGCAAATTAAACTTTCTGAAAATTATATTTTATAAAATTTTCCGGGATTTTGTCCTGAATTGTCACTTAGGTGAGCTAGTTTATATTTCATGTCACCCCCACTCCCTGCGATGTAATCGAAAAAAAAAGATAAACGTATGCTACGACTCCTATCTTGTGGCACAATTGGGACTTTGTAGAAAATAACGATTTAGATATTGATACTAAATTTAGCTATTTCCTTGATCATATTACCCACGGAATAAACACCTCTTTCCCTACCAAAAGAATCAATGTTAATAGATACACTGTTAAAGTAAGCTGGTTTAATGGTGAATTAAAAGCGATGCGATCCAGTTAATATATGACTTACAATTAGCTAAATCCTTAAATTCACTTGAATTAACCTAATTAATGAAAAAATATCGTGCCAAGTATCGAAACGCATTAAACACAGCTAAGCTAAACGCACATAACGCGTACATTGCCAACTCTAATAATACTACCAAATCTACCTGACAACTTGCAAATAGTTTCAGAGGTAGCTCCAAATTGCATCAGCTAGAAGGCTCAGTGTCTCCTGATGTGTTCAATAAATTTTTCACTAATGTAGCAGAGAATAATCTCAATGATTTGCCAAGGTATAGTTTGCAGCCTGATGTTAATCTCAATAGTCACACCTTTATAAATGCAAAGAACAGGGTATCACCAGACTTTGATTTCAATGAAGTTTCGTTTATTGAAATTAGAGATATAATTTTTGAACTAAAAAATTCTTCTAGTGAAGATATGTACGGGCTTAATAGTAAAATTGTAAAATGTATTAGCAACGATATATATATATATATATATATATATATATATATATATATATATATATATATATATATATATATATATATATATATATATATATCCCTCTAACTAAACTTATTAATCAATGTATAAATCATCAATACTTTCCGTCGGCTCTAAAAATTTCTAGAGTGATACCAATAAACAAAAATGGCTCCATGAACCTATTAACCAACTATAGACCTATTTCTCTAATACCGATTTTCGGTAAAATTTTTCAAAAGTCTCTAAAGGTTTGCATTTGCGACTACAGTAGAACCTGTTTAAGTTGGACACCCGCGGTGCAATCAAAAACTGTCCAACATAAACAGGTGTCCAACATATGCAAAATACCAAAATCATCGTCTGCATTAAACCGATCTTCTGGCGCATAATCTTGCAACAGATTTTCCAGTTTTCTTTTCCATTCTTTCGCCTCTTCTAAGTCTGCTGATGCTGACTCTCCACACAAAGTTTTAAATTTAATATTATGCCGATTTAGAAAACTTTCTAACCATCCATTACTTGCTTGAAAATTAATGTCTAATTTTAAGGCTATCGCTTTTGCTTTTTCTTGCAGTAGAGGACCGGATACTGGAAGATTCGATGAACGGCACTTAACAAAAAAGTCATAAACTTTTTGATTTATTGCTTCATTACCAGTTTTACGAATTTTTCTTTTTCGTTCGGCGCTGCAATTCTTTTCGTAAGCTTTCAAAATTTCGTCTTTACACTTCAAAATATTCCCAACAGTTGATTTGGAAATTCCAAATTGGTCGGCTGCCTTTCTTAAACTAACACCATTCTCTACTAAGTCTATAACATTTTTTTTCTTTTCAATGGTCAATTCTACTAAACATTTTCGCTTCGAACTCATGGTGTTAAATTTGTAACTAATAAATATTCAAGAGATCTGTACACATGAAATCACTGCTGATTATTGACTAATAACCATTGTGACTGCCGAGCTTTTATATTTTTAGGACATAACTAACACGTGTTTCGGTCACGTGTAAAAATTCAATTATTATAACTGTCATAACATAACCTGCCTCGTAACATAATGAACCTCGCTACACGTTATAACATAACGAACCTCGCTACAAAACCATGGCAGTGGGAGATTCGAGGGCAGGTCCAATGGATGTTCGAGGACCCGCTCTAAACGGGGCATGGGCGTTCAAAGGTGTTCATGAACTCCCGGAGAAAGTCGTCTCGTGCGACCGGAGCGTGCGGAGCGTCCCGATAATAACTGCTTTTTGCATTGACGCCGCTAACATGTTGGCGTGAGATCTACAAGCCGGAATGATGTTAAGATTGCGTACAAAGGGTACAGTTGTCGCAGTTCGTGTATTACATCTTGATATTTAATCCTTTTTTGCTCCTCCTTTTCGACTATGTTAGTTTCCGCCGGAGCAGAGAACTCGATAACATACATAGTCTGAGATGGTAAATCTTGGAGCACAACATCAGGCTTATTAGCGCTCAATTGCCTGGTAGTTGCAACCGGCATGTTTCAAAAGATCTTGCACTTTTGGTTGGCAACAAAGGATTCTACTACCGCAGGATTGTAGGGCAAGACTGGTGTTTTGTCAACTTTGTAATGATGACGAAGATAAAAGTAGAGCACACGCAACGCTGCATTATGGCGATGGATATAGGTGGATTTAGCATAATAAGAACAACCTGAAGTCAGGTGTATTAAGGTTTCCGGGTATGCTTTGCATGCCCGACACGAGGTACTCAAAACCCCTTTATTACCCATCACATATTTTTGGTGTGTTAAGGTGTTCCACACTCCATCTTGAGCTGCAGTGATAAAGCCCTCCGTTTCCGATTTAAGTCCATTAACTCTCAAGAAAGCCCAAGTGAGTTCGCTGGAAAGGCCAAGGTTGTCAAGGTGACGGTAGAACATACCCTGGTGAACTTTGTCGCGATGCTGATTGAGCAGATGTTGTTGCTCGGCTCTCTTGATTGCCGACTTTTGGCGCGACTGTGATAGTGAAAGAATGTTATCATCACCGTCGCGATTACGCGGATCGAAGGCTAAGCCCAAGATATCGGCGGCACGTTGCGCTGCTGTGAATAAAAATGCGCCTACGCCAGCAAGCTCGTGGTCCCTGACGAGTTGCAATAGCGGGTCTGAACTGTTAAGTACACGACAAGCTGTACCTAAGACTATACGATCATGTAAACGTTCGACTGATAGGAGCCCCCTCCCCTCTGGTCTCGTGGGAGGGAAAGTCGTTGTGTCGATGCGCGTGGGTGCAAACTACGGTTGATATTCATTATTTTTCGCGTGTCTCGGTCTAGTTCCTCCAATTCATTCACATTCCACTTAATTGAGCCAAAAGTATATAAAAGGATGGGTATGGCTAACATTTTTGTAGCGCTGGTCTTGTTCTTCGCCGACAATTCGGAACTCCAAAGTCGGAGAAGGCGCTTATATCTACTACTTAAGGCGGCCTCCATGTTCTTCACGTCCTGGATGTGACTTTCGCCAACACCAAGGTACGTATAGGTCGCTCCTTCATCAAGATGTTCTATGATGCTTCCATCCACTAATTGGGCGTGTGAAACAAAATTCGGAACTACACTATGCTTACAGTGCACCACCGCGCATTTGTCTAGTCCGAACTCCATACCGATCGCGTGCGTGTATTTGTGTATTAATTTTAGAGCGCAGTTGAGATCACTCTCCGACGAGGCATACAGTTTTAAGTCATCACACAAGTAGCCGGGTTCCTCTCTCAGGCTGATTGACAGGGGCAACAACGAGATGCAAAACAAAAGTGGGCTAAGGCCGTCTCCTTGGTATACACCTCGTTTGTATGTCACCAACTCCGTTGAGACAACGTGTTCACCAGATGTTATTGTGAACCTTGTTTTCCAGAGCGGCAACAGGTGTTCAATACATTTACTAATGTCGGGGTGGACTCGCAGACAATGGAGCAAGTAGATAATGAGCATGGTTGCGACCATGCTCAGGTTGCATTTGTGCTGTCTAGGGTCCTGACAGATACATCTGTCGACCAGCAAGTTGTCTTTGCAACCCGACATTCCTCTTTTTGAACCTCGTTGTTCATAGATCGAACTCCACACTGGTTCAATCGCCTTCAAGATGCGTTCGTATAGAATGGAAGTGAACGCTTTATACACAGTGTTCAGGCACGCTATCGGTCTGTAGTTCTGCGGTTGGGATAGGTCACCTTTTTTTGGTATTAAGACCGTTCTTCCCTCAGCGAGCCACGATGGTATTGGCTCACAGTTAAATAACCAATTTGAGAATATACGGGCAAGGTGGTGGTGGGTACTAGTGAGCTTTTTCCACTAAAAATTCGTTATTCCATCAATGCCCGGAGCCGAATAGTTCTTCTTGCCTTTGAAAGCAAGTTCGACTTCGTCTTTATCAACAGATATTATAATGGTATGAGATGGCACTTTGCCAAGCTGTTGTTTGCAGTACCATCTAAACTGACTGATGGCAATACAGTCCAAGTCAATCTCTTTAGTCGTCTCATATATCCCCCACCAATAATCCTCTATTGCGTCGACCGTCGGTGGCTGCTCCACGACAGGGCTTTTAGATGCGAACAGGCGTGAAGGTTTCGAGTTAAAGATCTTATTTTCCCGAATACACCGTTCACGTCTGGCTACTTTCTTCTTGGCTAGGGCCAATGCGCGTATCTTATCCAAATGTGTCTGTTTGATGGTCAACAGATTGCCCAAATTTATCGTGTGATAGCAGTACCTTAGTTCTCTGGCAAAAGCCCGTACCTTTCGCGTAAAGCGCCTGTTGGTCTGAATATATTCTATCACACATTGGATACGCGATACCAGCTGTCGTAGTGCCCTCACTTTGGTGTCAATTTGTTTAACACGAATACGTGCCTTCTCCTCTGCAGTCTTTTGCTGCTTAGTACATGGGATCAGGACACGCATCGCTCCATATACTGCGTTGTCGACGTCGGTGAGATCACTGGATGGGGATAGATGATCGTCCAAAATTTCGTTTAGTAAGGTCAGTTGTTCGCCCTTTATATACGTCCGTCGGTATTTGGGACGTGGTCGTTTGTCAAAGTCTAAATCGGTATCGAGAAGATCCCGAAATTGTTTTCTTAAATTGTCTGAGACAGAAAGGGATTTATTCAGATCGGCATCATTCTGTGTGGGAGCTGAACTTGTTCTGGTGTTAGACTCTAACACAGTATCTGTGTTGGCTTGATTTAACAAGTCCGTCTGTGCCTCAGTAACTACGCTGCCACTGCAAGTTACCGGTTGATCCCGCTCTATGGTGTTATTTGTCGAGCTCTCACCGTTGACCGCAGAATCCTGTTCAGCTTCCACCACCGCAGTTTCTGCAACCCTAGCTTCTTCGCGAGCTTCTCGATTATCGTCATGTCCGGTAGGTATGTTTAATTTTACAATTCGGGCTACATGGTCACGCAGATTTTGTGGCGTTAAATTAGAGTGTTCGGGATGCTTCTGGCACCATATGGCGTGCATCCTTGCTATGTACCCTCTCTTTGGCTCACTTTGTGTGCGGCATGTGAGAAAATCTCTCCTCAAGCTGTCCGTCCACTCCAGGCGCACGAGACGAGAAGATGAATTTTGACCGGTTCCGCCTTTTTGTGCGGGCCCACCCGAGAGACCCGCGACACGACCAGCCTTCCTAGTTCTATTACCGTTGGGAACTAGTTAAAACCTGTTAGGGGTAGTTAGCCCGTTAACAGAGACCACCATTTAGCGCTGGTTGACTCCAGCACCAGGTACCAGAAAGTACCTGGTCTTAGCTCGGGAACCCCGCGAGCGCTACTTCCCGTGTTGTTGTAGCAACCGACCACCTAAGCAACCAGGTGTTACAACAAGCCCCTGAGGGCTTATTATTATTATTATTATTATAGACTTTTACGCCAACCTGCCGCTCACTACTCAGTAGGACAGTACTGGGTAACATTCACCTATACCGGCATTATGCAAGGTATTAGGGGCTCTGTGGAAGGGTAATGTGCCAAACCAATCCGTAAAAGTACCGTAGTACATTCACGGACGGGCCTGTCACATCACTCCTTATATTGTTGTTGTTGTTGCTTGAAACGAGGTGTTATGCGTCTATTTTGGTGTACACTGGGTCGTACGACGAAACTTTCGTGGGAGCGTAGATGTTGGCTCAATGACAGACGGCTGTGATAGCCTGGTTCATTTCGTGTCCTCAGAGGATAGGCAGGATTAGGGACAGAGGGAAGGGAAAGGACTGTTTGTGTTTGTGTGTGTGTTCGTGTATGTGTGTGGATGTGTCGTTCTATTATATTATTATTATAGACTTTTACGCCAACCTGGCGCTCACTACTCAGTAGGACAGTACTGGGTAACATTCACCTATACCGGCATTATGCAAGGTATTAGGCTCTGTGGAAGGGTAATGTGCCAAACCAATCCGTAAAAGTATCGTAGTACATTCACGGACGGGTTTGTCACATCACTCCCTATATTGTTGTTATTGCTACTTGAAACGAGGTGTTATTCGTCTATTTTGGTGTACACTGGGTCGTACGGCGAGACTTTTGTGGGAGCGTAGATGTTGGCTCAATGACAGAGGGCTGTGAAAGCCTAGTTCGTTTTCGTGTCCTCAGATGGTAGGTAGGAGTAGGGACAGAGGGAAGGGAAAGGACTGTTTGTGTTTGTGTGTGTGTTTGTGTATGTGTGTGGATGTGTCTTTCTATTTTACGTTTCTTGGTGTAGATGTTTTCTGGTTTATCAAATTGCTCATTAAGATCGGGTGTTCCTGGAACTGCGCGTTTAGATGGTACAGAGGTTGACGGACCTTGTGTGTTATTGAATTGGGGAGGATTGTGCACCAGAGCGGTAACAGTGACAGTGCGGCAGTTGTTCGATCCCCCCTCTCCATCAGACGAATCTGGATCTGTATGTGTGTTAAGGGTTTGTCTTTCAGTGTTAGTGTATTCTGTGTTTATGTATGTCTGTTGTGTGTCTGTAAGATGAGTGTCAGTGTATTGTTCGCTCACTGTAGATGGCTCAGATGGAGTAGAAGCAGGTTATTATTATTATTATTATTATTATTATTATAGACTTTTACGCCAACCTGGCGCTCACTACTCAGTAGGACAGTACTGGGTAACATTCACCTATACCGGCATTATGCAAGGTATTAGGCTCTGTGGAAGGGTAATGTGCCAAATCAATCCGTAAAAGTACCGTAGTACATTCACGGACGGGTTTGTCACATCACTCCTTATATTGTTGTTGTTGTTGCTTGAAACGAGGTGTTATGCGTCTATTTTGGTGTATACTGGTTCGTACGACGAGACTTTTGTGGGAGCGTAGATGTTGGCTCAATGACAGAGGGCTGTGAAAGCCTAGTTCGTTTTCGTGTCCTCAGATGGTAGGTAGGAGTAGGGACAGAGGGAAGGGAAAGGACTGTTTGTTATTATTATTATTATTATTATTATTATTATTATTATTATTATTATTATTATTATTTTTAAATTAATATTGGGGTACTGCTGTCGGTGGATGGCGCGGTCAGCAGCACCCGGCGGCATCGCCATCGGAGGACATGCGCCGCCATAAACAGTAAAAGTAAAAACGACACATAAAGACAGGAACACATAAATGCATTAGACAACGGACAAACATACACATGATAAAATCCAACGATGGGCCCTGCCATCCCAGGGCTTAAAAAGAGTGGACAGTCCTTGGTGATGGTACGATAAGTACTAGACAGAGCGTCCGGTCACCAAGGCCTGAAGACCATCGCTGCGACTCCCCCCGAGGCATAAAGGGTCTTGGGGTGGAGGAACCTTACTAGATAATACACAAATAAATATCACAGATTAGTATCACGGTAAGTATCACAGATAAAACTTATTGCGTCACTGGGAGGCCGCAGGCCGACCAGTGAAGCAATAAGGAGTTAAAACAATACCGCTGTAGAGCCATAACAACAGGCCCACAGCGGCATAACAAAATATCACAGATAAATGAAATCAAGTGATGTACCACCTCGGGTGGAAAACGCCCTCAGTGGTACATCGTTAAAACAAAACATATTAAAAACAACCTTATTAAAAAGCAAAAACAACAATATCACAAGTTTGACAATATTTCTTGCTCTGTGACACGATTCCGCTCCCCATAGTCTCGACAATTCCGAAATGGCTTCGTCAACACCTAGGAGCTCACACGTGTAGGGACAGTGACATCTGATTACTGAGCAACATGTACTGTTCTGTCAGATAGCTGATTACTGGGTACATGTGCCGTTCTGTCAGATGTCGGGGCCAACCTACACGAGAGACCGGTACGATGACTAGGCCACGTTCGTCCGAGTCGAGACTACAGAGAACGGGACAATGCCACAGAGTATCACAAAGCTAACATCTGACCTGTGTTCGAATCACTTCGACGGGGCGGAAGCCGCCATATCAACGCCCACGAACGCATCCGTACGAGGGACGACGACGTCTCCTTACTGGGCGAGCTCGCTCAAGCTGTTCGGGCAGACGTCGACTCGCACGTGTGGCCGATGAGAACGAGTGCGTCGGGAGCCGCATTCCTACCCACCGAACTGACAAAAACAAGGCCAGGGAAACATCACAGTAACAATTAAAAAGTACCACCGCAGGCATGAGAACCCAAGGTGGCATAACTACTATCACAGACACAGATCACAATTTTTACATAAATCACAGACGCAATATCACCTTTTCGACACATCCGAACGGTATCGTCGGACTCCGAAAATCACGCCCAATGGAGTATGCAGCACTGGCGACGCGTTGAATTCCGGTGAAGGTACTATTAATGAAACTCAAGCTGACGCAGGCATAACACTCACTCGGGGGATACGACATCGTCCCCTGCACACGATCATCCTTGTCGAAACACGGTACCAGAGCCTCGTCAGCCTGCTAGCCGAAGCTAACAGCTGCCCGCCGGGCACGAACGGGGACATGAAGGTTGGATTTTAGCCCAGCATTATTATTATTATTTTTTTTTTGTGATTAAAATTGGGGTACTGCTGCCGGTGAATGGCGCGGTCAGCAGCACCCGGCGGCATCGCCAAATAAGGGCATGCGCCGCCAAAACGAGAAATATAAATAAAAACAACACGTAAAGACAGGGACACATAAATGCACTAGACAATGGAAAAACATACACATAATAAAATTCACTGATGAGCCCTGCCATCCCAGGGTTTCATAACGAGCGGACAGTCCTTGGTGGCGGTACGCTAAGTACTAGCCAGAACGTCCGGTCACCAAGAACTGAAAACCAACGATGAAACTCCGAGGTGTAAAGGGCCTTGGCGTGGAGAATATTGAGTAAAATATCACAAGATAAGAACATCACAATAACATCACAAAGAAAAAATAAGAAGAAAATCTTATTACGTCGCTGGGGAGCCACAGGCCGACCAGTGCCGCAATAAGTAGTTAAAAACAAAACCGCTGAGGGACCACAACAGCAAGCCCACAGCGGCACAACAAGATATCACAGATAAGAATAAAAAGATGATGTACCACCTCGGGTGGAAAAAGCCCTCAGTGGTACATCGTTAAGACAAAACAGATTAAAAACAATCTTATTAACAAATGAAAACAACAATATCACAGATTTTAAAAAATTTCTTGCTCTGTGGCACGATTCCGCTCCCCATAGTCTCAACAATTCCGAAATGGCTTCGTCAACATCTAGCAACTCACATGTGTAGGGACAGTGACATCTGATTACTGAGCAACATGTACTGTTCTGTCAGATAACTGATTACTGGGTACATGTGCTGTTCTGTCAGATGTCGGGGTCAACCTACACGGGAGACCGGTACGATGACTAGGCCACGTTCGTCCGAGTTGAGGCTACAGAGAACGGGACAATGCCACAGAGTATCACAAAGCCAACATCTGACCTATGTTCGTATCACTTCGACGGGGCGGAAGCCACCACATCGACGCTCACGAACGCATCGGTACGAGGGACGACGACGTCTCCTTACTGAGCGAGCTCGCTCAAGCCGTTCGGGCAGACATCGACTCATACGTGTGGTCGATGAGAACGAGTGCGTCGAGAGCCGCATTCCTACCCATCGAAATGACAAGAACAAGGTCCGGGAAATATCACAGACCGAGCAGCTAGACAATACCACGGCAGGCATGAAAACCCCAAGTGGCATAACAAGTATCACAGATATAAAAGTATCACAGATAGGTTAAACAAAATCACAGATGTAACATCGCACATTTCAACTCGTCTGAACGGTCTCGTCGGACTCCGAAGATCACGCCCATGGGAGTAGACAGCACTGACGACGCATTCAATTCCGGTCAAGGTACCAATTAAACCAAATCAAACTGACGCAGGCATAACACTCACTCGGGGGATACAACACCGTCCCCTCCACACGATCATTCTTGTCGAAACACAGTACCAGAGCCTCGTCAGCCTGCTAGCCGAAGCTAACAGTTCCCCACCGGGCACGAACGGGGACGTGAAGGATGGATTTTAGCCCAGCATTATTTTTTTTAAATTAAAATTGGGGTACTGCTGCCGGTGGATGGCGCGGTCAGCAGCACCCGGCGGCATCGCCATCCATGGGCATGCGCCGTCAAAATTAGGAAAAACGATAAAAACAACACATAAAGACAGGAACACATAAATGCAATAGACAAAGGACAAACATACACATAATAAAATTCAACGATGGACCCTGCCATCCCAGGGCTTCACAAAGAGTGGACAGTTCCCGGTGGCGGCACGCTAAGTACTAGCCAGAGCGTCCGGCTACCAAGGTCTGAAAACCAACGATGAAAAGGGCTTCGGAGTGGAGAAAACTGACTAGAAAACACTCAAAAAATTTATCAGACAATATTAAAAAAAAAAATCTTATTACGCCACTGGGAAGCCACAGGCCGACCAGTGCCGCAATAAGTAGTTAAAAACAAAACCGCTGAAAGGCCACAACAGCAAGCCCACAGCGGCATAACAAAATATCACAGATAAGAATAACAAGATGATGTACCACCTCGGGTGGAAAAGGCCCTCATTGGTACATCGTTAAAACAAAACAGATTAAAACAATCTTATTAAAAAATAAAAACAACAATATCACAGATTTTAAAAAATTTCTTGCTCTGTGGCACGATTCCGCTCCCCATAGTCTCAACAATTCCGAAATGGCTTCGTCAATACCTAGGAACTCACACGTATAGGGACAGTGACATCTGATTACTGAGCAACATGTACTGTTCTGTCAGATAGCTGATTACTGGGTACATGTGCCGTTCTGTCAGATGTCGGAGTCAACCTACACGGGAGACCGGTACGATGACTAGGCCACGTTCGTCCGAGTCGAGGCTACAGAGAACGGAACAATGCCACAGAGTATCACAAAGCCAACATCTGACCTGTGTTCGTATCACGAACGCATCCGTACGAGGGACGACGACGTCTCCTTACTGGGCGAGCTCGCTCAAGCTGTTCGGGCAGACGTCGACTCGTACGTGTGGCCGATGAGAACGAGTGCGTCGGGAGCCGCATTCCTACCCATCGAAATGACAAGAACAAGGCCAGGGAAACATCACAGGAAGAGCAATATTTGAAAAATACCACTGCAGGCATGAAAACCCAGGGTGGCATAACAAGGATCACAGATTCGTCACAGCTTGGTTAAAACAAAATCACAGATAAAATATCACTTTTCGACTCGTCTGACGCGATTCACGAGACTGGTAAACATACCCATACCAGCTACTGCATTCACTTTCGTCAGTCAGTTGAGCAGCGTCAGCCCCAATTTCTTCAAAAATCTTTTAGCACTTCTGCTAAACTAATGGAAAATGTATTCTACCTTTGGGAAGTTTTTAGAATTTCCTCAATGGCGTTTAATGTTTATAGCTCAATGGCTATAAACAAAATCAAAAAAACAAAAACAAAAAGAAAAATTGACAACTACAGCTTTTGTGTCTTTTTGACAGTTTTATGACGAAAACACCTATCAAAACTTATTTGTAAATTCTATATTTAGGCATTCTTTTAGAAATTAGTTTAAATATTTTAGGATAATTTAAATTCACACAACGAAAATAATGTCCTTGTCTTCCCACCGATTGTATTTTTTTACTTCGTACATTCATATTATTTTTCTTTATTGTGATGGTTTACCTGATGCTGAATGTTAATTTTATTATATCAGCTAAATAAGGTAAATCGGATAAAACACGGATGAAACTAAAAGCCAAAGATAGTTTTAATATAATATAATCCAGTTACAGAGGAAGGAAATTTCAATGTCGACATGTACCAACATGTTTAATATAATTATTTAAAATATTTTATTTGTCATTAAGTATTACACTTTATCGAAAAATTCACTTAATTAATTCCTAAGAAAATGTACAAGTTATTAAAAATAACATTAACCAGTAGTAATTAAATGGTTAAATTCATTACCTTTTCGGAATCGTCATTATGTAATTATAGGTATCTTCTACAAAATGGCCCATTTATTTAAATAAAAAGTTCGAGATTTTATCTTACACATATTTTTGTACTTTGCTTTTGACATTCAAAAATAATGGAATAGAGGAAATATTAAATCATATTTATAATTGTTGTATCGTATGCCGGCATACCATATCATTAACTTTATTATTTTTTCTGCTCAATTTACTCAAATTTTATTTATTAAAACTAGGCAATATAAAATTTCATGATGTTTAAATAGCTACCAAATTTTTATTACCAAGTTTGATGTAATAAAACTAAAACAAAATTCTTGTATTAGGCAGATACTGTTCTATTTCACATTAATATTTAATTAATTCGACCAATAAAAATGGAAGCTAATTAAGAATAAAATTTTAAATATAAGAAATAATAAATTATTATAATTATGGCTAAAATTGTAACTAATTAACGTCATATATTTCAAATTTTTTCTCTAAGAAGTTATTTAAGATATTCATGATTTTAGCTTTTGTCGGAACTAATATTTAATAGTAAAAAATTTTAAAATTTTCTTTAGTATTACAACAACCTACTCCTATGTTTGCACCGGGTAATTTATTTTTGATGGGATTAGTTACATGAAGCAGATATTTTCGAAAATTGAGGTAAGTCTGTAAAGGAGTCTCCACATTCTCGCCGAGGTTGGACGAAACGAGAATGTAGAGGGTCATTTCGTTGTGTCTCGCGGTTGGTGTTCTAATGCTATTCATATGGCTGAGCCAACCTCAGCGAGGCACTCGACGAGGAACCTCGTCCAACCTCGGCGAGAATGTGGGACTCCTTAAGAACAAAATTAAGCAAACACTTCTTAATTATTAATAATTTACTTACTATTAAGAGATAAAATATTTTTTGAAGTAATTGAAGATGAAAATTAAGTAACTGCATTGAAGCAGTGTTTACAATAAATTAATATCTTCATGTAAGGTGAAAACTGATATTGTAAAAACTGCAATTTTTATAACAAGTAATCACACAATAAAAGTAATAGGTATATTTGTACCCCTTTCGCACAAAAATTATTTGTTTTTCTTCGTTCTTCTTAGTTCTTAATATTTAGTAATACACTTACAAGTAAAGGTCCCGAGCCGGACCTCTCGATTTTGATGAAACTTAAATATGTTGTAGAACACTAAAAACTAAAGGACACGTATTTATGTTTATCTGCAGAAAAACGGTTGGAAGGGGTGAAATCGCCTTTCAAAAATTGGGGTAAATATTTAATTTTTCAAATATCTCGAAAACAGTAACAGATAGAGCAAAAGTTTAAATTGGCGATATTGCTCTTTTTTAAAGAGCTATCTACTGATATAAAATTTGTTCAAATTACATAAACAGGGGTGGTTGAGGGTTAAAATTTGGGGGGTTAATTTAGCAAAAGGGGGGTGAAAAATAAACAATATAAAAATTTTGTTTACAGATTTGAAATCTACGTCAAAAAATCTGAAGGACCTGTTTTTTTTCAATGTCCTAATATTAAGTCTAGGGGTAGTTAACTAGGGGGTGACTGTGTCTAATAGTCATACTATTTGGGTATTTCAAGAAGTTCTTCTTCATGGAAAATAGTTTAAGACAATTAAAATAACGTAGAAATGAATTTCTCGAATTCAAAATTCAGTTTGAGCAACACTGGAGAGGGGGTAAGTCACCCTCTTAAATTACATACTAGTTTACATACACTCATTTCTACTATTAACACACTGACAATGGGTAATAATGTCACAATAAGTGGTTCTGAAGTTTGACTATCGTATGTAAGGTTTTTATTAGGTTTCCATTCATTTGGAAAATATCGTTATTTTCGGTATTGATAATTTTCGGTAACGAGAACTATAATATCCATTTAAAAACAAACCTAATAAAAACCTTACATACGATAGTTTAACTTCGGAACCACTTATTGTGACATTATTATACCCACTGTCACAGTATTTCAGTGTGTTAATAGTAAAAATGAGTGTATGTAAACTAGTTATGTAATTTAAGAGGGTGACTCACCCCCTCTCCAATGTTGCTCAAACTGAATCTTGAATTCGAGAAATTCATTTCTACGTTATTTTAATTGTGTTAAACTATTTTCCATGAAGAAGAACTTCTTGAAATACCCAAACAGTATGACTATTCGACACAGTCACCCCCTGGTTAACTACCCCTAGACTTAATATTAGGACTTTGAGCAAAAACAGGTCGATTAGATTTTTTGACGTAGATTTCAAATCTGTAAACCTAATTTTTATATTGTTTATTTTTCACCCCCTTTTTGCAAAATCAACCCCCAAATTTTAACCCCCAACCACCCCTGTTGATGTAATTTGAACCAATTGCAGATCAATAGGTAGCTCTTTAGAAAAGAGCAATATCGCCAATTTAAACTTTTGCTCTATCTCTTACTGTTTTCGAGATATTTGAAAAATTAAATTTTTACCCCAATTTTTGAAGGGCGATTTCACCCCTTCAAACCATTTTTCCGCAGATAAAAAAAAATACGTGTCCCTTAGTTTTTAGTGTTCTACAACATATTTAAGTTTCATCAAATTCGATAGGTCCGGCCTCGGGACTTTTACTTGTTAGTATTTCCGCTCAAATAAAAAATTACTAATTTTTTTTTTATTTCAGCGAAAACACTACTGAAGGGGATAAAATAGTGATCGAAACCGGTCTAATAAAAGGAGCGAAGAAGAGAAAATAATTTTTGTGGGAAAGCGCACAAGTATATTATTTTTATTGTACAAATTAACCTACAGTTTCGCTCTTAATATTATAATCATATTTAAGTAATCACACTCTTAACATCATTAATCTGATACTAGTTGGAGTGCTGGAAACGTTATGAAGATGTCTGATATTTTTCTGTTCAATTACATAATAAAATACATCAAATTCAACAAACAGTGAAAGAGTTGTGCATGAAGTTTTTAACCATGGAACACTGGCAGGAATACAACTATCTCTTTTCTGCAATCACTTATGGGCAAAAGTATATGTGCATTTTACAGAACTATGTTGCCATTGACTTACTAGCTACCAATGGGTGTGTTTCAATTGTTGTCATATTGTTGCTGTTGTGTTACCGTGTATACGTACATCTACGTACCGCATACATATTATGTATTTTTTCAGTATATGCGTATGCAAGACACGCATATACACAACCATTTATCGCACTACCACACACACCTCCGCGTGCACATATATAACGTAGTGGTGGGATATCTTTTATCCTTTAGCGTTGCACTGGTTTCAGTAGTATAGAGATACTACCGTTCGTTCTGTATTCTGTGTTTTTAACGTTGTTCACACAGCGCTCTCACGATTTAAGGGGGATCACTAGTGTGACCGCCTGAAAAAAGGTGATTTTTGGGAATTTTTAAAAAAAAAACTACTGTATGGATTGTTTTAATATTTTAAGGATATATTCGCTGATATATAATAAATTAAAGATAAAATTTTTGGACAAAAAAATTGAAAATTGAGTGAGTTATTCGCGATCTCCCAAGGCTCCAAAAAGAAAAATTCCCCCACTGCTGCAGTGATAGCGACCTTCACAGTGCTTGAAATCAAAAATACCAAAAAGCATATTAAACTAGAAGGTATTGCCCGTGCCGTGAACCTCAATCAAAAAAAAAAAGTTGAAATTTTATAAAATGGCGAAGTTTTTAAAAATAAGTTTCAAATTTTGCGCGAAAATTTGATGATTTTTGGCCTGCAAAAATTACATTTTTTATTCGATCGGGAAACTGGAGGTTCATGGTACGAAGATATATATATATATACATATATATATATATATATATATATATATATATATATATATATATATATATATATATATATATATATATATATATATAGAAGAAGCTGCAATAAGAATCAAATGGATCGGATGGTTTGTGTTCGAGTTATAACTGCAGCAAATTTGAAAAATGTAGTTTTTCGTTATCTTACCTTTTAGTTTTAATCACTGAGAATTTTTACTAAAATTATTTATGATGTACTCACTATAGCAGTCATAATAAAACTAGACGAGTCGTTTAAATGTGCCAGGGTCTAGCTGCTTCACAACATGTGACTGGCAGCCACGTCCAAAAACTCCCGAACTATTAACTTTCATACATTTCTTAATAACTCAAAGTTAAGATTGAAAATCAGAATTCGCTCTTCAGATGGCTGTAACTCAAAAACTATTTGAGATACGTACTTGAAATTTTAGTATGTTATTTTTAAAGGTATAGATATCAACTATCAAAACATGCAAGAAAATTTTTTTTAATTTTTTCAGAATGTCACACTAGTGGTCCCCCTTAAAATAATTGACGAGTCTTTTCTTAAAATTTTCATTTTATTCGAAGTCGACCTGATTAAAAACACCTAATTTACATCTAATTTCCCATATTTTAAATCAGCACTTTTCAACGAGTGGGTTGCGAAACCTTGCGGGTCGCGAAACCAAAGAGGGTCGCAGTTACTTTAAAAATAAGACCACTCCAGTTGAATAAATAATATTTAATAAAGAGAAGGTTAATTAATGGTTACATTAGTGTGACAGTTTCACACTTTCGCGTGATAGTTTCAAAATTGCTACTTATTTTCAATAACAGTAAATCCGAATTTTAAATAATTGTAGTCATGTAGACACTTTTTCTTTGGTTTTGTTTTATTACTCTCATTGAAACTTGAAGTTGACGATTGTGCATATGTTTTCAGAAACTTATCCATTTTCAATAATTAAAATGAGCACAGAATTTTGAATATTAGACAATAAAAGACAGTGAGCTACTACTAAACAAACAACAAGGCAATTCAATAAATTTAAACACTAACGCGAGTTCAGAATTCAAAGAATTCAAATGGATTACTCTCGTTAGTGTTAAACGGCGCCGACTGTCGCACGTCCGCGGCTCACTTTTTATGCCACGCGCGCGATCAGAAACTACTAGAAGTCATCAACTTCAATTTCGATATAAAAATCTGCCTGTTTGAAGTCCTTAATTACGTATTTAATCGATACCTAACTATGAAAATAATTAATAATGATGACCGGATTCGATATTTATAACATAAAAAAATAAAAGTTAGTAATAGCAGAGGGTAGAGGGTCGCGGAATATTCTTTTTTTTACTAAGGGGGTCGCGCCATGAAAAAAGTTGAAAACACTAAATTATCTAAAAACGGCTATAAGACTTAACCGTTTACGTAAAGCTAACCGTCCGTCTTGTTTTTTATGTTTTCTAAAAAATCGTTAATAATTATATTTTATATAAATAATTATTTTTTATATTAGAATTTTTTCTTAAATTTTAGTTTTTGGGACGGCTAGGTTTATTTAGGTTTCATTTAGCCTATTAACAATATTATTCTTTTAAGTTTTGTGTTTAAAACAATTAGTTTTAATAAGTTATGGACCTTTGTGTATTATGTTAAATACTGAAGCGCTGTGTTATTTTTCTGTTTTTATATTTTATATTACAAATATTTAACATTTTCAATATTTTGATTGGTGTAGATGTTATTTACAGTAATGAAATCTTTTATTTTACTTACCCCGAAGCTTAAACAATTAAATTGTGCCTTGGACAAAAAAAATTAAAAATAAAATACATCAAAATTTTATCTCAAAATCTAATTTTAATTTTAATATATATATATATATATATATATATATATATATATATATATATATATATATATATATATATATATATATATATAGTTTTTTGTTTGAATCAACAAAATGTTTAATGTTGGCGCGTAATTTCAAGGTTCGAATAATACATATTATGTAACGAAAAACAAAAAACAATAACAAAAAGATAGAGATACAGATTAGTGAATAGATTAAGAAGCGAAACAAAATTATTATTAAGTTATTAAAATGAAACTTGTTAGGTTAGTGAACTGTAAATAATTATTGAATATATAACTTGTATATATGTATACAGGTTTGGATACTACACGTCTTAATAAATAACGTATGTGCAATAGTAATACAAATTTTCTAAGCTATACAAGGGGGATACATTTGATACATATCAATAAATACTTTATTACTGACAATGAAAAGAGGTGCTCGGTCTATCAAATAGTCCACTATGGATTAACATTGATATAGCCCAGTTTTTCAGTTTACTGTGTTCATTGAATATTTTGAAAAACGCAACGTGGGTCTGCGGTACGTGCTTTCTCTAATTTTTTTATTTAATGATGGTCTCATACAATCTCACTTACAATTAGATTAATATCTGGGAATTGAGATGGTTAATATATGTGATTAATATCGCTACTTCTCTCTGTGAACCGCGTAAATCAAAACATGTTTTAGGACACACAAGAAAAAGATTAAATACTGTATTTATATACATACTTATCTATATATATTTATATATACAGGTAGCCAACACCAAAGAGTGTAATTGGCATAAATCTTAAGTTCATAGTGACGAAAACACAGAAAATACGTTTTTTTGTGTGTCCAAAAATTGGGAGTTTTCAGATACTAGGTTCACAGAGAGGTTCAGCCATATTAACTTTATTGGTTGAAATTTTTTCACTTTACTATTTTTTTTTTAACTATGATTTTTTGTCTATTAAGTATAATTATTTACGATTACAAGAGTTTAGAAGCAAAATCAACCCCTTTGATCGTAGTGGATCTCATCTCACCCGCATACCCATTGCATAATAATGCCATGCTTTTCCAAAACTAACAAGGAGATGCACCCAGAGTGAAATTCACAATTTTGAAGCAAATTCGCTGGTGTGTAGAATAGTCAAAAATAGCAGACCCGTATTTTTTTATCGGTCATCTTCCACGTTTACGGGGTGAAACCAGCCCGGAAAGTTGGGGGTTCAAATTTTATTTCTTAAGATATCTCGAAAATTATAAAAGATAGAGGAAAACATTAAATTGACGAAAAGTTACTTTTTGAAAGACCTATTCACGTGTATATATTAAACCAGGGTTGAGTACGTGAGGAGGGGGGGGTGGAAGAGTAAAAATTGGAGTAAACTTTCTTGTACAGCCTGAGTGGTTCAATGTATCAAATTTTCACTATTATAAATAGAAAGACCCCCAAAAATTAGGGGATACGTGTTTTTGCGTTTTTCAAAAAAAATGTGTGGTATCCGAAACATATAAGAAAGAAAAAAATAGGGTAAATTATATTGCATTATTATTGATTGCAAATACCTTCTATATTTTTTTTTCGAGATATCGTAAGAAACACGATTTGAACCTCCAACTTTTGTGGCTGGTTTCACTCCGTAAACGTGCAAGATGGCCAATAAAAGAAAATTATATTCAAATGTAACGTCTCTTATTTTTGCCTATTCTACACACCAGCGAAGTTTCATCAAAATATTCTGGCTGCATCTCCTTGTAAGTGTATTTGTTTATGAGATAAATATAAATAGTTTCTAATTTTAGATTAGGAGTTTGTATAAGGTATCGAGTTATTCAATTTCGAAACTTGTATAAATAACGCAATTCTACGTCTGGCAAATAAATTCCATTCTTTTTATTCATCTTTTGCTTTGTTGCGAATAAAAAACCAAAACTGATTCTTGAAAGTTTAATTATTATTGTTACCATGTCAGCAATAATGAAATCAGCATAATATATATCGCATGAACGTATAATGAAATAGTTAAATGAACTTACCTTTTCGTTGTGGATACTAATTAAGTTATTTTACTTAAATAAAAATTTAAATTAAATACTGGTATACCTGATAACAATTGAAATTAAACATTTTTATTGAAAACATAGTTCATAATGCATATTAACAAGAGAACCCGTTTTTAGACTTAATGTTTTTGAAAATTCGATTCTTTACAACATGATGTAAAGTTCTGCAAACATAAATATATTTGAATATTTAACGGGAACTTTCTACTGACCATTAGGATTTTCATTGTGACCCGGTATAAAATACCCGCAAGGATTTTATCGAATAAGAGAATAATATAATACACAGTAAAAAAATTTGTGTTCTGCGTAAAAAAAGAACCAGTGGTTAAAATTTTTGTGTTAAGTAAGTAACACAACCCTGCGTTAATGTAACATTTAGTGTTTATGTTGAATGAAAATATTAACACAAATTTCGATTTAACAGAATAAAAATGTTAAAATGTTAAGTAAGTAACACAACCCTGCGTTAATGTAACATTTAGTGTTTATGTTGAATGAAAATATTAACACAAATTTCGATTTAACAGAATAAAAATGTTAATCTGTTTTGAACAACAAAAAAGTAACACAATCTTTGTGTTAAGCAAAAGATTGTTATAAGTTCGCTTTTTTGTATATTTCAACACAAAAATTGTGTCAGACGTACAAAAAACTAGAGGTCCTTTACGTTACATTAGAATATATATCCACCAAAATGTATATACAGTAAAAAAGATGAGAGTAGTTCTTATTATTAAACAAAACCGAAAAATTTTAAGTTTTTTCAGTTATTGACGAATATAGTTTTATTAAACGTTAAAAAAATGAAACAATTTTCTCACATTTTAAGGTTATTTTGTTACAGATTCAGTTACAAAAAATCATGTAAGCTTACTTGATGTATATTATGCTTTCTAGCGATACATAAGATAAAGTTTCATTTCCATCTATACTTGTAGAATGTACATACAAAAATTCATGAAGGTATAAAAGTTTCGATTTGTTTCTTCGGAACCTTAACATAAATATTGTACGGTGTATATGTGATGACATACCAATAGTCTTCACAAATCATAGGTCGCAGCAACCTGCATAACGTAGTGAATTTACATTATAAAAATGAATGAATGAACATATGACTGAAAAGAGTAGCTTATGTAATTTTTTCTGTTCTTTACAATGGTCTAAAAAGATTTGGAAAAACTTTAGAATTTTTACAAATATTAACCAAAAAAACTTATTTTTTACAGGTTCCGGGCATTGAACGTCTCCTGCTGAAGAACTAATTCAAGAGTTTGGGACTTCTATGGAAGAATGGAAGGGAATAGGCGTATTAAATAAGACTCTCCGATGTGTTTGACTGAGTAAACTTTATTTATAGAACTAACAATATTACTGTGTACAGTTTGTTGCGATGTTTGGACGTACGGTGTTTGCGGAATGTTCTGTGCTATCGTCGTAGTACAATGGTGGTGATGTCGTCTTCGCACTGGCTGATTATTGTCCGCGCTGTGTTGTGGATTGGTAGTTCGGCTTTCACTGGCCACTGGTTCGCACTGATTGCTCGGCACTGAGCATTTACCACTGACACTGATACTGATCTACTACTGTTAAGCCTTGTTCACATATAAGTAAGTAGATTAGTAGTTAGTAGAACAACTTAGTAAAACAACTTAGTAACTTAGTAAAACAACTTAGTAACTTAGTAGTAAGTGGAACAGGAAAAAAATATTACAATTAATGGTATGCATAAGGTTGGGTATTGTGAGACTCTGCTCAAGTGAATATGAATATGTTGTCAGATACATGCACCCTGATACACACAGATGTATATATAACAACATATTCATATTCACTTGAACAAAGTCTCACAGTACTCAACTTTATGCATGCCATTGAAATATTCGTTTACCTGCAATAAACATACGAGTACATACCCAATTGATACCCAAAAGCCAGTTATTACCGCCTCATAAAACATTCTTATAATAAAACTGTTACATTAAATTTTAACAAGAAAAAAAAAAACATACACTGTTAGAAAAAAGTAAGTGGTTGAATATGTTAAACCAGTATAAATTAATATAACTAAGAATATTACATTCATTGTTTTAAACATACAAATTGTACAGTATAGTAACTGTAAATATTATTGTGATATTTGAATATAAAAAAGCCTTTTTTTCTATTTAATTTATATAAATTTTAAACATCCATAGATTTTGCCCTTTTTAGTGACATCAAAAATGATTATTAAAATGTTTGTGTTCCTTGTTATTCGCATTTAAATAACCATTTTATCCTGCTTACTAATTTAAGTGTTTCTATTTTTTTTTTTTTTTTTTTTTTGGCGTTTGTTTACGTCACATTTGATGTCGCGTCTATAGGCGGCTCGTTCATTTAGATTTGTTTATGAATTTTTGTATTTTTAAACAATTAATTTAACATGAATATTTTTATTTTTATTTTGTTATTTATTCATTTATTTATTTCTTTAAAAAACTTACATTAAATTATTTTAATTTCACAGTTTTAGTATTACAATAAAAAATTTCTAAAATTTCGCAATATTTTTTGCTATGTGTATACTATAATATGTAACTATCAAAAAAGTTTTGGAAATATTTTTAACAGTGTAGATATATCTTAACAAAATTCATATATTTATTGTTATAATACCTATTGTTATATTTTTTTCCTGTTCCACTTACTACTAAGTTGTTCTACTAAGCTACTAAGTTGTTTTACTAAGCTACTAAGTTGTTCTACTAACTACTAATCTACTAATCTACTTACTTAGGTGTGAACAACGCTTTACTGTTCGTTGGCGGCTGACTGATACTGACTCACTGCTGGTTCGCTTGTATTGACTGCTTGGCGACTACTGATGATCATTCGCACTGGTTGTCCCGTATTTATAGCGAGGTATGTGGTTCTATTCGTTTCCAATACCTTCCACACTAGAATGTTCTCTTTAAAGTGCGGGGGTTGATGATGTACTGGTGTGTTGCTAGAACTGGTGTTTTTGCTGGAATATTCGGTTGGTTGGTGTATAAATGTACCTATTATTGTTGTTTGTAGTATTGTATGTGTGTATATTATTGTAGTTTGTAGGTGTTGTGTGTATGTATGTACAGTTACAATATTGAGAATATGTACTCGTCGTTGCCAGAATTTTCTATAGCGCGTCTAAGCGTTTGTTATGTTATCGCTACACTTCAAATGTTTTCATTAATAATAAGCCTGTACTTTCATTAATAATAAGCCTTAATAACAAGCACTGAATCTGTTAAAAATTTTTAAATTTTTAGACATTTTAAAAATTGTGGATGTTTTAATCTATTTTTCTCAGTGTATTGAAAAAAATTAACTGCACAATTTTGAAATTGGTTAGTTTTAAGAAGATTATTCTTGAATATGAAATAAAGGATCACAATAACACCACGGTAAAATCTTCCTTCCGTATTATAACACTTATATACCTAATCAAGATAATGTAATAGGTCTTTCTTAGGTAGAACACTAGACAAACTGCATTAATTTTGCATAATGTACAGTTTTTCTAAATTGTCCTGTATTTCACTATAAGGAATCTTAAAAACTGTTTCGAACAAAAGCTAATCCTAATTTTTTATTTTCTTACGAACGTTTCAAAAATACTGTTGATTAAAAAATTCAATTTAATTTTTTTATAAAATCCAAATATTGCTTAAAAAAAAAAAAAAAATAGTTTCATTAAATGATAATATATTATCCTCGGAATTAAATATGTAAATAGTAAATAACTTTTTCTTAAAGAAAACAATTTATGAAAATGAAACCGAAGTTTTGAAAGAATATAAATTTTCTTTCAAATTACATGTATTATGCAAATTTTGTTATTTAAAAAAATATAATTTTCTATAAACGATAAACGGAAGGATCATTATTGCAATTTTTTTATTCTACGTAATAAACAGGCAATTCCAGTTTTTTTTCTTGTAAAATAGGAAAAGGCAAACTATTTTGCATCTGTTCCATAATAAATAAACATATGTGTATATATTCATATTATATATAAACATGATTTTTAAGTATGTTAGCACTACTGTATTTTATCTATTTGCATAATTGTTTGATAGTAACTCATTCGTAATTAGATTCTTAACTAAGTTTCGTTTGATATAGTATGAATTTGTTTTTAAAGGTTCGAAATTATTTTCACCCACGACGGAACGGAGAAGGTATATGCATTTAGCGTAAGAGAGGTGTGTGCCTGTGTGTGTCTGTTGCCATTTATCTTCAAAACGCTTTAGCCAATTTTAACGCGGTTTTTTTTTATTTAAGACCTGAAAAATTTTAACAATGCACTTTGAAGGCTAATAACTGCGAGATGGATCTTAGCCAGGTTTAATAAAAAAACGATCAAGTGCAAGTTGTACTTGTGCAAATGGTGTTCCGTAAAATAAAACCTTTTTCTTTAAACATAGATTTAAAATAAAAATTTTTTAAAAACTCACGACTGAAAGTCTAAAAAGTTATAAATAAAAATTTCCGCAATTCCGTATTCTAAATTTCTTTATAATTTAGAATAAGCTAATTTTCATTCGTCGTGTGTGACAGTAAACTACAAAACACACGGCAAGACATGCCACACACGACAAATGAAAATTAGCTTATTCTAAATTATAATGAAATTTAGAATACGGAATTGCGGAAATTTTTATTTATAACTTTTTAGACTTTCAGTCGTGAGTTTTTAAACCTTTTTATTGATGGTACGAAAACCACTCGTGTTTCCATTTATAATTTCTTACGAGATAAAAGTTCATGTTAAAACAAAAACAAAGATTTTCTAGATCGTTAATTTAAGAAAGAAATCCTAATTTTAAATTGTTTTCTTTTTAGCAACATTATGTGTAGGTATTCATATACAAAATATTCATTTTCCGATACTTGTAAATATTTCTAAATCTGTTGTTCCCAGTCTTTTCTTCCAGGTCATATTTCTTTCCTTAAATTATTCCCGCTCTCATTAAGTGTAAATATTTTAAGGACAGACAATGGCAAAATTTTCTGCCATTATATTTTTTTTTAACACAATAATTTTTCCAAAAATGACATTTGTATGTATTATTTAAAGAAAAATGACATTTGTATTACGTAGGTATTATTTAAAAAAAAAAAAAATTTAAAAATCTTTTTACAAAGAAATGTTTTTGAGAAAGCATATATAGAAAGAAACTACTACACGGAGAGAAAATTCCTATAAAAATTACTGTGCTCAGCACTACAATCGACGTGTAAAAGGCGAACATATTCAATTCTGTAAGGTAAAAATATAAAGATTATAATTAATCATAAAAAATTTAAAGGATGGAATGTTCTTTTCGTAATATTATCTCCGTAAAATTTGTAAAACAGCACAGTAAAAAGTTCCATTACCGACAAAAAAATAATTTTTAATTGTTTTTATTAAAAAAATTACCATACTAACATGCTAATAATAGAAAGAAAAAAAACAGAAAGAAGGTTGGTTGTGTTGGGAACGCTGTAATGAAATGTACCTCACTAAGCGAGTTACATGCGAATCATAGGTGTGGACTGTGGAAGAAACTTTGTCAGACAGTTCGCACCAAGCACCTTGATTTATCAGGCTGTGTTACAAGCAGTTAGTCAGTTTCTTTTACACTCTCTTAGGACGATGTCATCGTTTAATTCATCTTTTTGTTATTTACCTATCTTTAGTATATGTATTAGAATATATTGTTCGCAATCATTTTTGTATACATGTTTTTACAGGTACAGTGCAACCAGCATAAGGTCGCGGTCAGATGCGCAAATGAAAGAGTACGACAACAAGAATTAAACTATATGCATATATGAATATATATGCATAAGAGTGTGATAAAAGTTGTGTTAGTAGCACCACATTAAATTTTACCATGCTAGCACATATTTTTTATTTTGGTCGTCGATCGCGCACGGATTATAGGGGAGCATGGTAATTTTTCTGAAATTTTCTCTACAAAAATTATAGGATTTTTCTCTCCGTGTAACAATAAGATAGCAAACAATACAATAAATCTATGTAATTTTTTTTTCTTTTCAAATATTCACGATGCAATTGGTTATTAACAAAATGATACAAGAAAATAATTACTGGTATTAATCGAACTAATATAATAAAGTTTGTGACTTTATCAATGGGTTAGTTTCGGCTAATCTTAAAAACTACCCAAATAATTTCAAAAATTCTTTCACTAACGAATAGGTGATATTTATATTCTAACACAGAATACATTTCGCAGGTAAAAATTGTCCCGCAGGACCCTAGGGCTCCAAAAAGCCTCAAAATAAACGGTTGAATGGTGCTTGCCCAAATTTTGCTTGAATAATATCGAAATTCTAGAGAAAGAAGAAAAAATCTCATTGGGATTTATTGTTAAATTACTCGAAGATGAGTATTACAGTATTACAGTTATCTATATTTCCGAAATATACATCATTATAATATTATATCGTTTCTAGGCCGGTACAAATACGATAGCTGTATTGGGAAACACAATGCGTATACTAGGTATACGATTGAATACACTTTGCCGTCTGGAAAAATAGCGATGTTTTTTTGAAATTGCTATAGGCATTTTATAATCTGGCTGATTCTACAATTTGACAGCGACATATACATATGTATATAATACTGCATTTAACTGCATAGGTATATACTGAAATTTTTTAAGAACCAGAGACATCTAACCTATAAAGTTTTAAATTATATACTTTAAAGTATTCTAGTATTATGCCATATTCCGATATAAATACAGTATCCATACGTTATATTAGTAAAACATGTCCGTATAACATATTATGCATATGAATGTGCATATTGTATGCGTATAAGATAATCTTAGGTTCAACTGGATGTTAATATTTATATAACGTGATCTTGAAGTCTATTGATTTCCATGAATTGTATAAGGTACTTGTTTGGTTGTCCAACATTTCCTATTATATTGAACAAATTATACAGTTTAACCCTAGAATCATACGTACTCGCCAAAACGACGAACGAACTTCTCTACCTGCTCCAATACTACAGCTTGTTGGTACCTGCTTGCTATGAAACTTCTGTTATCTAATTTATTTGTTATTATAACACATAAGACGTATAAATTTTGTTTATAGCTATTGTCTTTTTTTTATACTGAAATAGTGTGCGTCAAAAGGACGACGATGTATGATTAACCCATATTTTTTTTAAAGATTTTGTACTCCACATATAAAAGTGTTCCTAATTTTTCTAAAATTTATTAAAGATATGGATGTTATAATTAATTTATTTAATGATTATGATAATGTGAAAGATGATTACAGCTGTTTGACTTATAGAGACGACATAATACTGAAGATTTAATATTTTGAATCGAAAACTAAAGAATGCGTTTCAAGTGACTTAATAACAGGTTAACAATTTATTTTATGGAAAATATTTTAATTTTTATTATTTTTTTAGATCTTATTTTAAAACTTACTAACAAATTTTAGAAAATTTACAAATGTGCCTAATGGGGAAATAACTACATATCTATAGGAATATTTATGACTGAGAAATTTCACATTCTGTAAAGTCACACATGTCCACTGACTCATAATAGTTCATAAATTAATTATTTGAAAGACATGTTTTATGATACAACTGATGTATTTATCTATTTTTTAATTTTTATAGTGAAAATATGCTTTGATAAAAAGATTAAAAAATTAATAAATATTTATATTAACAAATTTTTCCAAATCCAATTTTTTTGAATATTTTGTTCGCTTTTGTAATATTGTTATGTAAAAAAAAATGTTTTTTGCAAATAAACTCTAAAACTCCCCGTAAAAAGTTCATTTGTCGAAACGACGCCGATGTATGATTAACTTGACTCGTAGACCAACATATGATTCTAGGGTTAATAAAGATTTGAATTTTAAATGTTTGACTGTTTGTATAGTAATCGTTGATAAGGAAACTAATTTCATTCGATTAAAATAAGAAGTACGGAAGGTCGTAGTCAAATTAAAATTTTATTTCATAAAAAATCAAAATTTCCAGAACTTGTTCCAAGTTCTAACTGTGAGACCACCACATCTGCGTGATAAAGCTTCGTGTATACTATCACGCTGAAGTTATCGCACAAAAAAATCACAAAGAGCATAAAGATAAAAAACGCCGTGAGCAGCGGGGCCCCATCACGGAAGTCGAATTTTTCCTTTCATCTTCCGTATTTAATGTCTACAAGCGAAATGTAATTGAAAGTCTACAAGCGATTTGTCATTTTGGTGGTTTCAAAACTTATGAGTGTCCGGTTGATCGGGGCTTTAAAAAAAGGTTTTGAGTTTTTAAGGGCTGAATTTCAGTAAATCTCATTTTGGTGCCGATAGCAGTTAGCAGGAAAAAAGCCAACAAAATTTCGTACGAAGGCATTCCTACCCATGCTTATCCGCCAATTGCCTTTGTGTTTTATTTTTAAGTATTAAAAAAGGACGTTAAATAGTAAACTGGAAACCCTTTATGAACATATTTTTTCTTTCCAAAAAAATCCAAAATTTCTATTTTATAAATAAAAAAATCCAAAATTACTACTTTAAAAATAAACATTAACTTTAATAACATTTTTAAACTACTTAGTATGTATGTATTGCATTTGTTATAAAAGTAAGTTCATTTTTTTTAAATTTTTAAATTTACTATTCGCCTACTTATAGAATAAATATAAAGCATTTTAAACACATTGAACAATACCATTGAATTCCGATGTAAAAATGGGAGATGTGGGGGGGAAGTAACGTGGAATCCCTAAAAGGCACTAACTGGATACTAACTCACTGCATGTACAAAATTTCAGCCCTCTACGTTTACACAGAGAGTCTCTAGGCGTGATAGAAAAAAGGCAAAAAAACAAGGATTGGCATAAAAATCGTGGGGTAAGGGTTAAAAGTTGAAACCTCCAAAACGCAGTGGCTGGCTATTAACATAACCTGTACACAAAATTTCAACCCTCTAGGTTTATTTGGGGAGATTTTGACCCGAACGAAACTGTTAAAAAACAAGAAAAACCATATTCTTTTTGGTATAAAAATGGTGGGGGTAAGGGTTAAAAGTTGAGACCCCCAAAAGGCACCCCCTACAAAATTTTAGTCCTCTACGTATATTTGAGTGACCTGTGCGAGTGGTACAAACTTCGAAAACGTCGGAAAAGCAAGAAATGGTAGCTTAAAAATGGTGGGGGTGGGAGTAAAATATTAAAACCTACAAAAAGCACAACCTAGGTACGAACTTTATCAACACACTACATTTCTACCCTCTACGTTAATTCTGGAGGGGCTGTGGGCGTGTTAGAAACAAACAAAACCCTTTTTTCCCCCTCTACTCCCTCCAAATAATCTTAGCGAGCTGAATTTTGGATATGTTGTAGATAATCTACCGAAATATTATTTCCAACCGGTTTGGAAAAGTTTTATTGTTTTTTTGCCCCCCACCACCCCCTAAAGCTAGGGTCGGTTCCAAAATTTGTCCAAAATTTGACCCCACTTTGATAGTATAAGGTGCATCGGAAGTGAGCCCCAATTACCAAATTCCAGCTCTAAACTTCCATACGGAGGCCCTACACATGTCAAAAGGTAGCGGGAAAATATACAGGACGGGCCATTTTAATCTAGGCAACCAAATATCTCGCCAGAGGCGCCAGCTATCAAAAAAAAACCTTTACAAAAGTTGTTAGGTACGAAGGGGGACATTAAATGGTTACCTTAAATTTGACCTTGACCTTCATTTTCAAGGTCATTTTTAGGTCAAGTCGTATTTTTCAAATGAAAAGCCCTACTTTTTATTTCGGATTCTGAAAGAGTGTGGAATTTCACGTCGAAAATGCTATAAAAGAATTTTTTTATTATTGACCTTAAGAGGTGTAAAGGCCACCAAAGAACAATAAAAAATTAGATTTTAAAAATCTCTTTTTAGGTAATTATAGGCCGGCTATTAAAATATTCCTAAACTACTAAAATTGAAATAATCGAATTTAACCTAATTAAGAAAAGAGCTGATAGCGGAGATCGGCGCGGTACACGTAAATATTCACGTGAATAGTCTGACGTTTTACTTGGAAAACTTACCATTGCACTGACGTTCGTTAAGTCCCCGTACTTAAAATTTACAAATATCAAAAACAAAAATAAAAACTATAATCAACAAGAATTTAACTATGAAAATAACGACACAATGTTTAACAAGTTTTTATTATTTATTTTTTTTTTTTTAGGTAAATGTACTCACTCAATGTTCACTATGAAAGTGATACAAGTTGTCTCTTTACATATACCACATTTTGTTATAATTCCAGAAGAACACATGGAGCGGAAGTTATACGGTCACCAGACATTCAGCAGCTTCGGCACTTCTTTAACCGGAATCGGAGCACGTCCACACCATAGGTGGCACCAGCCAAAATTTAGTTTCACCACGTGGGCACCAATTCCACAAATTTTGGCGATTCAATTTCTGGCGAAAATATTGTGAGGGTTTCCGAAGAATAAATAAAAAAATAAAAAATTGGAGCAGTAGTTTTGAGATAAGTGCTTTTAATACTTTTTCACTTAAATTAGCTTGTTACATACAATAACTTCAACACAAATTTAATTAGTAGCTCCCAAATCCCATTACGGTTAACAAAACGACTCGCCACATGGAGTACCCTTCACAATTGTTGGAGGTATAACACCTCTTGTCACATCTTCCTCTCCTGGGCTCCAAAATACGAAAGAGAGCTTTCAAGAGCGTGAACCCACGAGAGGCCACGTCTTACTCGATCGAGCTCCAACCGACGAAAGAGAGCTGATCGTTCCAGTTTCATACCCATTTCACTTCGGCGATTTCTTTCTAGATCGTTCGATGTTTCCGCACATGCGTAGTTTTTAAGTGACCGATTTTCCGTCAATACTGGCAACCTCTACTTAAATGTCACTTGGTTTGTTTACATTTAAACGTCAAATTTGTAACCTAATTTATAGTTGTCACTTTTTTCACTATTTGTGTAATTTTAACTACACTAATATTTGTTTTGAAATTTTCTCATTTTAGTTTAATTCAGATTTACAATAAATTAATACAATTTCTTTTTTTTTCTGTTTTTAGATTCAAAAGATGCATGAATCAATTTTTTATGTAAACCGTTGAAGTACACAGCATTTTATACAAAGTGACATTGTAATACCGGAATTAAATAAATTATTTTACAAAGATTGTTGTTCCGTCAATCAATCTGTATCCTGTAGACGATTGGGGGATAAAAGTATTTGCAAAAAATCGTAACACATTTAATGTCCCCCTTCGTACCTAGCAACTTTTGTAAAGATCATTTCTGATAGGTGGCGCCTCTGACGAGATATTCAGATGCATATATTAAAATGGCCCACCCTATATATATATATATATATATATATATATATATATATATATATATATATATATATATGTGTGTGTGTATATATGTATATATGTATATATATATATATATATATATATATATATATATATATATATATATATATATATATATATGTGTGTGTATATATGTATATATGTATATATATATATATATATATATATATATATATATATATATATATATATATATATATATATATATATATATATATATATATATATATATATATATATATATGTATCAAACATTTTTTCTACAGAATCGTGTTCTACGAGTCCGAAAACGGCACCTCTCGTTGTTCTTATCGTATAGGTTGTATAAGTCTAATTTTTTCAAGGAAAAATCCGACTAAAAACCAAATATTGATTGTATTTCAGATAATAATTAAAAATAACAGGAATAGAACTGGCAGTGACTATTTATTTATGTATTAATAACCACTTTACTTGTCGAATTTTTCCTGCAAAACAGGATTCTGTAGAGAAAAATGTCTGATATATATATATATATATATATATATATATATATATATATATATATATATATATATATATATATATTCCCTTTAATATCTGTAGGACCCCGCTATGGAAGCTGAGAGCTAAAATTTGGTAAGTGGTGCTCATTTCCGATGGACCTCATATTATCAAAGTGGGATCAAATTTTGGATTCGACCCAACCCTTAAGGGGGTGGTGGGGGGCAACAAAACAATAAAACTTTTCCAAACCGATTGGAAATAATGTTTCGGTCAATTATCTACAACATGTCCAAAATTCAGCTTTCTATGATGAATTGGTGGGAGTAGAGGGGGAAAAAAGAATTTTCGCTGTATCTAACAGGCCCACAGCCCCCCAGAATTAACGTAGAAGGTTGAAATTTGGTGTGTTGATAAAATTCGTACCTAGGTTATGCTTTTTGGAGGTTTTAATATCTTACCCCCACCCCCACCATTTTTAAGCTACAATTTCATGCTTTTTCGACGTTTTCGAAGTTTAGTCGGGTGACCTGTGCGAGTAGTACACAGGTCACCCGAATAAACATAGAGGACTGAAATTTTTTATTCGGATTGAGTTAGTATCAAGGGGATGCCTTTTGGGGGTCTCAGCTTTTAACCCTTACCCGCACCATTTTTATACCAAAAAGAATATGATTTCTCTTGTTTTTTAACAGTTTCGTTCGGGTCAAAATCTCCCGAAATAAACCTAGAGGGCTGAAATTTTGTGTACAGGTTAAGTTAATACCCAGCCATTGCTTTTTGGAGGTTTCAACTTTTAACCCTTACCCCCACGATTTTTATGAAAATATTTTCATGATTGTTTTGACTTTTTTATGACACGCCTAGAGACTTTCTGAGTAAACATAGAGGGCTGAAATTTTCTAAACGTATTGGGTTAGTATCCAGTTAGTGCCTTTCCACGTTAGACCCCCCCCCCCACTTCTCCCATTTTTACAACGGAATTCAATGTTATTGTTAAATGTGTTTAAAATGTTTTATATTTATACTATAAGACAAGTAGGCAAATAGTAATTTTAAAAAATTAAAAAAAAAAAAGAACTTTTATAACAAATGCAATACACAAATATTAAGTAATTTAAGTAATTTAAAGATTTTTATTATTTATAAAGTAGAAATTCTGGATTTTTTTTGGAAAGAAAAAATATATTCATAAAGGTCTTCCAGGTTACTATTTAAGTTCCTTTTTTAATATTTAAAAATAAAACGCAAAGGCAATTGAAGGATAAGCATGGGTAGGAATGCGCTCGTACCAATTGTGTTGGCTTTTTTCCTGCTAACGACTATCGGCCCAAAATTGAAATTTACTGAGATTCAGCCCTTAAAAACTTAAAACCTTTTTCTAAAGCCTTGATTAATCGAACACTCTTCATCAGTTCAATCTTCAGAAAAAACCAAAATGACAAATGGCTTGTAGACTTTCAATTACATTTCGCTTGTAGACATTCAATACCGAAGATGAAAGAAAAAATTCGACTTCCGTGACGGGGCCCCGCTGCTCACGGCGTTATTATTAATATATTTAAGAAATAACTATAAATTCCATGAAAACAATATATGACATCACTTAATTATTGCAGCAAACATAATAATAAATGTAAATATCAGCAACGCAAATATGTACGTTATAGAGTCATCACTAGTGGTACCTCTATAAGTCAATGTAAAAATTTTCACAGAAGAAAGAGAAAACTAATCATAAACAATACTGACTTTTATTATTAATGTAATATCAAGTGTGTCAATCAATATTTTAGAATGGAAAATGTCAAGAAAACTAAAAATACAAGTAGTTTATAGCTTATTGTTTTAAATGAAAGAAATAAATTGATTGCGTCTAGTGATGCTTTGTAACCCCTCAGATAGATATTTATTTATTATTAAAAACATTTAAATTAAATATTTTTGAAAATTGCATAATTAGCAATTTATCTAAATAGTTACATTATATTTTGGAAGATTTAGGTTGGTCTGTCGCATAACTTTGGCTGTTATGACACGTCGTACATCGGCATATTGTACTTCTTGAATGTCGTATATATGACCACTGACAGAAGTTTTTTTTCTCTTTTGTTACAAGTATGACGTAAATCACCCACTTGGATATCTCGAAAACCGCTTTTTATAATAATTGTACTTGCTGTTTGACATTTTTCATAAAATTATGACAAACTTTTAAATTCAAAATAGCCTACTTACATTAAACCCTTTGCCTTAAGAAATGCTAAATATAGCCACCATGAACGCCAATGTCGTAATTCAAAGATCGCGCAGGTTTTGTATAGAAATGCTAATTGCAGCAGAATTATTGCTAATGTTGTATTGATGTGTGTAGAAAACAATCGGTTACTGAGCTTCAAATCTACGCCAATAACTTAGTAAGTTACATTTGCGTTTATCGTCCAGTCAGCCAAAGCTTTATGTCGATAAATGTAAGTTTAGGTAGCTATATATTTAGAATCGCACATTGATTTTAACTGTGCTGGAAAAAGGGTATAAAAAAATTAATGGCTTAAAGAAATTCCATAATCAGTAATTTGCATAAAAAAATTACAAGTTACAGGAAATCTTTCACGAATCGAAAATTCAGAAATCTTAAAATTTCGCTAAAACATTTTCTCGGTAGATATTTACCTACAAACGGTCGGAGATTAATGTTGGCAGAACACCGAACACTTGCGAATGGCTCTCTGCTTCGCTAATATATGATATCTACAAAAGGTAAAGCTGAGAAATACTAAGGATTTCATCCCCGCCCTAGCTCTTAATAATATTATAAACTTTTTTATTTTAAGAAATAAAGAGACTGTTATGTAGGTACCATTGGAAAAGTTACACTGATACTTATATCTATCTTACATCTATCACGGTTAAGTTATACACTGATACTTATATCTATCTTACATCATTACACGGTGTCAACTATCCACTGGTGCCTCGTGATATAATTACAACGGTCCAAAAAATATTCAGCTTCAACTCACTTAATATAATTTTTAAATAAGTTTAAGCTATAGGTACATTACATTATACATTTATAAACAATTACGTATGTTTATAAACGTTTGTTGTGGTACTCTAGTTCTGATTTGTAGAACACTGACTGCAACGTGTATCAAAAATACCCATGTCGCAGCATCCTGCATAACATAGCGAATTTCCGTTTATAAAAATTAGTTTTTCTTGGAATCTAGTTGACATACAATAATAGTTTGAAGACCTATTTTAGGTGATTTTTTATCCTCTCTCCAATGGTTCAAAAATTTTTGAATAAGTCGAAATTTTGGAAAAAAGCTAATTTTTTTCAAGAACAAGAATCATGTTCCGGGCATCGGACATGTCTTAACCCGGGCTTCGTCGCTACTGGGTAAAAAATACCACAGAGGTAATAAAATCATATGTTATTTTTCTTCTACGTAATCTTGCTACTTGCCACTTTAAGTACCTTTCTGCATGGCAATATAAATAACGCTTTTTGTTTATAGCTAATAGTGTAAACAAACAAAATAAAATAACAAACTTCAATATAAATAAACATTTAAGGAAATAGCCATCTATAAATAATGTGGTAATTTTTACCCGGTCGCGACCGTTTGTGTTTGTATTTGTCTAGCGACGAACCCCGGGTTAACACACACGCACACACACACACACACACACACACACACACATATATATATATATATATATATATATATATATATATATATATATATATATATATATATATATATACAGGGTATTAGTGAATAAGTGCGAAAGATTTTAACAGGTGATTGATGAGGTTCTTTTGTGTAGAAAGGTTCATATAAACCTGGGTCCGGAAACGCTTACTTTCCAAGATACAAAGTAGATGGGCTATTAGATAGCCCATACTGGTTTTGTGGTAGGAACAATAACTGGAAATTATTTTTATCTTGAAAACGGCTACATGAGCGACAAAACACTAAGGGGTCATTTTTGTCAATAATTTATGGAACATTTGAAAAAACATTTTCGAATTGGAAAAAATTATTGGCGTGCCTTTTTTTTCTTCAAAAATATGTCATCACATGGCCGTGCGGACGCCACTGGTTTGAGTGGAAATATTCTGTCCACTATAGAATATGGGTATTTATCCTGTCATATTGGGGGCCAAATTTTGTGACGATATCTCAAAACAATTTTGAAATATTTAAAAAAATATTAAAAAAGACGAGAAACTGAACAGCCTGTATCTTGGAAACTGAGCGTTTTCGGACCTGGGTTTATATGAACTTTTTTACGTAAAAGCACCTCAACAATCACCTGTTAAAATCTTTCGCACTTATTCAGTAACACCCTATATATATATATATATATATATATATATATATATATATATATATATATATATATATATATATATATATATATATATATATATATATATATATAAAATAAATTTATATATATATATGTATATATATATACATATAAAATAAATTTATATATATATATATATATATATATATATATATATATATATATATATATATATAAATTTTGGTGAATATTATTTTCGGTTTCTAGGGACCTCAATACAAATTTCTGTCATAGTCCCGATAGTGGCTGCAATAGCTGATTTTTCGATTCGAAAATTCGCTAAAATGGAATTTCTTGTCTAGATTTCAAGATTTCACAGAAACAAACTCTATATTAAATTTTCTATTTTCCAGAATTTGTTTCAGTTCCGGATCAATATTTTGATGGTTGGAAATTTCAGCGTAATCAGGACCACTGAAAACTCCATCCAGTTTTATATTATTGATCCGTGGACAAAAATCTGCTGGTACATTTTCAATACCTTTGATGTATCTTACATCATTTGTGAATTGTGACACATAATTTAAATTTCTTCTGTCACGATTCAATAAATTGTTATTAGTCGAATTCAAAGCCGACACTAAAGGCTTGTGGTCGGTTAGAACAAAAAATTCTCTACTCTCAACAAAATGCTTAAAATTCTTAATGCCAAAAACTATGGCCAATAATTCTCTGGAAAATGTACTGTATTTCATTTCAGCACTAGTTAACTTCCGTGAGGCAAAACCCAAAGGTTTCCAATGACCACCAATTTTCTGTTGCAAAACAGTCCCAATTCCTTTATCTGACGCATCTGTACAGATATAAGTTTGAGCTTTCTGTAGTGGGTGCGCTAATTGAACAACATGGCATAATTTTTCTTTAATTACATTAAATGCATCTAGTGCTGTCTGATCCAATACAACTCTTTTTTAGAAGCTTTTCCAGGAATGACTAATTTATTTAATGGGATCAGAATTCTAGAACAATCTTTTATAAATCTATTATAAACATTAACCAATCCCAAAAAATTTCTTAATTGTTTTTGATCCTTAGGAATCGGGAAATCCTTAATTGCCTGAGTTTTAGCCTCAGATGGCTTAATTCCTTCTGAATTAATATTATGTCCCAAAAACTCAAGTTCTGATACACCAAAGATACTTTTTTTAGGATTAATAACTCTACCAGCTTCATTTAGCTTATTCAATACTGTTCGTAAATGAAGCAAGTGTTCTTTTTTATTGCTGCTAGCAATCAACAAATCATCAAGGTATGCAAACACAAAATTGTAATCTTTTAGAACTTCAGACATAAAATGTGAAAAAGTTTGTGCCGCTCCACATAATCCAAACGGCATTCTTATAATTTGAAATAAACCAAAAGGCGTAATAATAGCTGTTTTCGGAATATCCTCTTCAGCTACTCTAATTTGATAATAAGCACGTTTCAAGTCTATTTGTGAAAAAAGTCGTTTTATTATACAAGTTAATGTTAAAATCATATATATTAGGAATTGGATATCTGTCCGGAATCGTAATCAAATTTAATCTACGGTAGTCACCGCAAGCGCGATAAGTACCGTCAGATTTTTTAACCATTAACAACGGTGAAGCCCATTCAGAAGAAGAAGGTCTACAAATTCCTAAATCCATTAATTCTTTAAAATGTGCTTTTGCAGCATCCAACTCCTCCGGATTAAGCCGGCGAGAGCGACAATGTAATGGTAGACCTTTTGTAATAATTCTATGAGCTGTATTATGTTTAGTTTCACCTGTAAAATTTCTAGACGGGTTAATTTAGGAAATTCTTTTAATATTTCAAGAAATTCATTATTAATTTTGATATAATTAATTTTGACATAATTGTCGGTTTCGCCAACATGATTCACATTAATCTGTATCAATTTATTACTTTTAAAATCAATCACTAAATTAAAATTTTTTGAAAAATCAATTCCTATAATTGCTTGTGAAACATCAGCAGTTATGAAATTCCATTCAAAATCCCTATTAAACATTCGAATATTTAATTTAATCTTTCCAAAAGTTTGAATTTTTGAATTATTAGCAGCTCATAAATCAAAATTTTTATCAATTTTCCTATTCTTAAATTTATAGGCTGGTACCAACGATAAACAAGCTCCTGTGTCTATCAAAAATTTGATATCATGATATTTATCATAAAAATAAATTAAATTTTGATTATTTCGAGTAAAATTATTATGGAAAATTTTATTTGTCTTTTTATGCGATTGGATTTTTACTTGCTTATGACTATTAGCCAATCTTCTAATAATCATTTTACATTTTTTGATTTCTCAGTCAGTGCTTGCCAGCAGCATGGCTTAATGCACTTTCTTGCGTGCATTCCATACTTTAAATGGTATGAACAAATCCTCTGATGATATTTTGAATTGAAAAAATTCTTTGATTTTTCATAATTCCCTTTCTTATTTTTGTTACTATGGAAATTATGACGTTTATTGGAATTTCCAAAATTTTCTTTAATAACAGTAATTTCTTGCAAAATTTCACTTATCTGATCTTTTTTTAAAAAATCCAAGGCATCATCAGCTGTTCTACTCAAATCATCAACAGGTAGTATATTCAATGCACACAAAAAAGCAAAACGTTTGCTGTCACATTATTTAAGAATATTTGCTCTCATCCTTTGAAATGTTTTTTTTTTTTTTTTTTTTTTTTTTTTTTATTACAAATAATATTTCGCATTATAGTATCCATCATTTCTACATCATTTTTGTCGAACGGTGGCTTTTCATTTACAAAATCCACCAGTATCCGTTCTGATGTATTTTAAAACTGAATATTTTGATTTATCTGTGGCATTTTGGTTTTGAAAACAAATATTTTCAAAAGCAAGCAGAATATAATAAATATTATAAAGCAAGCAAAATATAATAAAAATAAATGGTTAACGACTGACCTTGCAATGTCGGTATGTCACCACTGCAACGCAAATGACTCCAATTAACTCTTCGAAATGAAAATACAAATATCCGATTTAAATGCCAGAATTCAACTGACTCTTTTTTATTATTTTAGTTGCTAGAAAAACTCTTTCATTCTTATATTCACACGGCAACCTGTATGAATTTTCAAAATTATAAAATTTGCATTTTCACGGCAATCTTGTGCCGGTACAGGTACTCCACTAGTTCCATGATCTCTTCGATAATGTGTTCCGGCGCTCGAGTTGATTGATGGTTAGGTTGTTCCCCTGTATTCTCCTCTCTCTTTGATTTATCTGGTCGTATTCCCTCTTTTGGTATGAAATGACCAAGATAGGTGATCTCTTCTTTTACGAAATGACATTTCGAAGGCTTAATTTCAGGTTGGCTTTCGGGAGACAGTCAAATATGCTACGAAGTCTCTGAATATGATCGTCAATGTTTCCAGGGCTGAATATGATGATGTCGTCTAAGTATGTAAGACAGTGAGTTCCCACCCACCCGGATAAGGCTGAATTCATCAACCTTTGGAAAGCACTTGGGGCATTAATAAGCCCAAAAGGCATTCTATGGCAGTGATAGTGCCCACCAGGAGTACTGAAGCCTGTCTTCTCCTTATCTTCTTCTTCAATTTCTAGTTGTTAGTACTCCCATGCTAAGTCCAGAGTGATGAATTTCTTCGCATTGCCAAGCATATCAAACGTTCCTTGAAGATTAGGTATGGGGTAAAAGTCCCGTTTAGTAATTTTGTTCAAGGCCCTATAATCGATGCACACCCTGACCTTCGTTTCTCCGTTTTCGCTTTTCTTTGGTACCGTCACCTCCGGTGCAGACCACGAACTTTGTGACTAGGTAATGATGCCTTCATCTATCATTTTATTTATTTCTCCTTTCAAGACCTCCCGTTGTGAATAAATATGGCATTCTGTATGGGGGTTTGGCTATAGGTGGAATACCTTCGACAATAATTATGTGTTTAACTCCTCGAGCTACACTTAGTTTCATTCCTTCTATATAGAATATGTCTTTATATTCTCCGAGAAACTTCAACAATTTCTTCCTTTCTCCGGCACTGAGGTGACTGAGGTCGACATCTTTCAGGACGTTTGAGTGTTCGACTGCATAAGTAGTGGTCATGGTCCTTCGCTCATTCTGCTTTGCTTTGACAATGGTATCGTGCTCTGTATCCCTCAGACCATTACTAGTACACTCATTGTCCCATTCTACCTGCCGTACTTCTTCTAATTCCCCTATTACTACACTCGCAGGTATGGTGATACTTTTGTTAGTTACATTCACTAGCTTTATTGGAACTTGCTTCTCTTTACTCACTGTCGCTATTGATCGCGCAACCATTATCCCTTCTCCCATGATTGTCATCGGTTCCAATAATACTCGACGACCCGGTTCGAATCCACGCTGTGTTGCAACACTAAAACACTCGGTTCGAGCTGGAATTTCGAAACTATATTTGAGCGAAACTAGATTGTTATGTTTTGTTGCGACATTGTTTTCCGCATCCCTCACTTCACTATTTAAGCTTGTTGCTCTAGGGTTTCGTTTAGTTCGGGTGTCTGGATCTTGGTGTACCGTAGTTTGAGTGGTGATCTTGGTAATACAAGGGCCGTCGTCTTCCGAATCGGACACATATGCACTTACCGGCCTTGCAGTTGGCACATAGTCTCTTTGATGGGCATCGGCACAAGATGTACTGAAGCACGGCCCCCTTTAGGGTGAGCGGCTCTTGCCCTCTGACCTTGACTCGACCAGTACACTCTCAACTTTTTCCCTCTCGACGTTCATTCAATGTCGAGGCTTTTTTGCTTTTTGAATTTCTTCTTTAATGATAACCTTTGAGTCGCTACACACATTTCCTCGTTCGTTCTCATCATTTTTTTTCAATGCTATGATTTTGTCGTTAGCTTAATCCACTTTTGATATCTCTTCTTGTTCTACGCCTGTAAAATCTCCGTTTCTCTGATTCATCTTTCGACAGTTAGGTTTTCTACGTCGTTATTTAATTTCTTGTCTTGCTGTTGGTGGTCCCTTTACTGGTTCGTGTAATTCCGCTTCGGTAAAATTTAAAGTAACCTGAGGCTGCGCTACTTGTAGTGGGATTGATATTGTTCCAATATTAAGGCACATCGAACTGTAACAAACTTGAACCTGGTGTTGTGTGAAAAAGTCACGACCGAGAATTCCATCCGCATCGATGCTTAATTCTTCATTATAAACATTCGCTATAGTAGCGAAATTTTATTTGATTAAGTAAAAAAATGTTACGCGGCAGTGTGTGTTTAACTTGCGGTGTGTGCTGGTGAAAGCTGTTGATAGGAGGAGCCCACAGGGAGCAAAAGTGAATAGAAAAGTCGAAGGGACCTCCATCAGCAGCTAATCTAGAGTAGAAGGAAAGAAAACCGTAAGTACAAACGCACCCTCGGTTTATATTTACCTATTTAAGGAATTAATTTTAAGGATTATTTATTTAGGGAAATCATTTTTGATAATTAATTAGTTAGGGAAATTATTTTTCATAATTATTTGTTTAGGGAATAAGATTTTTTCTTACTAAATAATAGGTCTGGAAAGCTTTGAAAGAGTGTACGGTTAAGAGATAATTAAATATAAGGTATACCATTCTCGGGTATCCTGTCAATCAGTAGATTTCCTAGTTCACTTATAATTTTACTTTTATACATTTTTTTCTTCTTTAATTTTAATTCTCCATTATTGTTTATATGTTTTAGTAAAACACCATTACCATCGTCATATATAATTGTACATATTTTTACATGCTAAATTTCTTTATGTAGCTTTCTTTAGTTTTCTAGATAATAAAATTAAAGTTAAATAAGTGTCAACGTTATTATTATCTCCTTTCCCTGTTACAACACCCCAGGATACAACTATACGTTGCGTCCTTGATGCGACTACTAGGATCGCGGGACTAACCCTACGAGACCAACTTAGGCCAATCTGCCGAATTTCGTAGCGGGAATTCATTTTCCCCCTCGGAATCGGCCTTTACAAATTATTTTTTTAACTAATAAATTAAATTCTGTAGACTGATGATTTTGTAGATAAAAAACTAATTCTAAGTGGCGTCTGTGTTAGACAAAAGTCTGAAAAACAGACGTGGAATCTCACTGTTATTAATTAATATGTCCTGTAGTCTTTTGAAAAATTAGGGATATTTTTATAATGTTATTTAACTGGCAAAATATAATTATCCTTAAATATATGCAAACGACTTAAAGAGTAACTTGGATTGCCTATACGTTTTAATAAGACATAACCTAATTCTAAATATTTTTATTTTAATATATTTTAATTATTATTCAGAAAAATTAATATTTAACTTTTAAATAAGGTGGAGCAAATTGAAAGCAATTTTTTGATTTAAAGTAATTATATAAAAATACATTATTTGACAAAATTTTGATAATAGAAATAGTAAAACAAAAAATATTTTTTGTTTGTAAATAACTAATTAAATAATTAAGTTTCAGATGCAGCAATTACTAATTCCAAAAGGAGCAATTTGGGAGCAATTTAGCCATATAACAAACAGATTTTCCAGCTATCGGCGCCAACTTCTTTCCCGTCTTTTTGTTACTTTAGTAAATTCATTCGAACACTTTATTTTCGATCACAGCACCAGAGAATGGATATCTCCAAAGACATTTGAAGGATGGTAAGATAAAATATCAAAGTGTCAAATATGGTAATATCTAATATCATCCGTAAGATAAAATATCAGACATTCGAGATCTATACTAAGAGTAATATCGACTTTAACCAGGGACAATTTTGTTATTCTTCAGTCACATAGATTTCAAGAAATTAATTTTGTTTTCTTTGTGTAAATCTGGTTTTGTTTTTACTACATATAGGCATATCCAAGAGCGGCTCTATCCAAAGTAGATTAAGATAGGTACTCTACATTCAGGACCAAAATAAGCTTTTCTTGCACATTTCGCCATCTACGCCATAATACTTATTATTATATTTATACAGTGTGAGTTTTTTGACAGTTACCTTTTTTATTACAGCCAAATCGTTGATAACAACTAAGAGCTATAAAGATCCTGACTATAGCAATCGGTTGCCCCCGTCGATATCAGAAACTCTTATTTGAACAATTTCGCAATTAAATGAATGGTTTGGCTGTAATAAAAATGGCAACTCTCAAAAAACTCAGTCTGTATATATATAATTCGCCATCTACGTCATTAAGATCTGCGCGTCCGCATACCTATCTTAATCTACTTTGGCTCTATCAATAATATAAACGTTAAATTTAATATGCAGCAGTACCTAATATAGGTATAATGGATTCTTAGAACTAAATGTGAATTGTTTTTTTCTCAAATTTTTGAATATTAATTCTTCAAGGACATAAAAACTGTTGAGAATTGTTCATACAAGTTCACTATTAGTCTGGATGGACTGAATTTTTGCGCTGCTGGATATCATAATATTTTTAAAAAATTTAATCATATTTATTTTATTTATATATTTATTTGTATTTATTTCCGAAAAAATTAAAACGTGTACGTATAATGAATTTATAAATGAGATTGCTTAAGGTCTTTTTAGTCGCTCTCTCTTTTTTTTACAAAATAGTTAAGACTTCAAAACAACTTTTTGAATTTTATCCCGCAAAAGGTTGAAATCATTCTGGTGTACTTATAATATGGGTAACATAACATCACTTTCTGAATTTGCAACAAAAATAAAAATAATAATATTTTTGCAATTCCGGGACTAAAATACATGATTTAGTCTCTCATAATAGGGAGTAAAGTGCCACTTTTAATCCCAAGAGACTAAAAGTGAATTTTTTAGTCCAAAGGGACTAAAAAATTATTTTGCTCCCGTTTTAAACCAATCAGCATGTACAATTTACAGAAATTTAATTTGAATTAAATAGCGTTGCTAGGTAATTTAAAATAATAAACAAGTCAAACTTGTAGATATAAACAGTTACCGTAGTTTGGGGTGAAACGGAACGATTTTCAATTTTGTCGTAGATTTTCATACCTTTTTTTATCTACTAAACGATAAAAAATGGATAGGTGGATAGGTGATTATTTCCGGTCGCTTATTCTTCATACTTACATTTTTAAAAACCATTTTCTTTTTTATTTAGCTAGAAAATTGGAAAAAAATAGGCGTTTCTATTCACCTCGCACTTCGGGGTGTCGGGGAACGAATGAGGAGTGAATAGGAATTTTGGACATGGCTGTCCAGTTTGTCTATAAAATGGTAGCAATAGCTGATAAATTAATTTTACTGGTAGGAGAATGAAAAAAAAAAAAACCAAAAATATGCATATATCTTAGACTTAACCTCTTCGATACAGTCGTTCGACAAATAAAAAACCATTTGTACGTATCTGTCACGCTTACATTACATTATATTTAACACATTTTGTTGGTACTAACCTATCTCATGTATGTTACGTATACTAATGTATCTTATGTATGTGTCTGACTTTTATTCGAAGTTTGTAATAAATTTATTTCCACATATTTTATTTTTAACAAGCCTTCTAGAATACAACATTATTTCTACATGTCTTAAGACTACTTTTTTTTAAATTCAAAAATAAGCTGAGTATAAATGGCGTTGAAGTCAACACTGCGAGATTTTTCCACTTGTTGGTTCCTCGCATTCTGAAATCCCCAGTGAACCAAAATCACAAAATTAAGAATTTTCTGAAAAGGTACATATATAGTTATGGCACTAACTAGGATCTATGAAAAAATATTAAACCCCTTTGTCATGTCTTGCACCATAAGTATCATCTATAGAATTATGCAACAACTTACACATTTACGTCAGTAAGCCAGCTAGTTGAATCTATTATAAATTTTATGAAAGTATTTAAAAATGAATAGATCTGAGCTACATCAAAATTTAGTTACTAATTTTAAACAACTTGGCTCGGTCGGCAAGTTTCATGTAGTGTTCGATGATCGTGGACATTAAGTAAACTCTCAGCACGCAGGTCCTTAGCTGTCTCTCTATAGCAGTAATGGTTAAACTGATTAGGGAAAAGAGAAGATACTTGTTATGTTCCACCCTGAAATCAATGGACAAATCAAAGTGATGAAGCAAAAAATTAGTAACAGTCAAGGTTGGGCTCTGAAAATGTTGTTCCATGTAGCTTGAATTCCTATGTTATCACTAACGTATGATGTTTTGTTGCATTATATGTATATAGGTAATAAAGTAGTTGCAGTTTTGATCTGAACAATTTATATAAGGGCTTTGAAATAAGCACCTACCCATAACATAGGAAACTTTCGGGAGAGGCAGACCACTTCTTTCTGTTGCCTGTAAAGTTAACACAATGTACAACTGGAAGATTTATTATTTTTTCTTTCATAAAATATTAAAAAATTGGCAAAATATACATTAAATACTTTAACATTGTTTTAAGAAAAACTACGTAAAAGTACGTCTATCTCTGTGGCTTAAGATTATATTCACTGAGAGCAAGAGAGGGAGGGAACAAACTTCAGTAATTTTTCTAAAAATGAGAGTGAACCAAACGGCGCGGCGCCAAAATAACTTTTTCATGGAATTTCTTTATCGAAACATACTTAAACAATCAAGAGAAACTTTTCTGAATTTAAATCCTTTAATCAGAAAGACTTTTAAAACAAGTAAGATTATTCTGAATTCATGAAATATTTAACGCCCAAGGTGGACAAATAATATATCAGTTTATCCGGACGCTGTTTGCCTGTTTATGTACAATTTTACTATTTTTTGCAACGAAAAAGTATTTTTTTCTTAAATACTGTGTTTGATTTTTTCAAAACAAGGACTTATTACGATGTCCACTGCCAGTCTTCAAAATATAATAAAAAGAAATTGGCTGTAACTCTACTATCAAACGTCACTTTATTGAGAAATTTCTAAAAAAAAAAAAAAAAAAATATGATAAAAGTTACCTTTTATGCTTTTTCTTGCTTAATTATTGAAAACAATTCCGTTTTAAGATATTTTTAAGGTAAAATGAGCATAAAATATTACACAAATTTCACTTTTTAATATATTTTACATCCATTTATAATGTAGGGCGTCCTGATAAATTGTCAAATAATCACCTGATATAGGTGGCTATAGTTTCGGCTCGGAACAAATAGTTATGTTCGTAAAGAAAGTATTTCAATCAAAGGAATATTAGAAAATAACTTCCTTACCTACTTTGATATGAGAAATACCTATATGAAATATATCTCATTGTTAATATCAATACAAGCGTTCAATGCCTCTTCTAACAGCTTCACACCACTACGTTCTTAAAATAATTGAAACATAAATATGGAACAGTTTGTAACTAATAACTTATTAGTAGTAAGTTATACATATACGGTATAATATTCTTACCTATAGAGGTATCTTGTGGCTTTGTTATAATATTTTAAATATACAGACATACATACACACTTGCACATAAATGTGTGTATAATGTTTGGGTTGGCTGCGGCATTACAGACAACATAATTTACGATCAAGTTGCATGTGCTTCGGTGTTCCATTTAGACAATAAGCGAACAAGCAAGCAAGCTATATAATATAATATAAGCTATACACGGAGAGCAACGTACCTCTCTCTACTCTACTCACTAAATATGTAACCATACCATGTCTGTATGTATGTACATGTAGTCAAACAAAGGTCAGGTTTATAATATTATATAGACCGACCCACAAAAACTTTTAATAGCTTATTTATTCAGAACGCTAACAATTCAAAATGGCCGCCAATGATTACTGGAACGATGACGATTGACTCTATTGCCATCTACATACATTAAGTATTTGAGTGTTGTCTTTTTAAAATAAAACTAAATCTTTAGTTATAATAATTTTTTTCTTTGTAAATGCTGTGCTATTTTGTTTCAATTAATATTATTTATGCTTTTAAAAGGTATTGTATATTTATGATATCTTGTTTTTATTTCCAGCCATCCACGAATTTTAAATCCAGCTCATAAATTGTTTCAATCATTTTGTAGATTAATTTTTGGCAATATTTTTTTTAAATGTGACAAAAATAAAATATTAATGGCATTGTTACTAGAATAAATTTATTATTAGAATAAATCGGGCATACAGCGTCCACCAATGAATACATTAACACCTTGACCAGCATAACTATAATGACAATATGCCCAACTGATACACTATTTTGACTGCTAATACACTTTTACATGGAATTATTGACGTCGTACGATGTGGTACGTCGTATTTCTAACTGTCTGGGTAAAATACCTAAATAGGAGTAAGGAGGCACATGAGCTTCTACTAGCAACAGCAGTAAGTGCTTCGCTCGATATCACTGCCATCAGTGAACCGAACCGAAAACCCATAAGTGGTAAACAAAAATGGTACCAAAATGTTTACGGAGATCTTTATCTGTTCTTGCAATCCATGCAAGAACAGATAAAGTAATAGTTGAAAATCATGGACAAAGGTCAGGTTTTGTATGGGTGCGTATAGCAGATGTCACTATATTCAGTTGCTATATCTCCCCTAATTGCGCAATGACCGGCTACGAGGACTTCGTTGAAAAACTAGAGAAAGAGATACTTAAAGTGAATCGATTACAAGAAATTTTCCAAGTTTAGAATTTTAAATTTTAGTGTATTATAAAGAAGGACATGATGCATTCACTGACACCATTTGAGTAATTTCTGAAGTCTAGTTTAGAAGAAATAAATTTTCAAAGTTAGAAACTTTAATGTACAAATAAATGCAAAAGTATGATTAGAAGTGGATCAGAGGTATATATATACCTATATTTAAGTAAGTTTTGTCAATAAAAACCAACTTTAAGATTTAAAAGAATGAAAATTAATTTCTTTTAAGTTTTCGAATCATTAAAAAACTATTTTGTTTAATATTGGACGTTTAGTTATTGTAACAGGTAAATAAAAAAAAAAAAACTACAAAAATGTCATTTTATACTAATACACCCACAATATATTTATGTATGTATTAGTTATTGTGTGTGCGTAGGGGAGACAGGGGCTAGTATTAACGGGGGTAGGTATTAACAGGCCAATTTCCGCCAAACTATACACGAACAAATAAAGTACGTCCGGTTATCGTCATCAGTGATTGACCAGTTATGACCGGACGGACACGTTATGACCAGTCAGCCATTGGCCGGTTGCCGCGAAACAAAGTTGTGAGTAAGGTGTAGATTTTGTTAAATAAAAAAACATTTTTAAGTCGACGGTTTTTTGATTTAAAGCATGATTGTATATAGTGATGAGCAAATGCAAGACCAAGACCAAGACTTGGCAGTCTTGGTCTTGGTCTTGTTCTTGCATTAAGAATCTTGGTTTTGGTCTTGCTAGAGCAGTTTGAGTCTTGATCTTGGTCTTGCAAAATGCAGTCTTGGTATTGGTCTTGGTCTTGGTATTGCTAAAGAATCTTGCACTTTCTTGCATTTTTTTATTAGCGAATTTTTTCCTTCTAAAATCAGAATTTTCTCTCTTTTCGGTATTAATTATACTTTTAAACTATTTAAATAATTTATCAAGAGTCTTACTTTTTTCTTACTATAGTCTTGCTCACTTGAGTCTTGGTATTGGTCTTGCAGCCATACTTATAGTCTTGGTTTTGCAAAAAATGCAAGACCAAGACAAGACTGCAAGACCAAGACTAATTTTGCTCATCACTAATTGTATACCTAAAAGAAGCTGAATTTATTTCAAAGAGTAGCATATTCAATCTTGTATTGTATTTTGTTCAAATTTTACCGCATTATCAATTTACTTTTTTTTAAATTATAAATTTTTAAAAAATTTTCCTTCGGGGCCTTCGGGGCAAGTATTAACAAAATACATGGGGTAAATATTAACATGTTAACACTTACCTCGTTTAAACATTGTGCAACACAGACAATGTTTTTAATTTCCTTATAAGGAAGTTATTGTATTCATTTTGATTTCAAAATCCAAATAACAGCATATTTTCATGTTTCGAGATCACTAAAATCTTTTTAGCGACATTTCCAAAAATGTTTGTATGTATGTATGTTGAACGTATGTGGGTATTTGTCAAATTTAAGTGGTGCTATATGTCTTTTTTCTAGTGAAGCAAAATATTGGTTTTGCTTGATCTGTAACCGATCTTACTCGGATCATAATTCTGGAGGTAATTGGTATAAACGCAGATCTTGTATTCAGAGAAACAGGCTATCTTTTATATCTTTTAATTATAACTTCGATGATGATTACTAAGGCTGAGTTATCATATATTTCAAGATATAAATAGTTAATGGCTAATTAAGTATTAATAAATAATAAATACCTAAATATATTTTAACATAAAAGATATTAAAAATTAAACGATTGTAATTTTGTACAGAAAACTGAAAATTTGCGAATTTTTGTTTAGTTATTAAGGTCAAAGTGATATTATTTTATTGAACTGATTGTTTTTAATATCATTATTGCTAATTAATAAAGACTGACTAACTACTGCCTCAGAAGACAATAAAAATAATGATTAATTTAAATTAAGCAAAGATAAAGATCTAAAATAAGAATTTTCTATGTCAAATTGATTCCTTTCTGATAATAAAAACGTTAAATATGATACTTTGTTTTATTTTCTACACATTCATATCTATAAAATATTATCATAATCACATTACTTACCCCAGGGTTGTTAAAACTTACCCCAAAAGTGGGGTAAGTATTAAAAAATACATTTTTTTTAAAATGAGTTTTCCGTGGAAAATACAATGTACATGTGAGTTTTTTTTTATCAAAATCATAGATAGTTAATACTTCATGAGGTTTACAAAAAAATCTCCAACTAGTTTCATTTCCGTTAAATTAATAAAAAGGTAAAATCTGTTAGTACATGCCCCTGTCTCCCCTACTTGTCAACTACCAGAGTCAAATTCATTACTTTTAAAATTATTAAAATTAGAAGATTGAATAATAATCAAATATTAATACTGTTACATGTATTATAAAATTTAACTTATTTTTTACATAAATTACACACAAATTATATTTATTTATAGAGAAAAAAATAGACTTTGTAATTCATTTGTCAGTAGCAATTCACCTTAATACTGACAACGAACTACTAATAATAGGACATTCTAATGCAAAGTCGCCAGAGTGGGGAGGCGTGCTCAGGGATAGCAGCGGACAACTGTGATCAGAACTAATTACCAGAAATAACCCCCTAATTATCAACTATAGAGACACGCCTACGCAGCAAGATCTCCTTTATCGATGTTACTCTTGCCAGTGAAAATTATGGCAAAAATTATTCTAAATATAAAGCTGTAAAAATGAGACCATCTACTGTATCCCCGAGCAAGATAGCTGAGAGTTGGAGGCCAAACACATTATATGGCGAGATATGTGCTGAGCTGCTGCGGATACTGGATAACGATAAACAGTTTCAAATGCCACAATAATTAGTCCACGCGCTCTCGGAGATCTGTGACAAAACAGTGATAAAAAAACTGCTATATAATAGAGATAAAAAAGGAGTGTTTGTGTTCTGGTGGACAGACGGGATTGTAAACCTGAGAAGGGCATGTAACCGGCTTAGACATGTCAAAACAAAATTGTCGCAGAGGAGACCGGATACAGAAGAACTGGAGCAAGCTACACGGGATTATAAAACAGCAAAACGGGAATTGAGTAACGCCATCTTTAAGGCGAAGGAGAGGGTTGGATGGAAATTTGTGAGAAGCTCGAGTCTGACATCTGGGGCCGGGGCTATAAGATAATAATGAAAAAAGTACGCACTCTTCCACGAATCAATCTTGAAATCACATAGCTTAAGGATGTGGTACAGACATTATTCCCTAGACGTTCACTCAGAGAATGTGTGACACTGGAAGTTAATCAAGTACCAAAGGCTACAAGGGAAGAGCTGAAAAAGACAATTAGAAGAATAAAAATTGCAAAGACATCAGGGCCGGATGGAATACCAGCTCAGATAGTTAAAATGGCGGCAACATACGCTCTGAATAAAATTTTGAACATTGTTAATCATGTATTGATGAGCGGTGTTTCCCTACAATATTCAAACATGTTAGGATGGTGTTATTCAGAAAAAAACCGGGAAAGGAAGGATTTGCTCCAACAGCCTTTAGACGTTTACACCTTTTAAACAGACCATTACTGCGCGACTAACTAAAGAAATAGACAACGGCGAAGGGTTGTTCATGAAACAATTTAGTTTTCGTGCTGGGAAATCAACCATGGATGCGGTGAAACTCATTAGCGAGGCGGCGAATAAAGAAAGGAATAAAACGCTGAAAACCAGAGGCCTGACTATCATAATTACTCTAGATGTCCAAAACACATTTAATTTGGCGTCACGTCATAGACCGTGATGGTGAGTGAATTAAACTACAGACATCTAGCTCCATATCTTCAGCGGTTAATCATGTGTTATCTGGAAAGCAGGTTTCTTGCAGTTGAGAGTCTAGACGGCGTACAAATTGGCTGCGGCGTCTCACAAGGCAGCGTTCTAGGGCCGCTTTTATGAACTACCCCGTCAGAGAGGGTAACAACCATCACATATGCCAACAATTTTGCCCTCATGGTAACGGCTAAGGATGAGAGGCTATTCGTGATTGCAAACGCTGCGTTAGACAGCATAAATTAGTGGATAAAAGGTAGACGATTAAAGTTAGCACCGAAAAAGATTGAGGCAATGATAGTGTCTGGTCGAAAAAAAGTTTGACCATATGAGGATAAATATCCAGCTGAAAGGAAATGGAGTTAAGCTAAAGAAAAAAAATATTCAGTACTTGGGGATGTTGCTCGACCTACACTTTAAATTCGGTACACATGCGCAGTAAGCAGTATCGCAGGCAGAAGGGACACTAGCGGCGATCAGTAGAATTATGCTTCGGTTCGGTGGACCGGGTGAAAATAGAAGGAGGGTGCCGACGGGAGTTGTAGACTCTTGTGTGGAGTCTCAGTGTGGCATACTACGTTACAACACATAAAATACACGAATGTTGTCGAGGGCTTGCGGAGGAAAGTAGTCGTAACAATATGTGGAGCTTACAGAACAGTAGCTACTGATATTGTGACGGTGGTGGCCAAAATCATACTTATAGGTCTCTTGGCTAAAAAAAGGCTACAGAAAAGCCAGAAAAACTGCTTGAACAAAAGAGCTGAACGGCGAAAGACGACCATGCGCTAGTAGAAAAGGTGGAGCAACGTTGATATAGAAAGATGGACACAAACGGTCATACTCAATATTTAAAAATGGTATTACAGAGCCCATAGTAAAGTAGAAAACTATCTGACTCGGGTGCTTACAGGGCCTTTAAATAAATCTACCGTATGAATCAATGTGATATCATCTAAATAAATTTTAAGAAACGAGAAAAACGGAAAAGAGTACTTAATATACATATCTGTACATGTTTCTGTACATCTACCTGTACAAGTGAACGTTTACTACATAGGTATAAAGTAACCAGAGATAAATGAGCTTGTGACAAATATCACATTGTATTCAATCCAATCGGGTCTAAAAATATTGATCCTTTTATGAACAGTGGTTTCTTTAATAGCTACATAGATAAATAGATAACATACTAAGGACAATTTACTATGTACTCATTATTGTCGTCCTTGAAAAGCCATTCCATTTACCTCTGGTCGTTTTATACACAAACAGCAGCATTTTCGTGTGGTTACTACTTTTTTTTTAAATAAAAATTATTTTTACTAAATTACAACTTTAACAATTTATCAATAATTATGATCGTTCAATTTTTCTGTATAACAGTGTAATTCAGTGGCGCTTGGTAATTATTATTTTTCCTTTAAAAATAAATAATACATATACACTTGTTAACTATGAAGTTACATGACCTGTACGGCATTCGTTATTCCAATGATAATTGTTTACTTACAAATTGTTTGTAATTACTAATTATAGTAGTATCTACTATTACGCATTGTTCAAATAATAGTAGGAGAGCTAGTGAACCATCCGACTAACCCGTTTCCCACAAAGCTAGAAAATTTTTAAATAACATTTTATTATCGGTCAATCAAGCAAGTACCGTTCTGGCAGGTAGGTATCCAGTCGTTGCGTCATCATCCCTTAAATTTTTGACAATGTCAAAAAATTTTTTTTATTAACCTACTCCCACAAGGCTAAAATTTTAATATGTTGTAGTTTACATACGTTTAAGTGTAAAAAAAAAAATTGACAACCTATTTTGAGGGTTGCAAGGATGTGCCAGACGATAGCAAAAGTGTCAAAGGGATAGTAATTCATAACCTGCTCGCACAAGGCTGAAATTTTGAGGGAATATTCTTTCAATAGTTTAAAACATATAAGTAAACAGCCAACCTATTCTGGCGGTTGCAAGTATCTGCCAGATGAATATATAATAGTCATGTCGCTCAATGAGAATGTGAGCGTGTACGGGTTCCAACGTCAGAAAGAGAAAATTTCAGAATCTATTGAGGAATTTCGACGGTTTTCTAGTGGAAAAAGTGAGCGCGCATGAGATATTGAGCATATGTACATATATGAGCGACTGAGATAGAGGAACCGGCAAAGCCACCTGATCATTTAAAACGCAATTAGCAACGACCGTAAGGACATAATCTTTCAGAATAGCACATAACCCTTAAAAAACTTACGTTAATATTTTAAAAATAATTTAAATACTCAATAATCTTTACTACTGGTGTTAATTATGGAAGCAGTGAATATAATTTGTGTCATATGCAGACGTAATATTTGCCAGAAAACAATAAAATTTACGTCCAAAATTTTGGTGAAATGTCATGAAATCTTTAAAATTAGAAAATTTCATAATTTAAAATATACAAATGTTGTTCTGCCTAAAAATATAAGTGATACAGCAGGATATAATGTTCAATGTTACAAAAATTTTGTGGCGGTAATGAAAAAATACGCTGCCAATGGACACAGCTTCCTCGTACTCGAAAAAGGCTTTAAAACAGTATTCTTCTACCAAATATATATACCGTGAAATTATATTTTCGCCTTAAAGTTCGTAAAAAGTTGTTGTAACTCAAAATACTTAAAGGCTAAATTATAAAATAATAGCAAAAATATTTTAGAAACTAACCGCCGAAATAATTTAAAAATTTGAACGAAGTAGGACTTGCAGTAAGTAAGATATTGACATTTAATGGGATTTCATGGTAGCGCCGTGGATACTATTACTCCGAATTCAATGAAATTTGTAGGGGACCATCTAGGAATCAAACTGCATAATTTCTGAAAATTGCATTAAAAACAATCGAATAGTTCAGACGTTATGCTACTTGGTGCAAACTAGTAACACAGATGGACAAACAGACGGACGGACGGACGGACAGACACCAAACCAAAATTGTTCAGGAAGCTCTAAAACGTAAAATGTACGTAAAAAATTTTATTTTGGAGGGAAAAAATTTTTTATTTTGCAAAAGTGATCACAATGCTTCCGCTACATTAGTAGTCTCGGAAGCAATATTTAGAAATACCATTGCAAGATAAATATACTTCAAAATATGTGAGTTTATGTAATGTGTTGCAAGGCACAAAAAAGAATTTAGCAGGACCATCCTCTCAAGATGACAACAGATCCCACGATGGTGATAATATTAATTCAGAAATACTAGAAAATTTACTACAAGGCAACGAAGAAAATCTGCAAAATGTGGAGAAAATATGTTTCGTTTGCGATAAAAAAAAAAAAAGTTAAAAAAATTAAAGGACGTTATCAACCGTTGTTTTTCACAGAAAATCATAAAATTATGCATTATTCTAAAATACTATGATTACGAGTTATGAATAACTACGAAAAAATATGAGAAAAATCTACTAAAACTTCTGACAGACAATGAATTCTTCTGAAAAAATATGGTAATGAATTATGATTATAAAAATGTCCAAATTTGCATATGTTTTTCATAGTTTTTCATAATTTGTCATAATTTTTTCATAGATTTTTTTCCGTAAGGGGACTAATATATATTCGTCTGGCAGATACTTCCAACCGCCAGAATAGGTTGGCTGTTTACATATACGTTTTAAAATACTGAAAGAATATTCCCTCAAAATTTCAGCCTTGTGTGAGCAGGTTATGAATTACTATCCCTTTGACACTTTTGCTATAGTCTGGCACATCATTGCAACCCTCAAAATAGGTTGTCAATTGTTTTTTACACTTAATCATATGTAAAATACAACATATTAAAATTTTAGCCTTGTGGGAGTAGGTTAATAAAAAAAAATTTTTGACATTTTCAAAAATTTATGGGATGATGACGCAACCACTGGATACGTACCAGAACGGTACTTACTTGATTGACCAATAATAAAATGTCATTTAAAAATTTTCTAGCTTTGTAGGAAACGGGTTATTCGCATGGTTCACTAGCTCTTAGACTATAAGAATGATTTGACGCCATGTGTTATAAAATTCATTTGTAATTTACTCAATTTGAAAATATTAAAGTACAAAATTTAGTATACTGCTTATCTATAAGTACTTTTCATTTTTCAATAAGAAATTATTTACGGTACTAGCACAAAAAATTAAAAATTTATATTTTTCTCAAAACTACATTTGAAATTTATCTAAATGTCCGTCACTCATATATAATATTTACTTTAAAGAAAATAAAATTACTTATTTTAGAGAAAAATCATAGTTGCCGCTCTAGAGTGATAACTACTTTCCATTTTCATATTAACTGCCAGAGTTACACTCGATTTTATTTCATAAAATACTTTATATAAAACTATAGGTAAACTTGCATACTCTATAACTTCTTTTTATGCAATCATTTTTTGTAATCTTTTTGTACCATTTTTTTTTCCAGTTTTTTTATACGATTGTTAGGTTTTTTTATATGTTCATTTACAAGGAAAAGCACCCAGAGTGAAATTCGGGATTTTGATGAAACTTCGCTGGTGTATAGAATAGGCAAAAATTTGGAACCCGTTTTTTTTATCGGCCATCTTCCACGTTTAGGTGGTGAAACCAGCCCCTCAAGTTTGGGGGTTCAAATCGTATTTCTTAAGATATTTCAAAAACTATAAGAGATAGAGGAAAACTTAAAATTGACGAAATGTTACTCTTTGAAAGGCCTATTCACCTGTATAGGTTAAAACAGGGCCGGGTTATTAAGAGGGGATGGAGAGGTGAAAATGGGGGTAAATTTTCTTGTACAGCCTGAATGGTTCAATGTACCAAATTTTGGACATCATAAATAGAAAGAGCACCAAAAAATAGGGGATAAGTATTTTTGCGTTTTTTCGAAATATGTTTAGTATACAAGCCAAATAAGGAAGAATAAAATATGGTAGATTTTATTGCATTATTATTGATTGCAAATACGTTTTATATTTTTTAATTTTTATGTTGATTTTCATCACGAAAATGTAAATTTTTACTTTCCGATAATGATTCATATATTTTTCAGTACTAACTTAATTAGTAATTTAGCCATGTGTACATTTGGTTACTTATATTCGATATTTTTTATACCTATTTTTGCGAAAGTTCTTTGGCATGCTTGTGTTAATGAATGCTCGACAAGAAGCAATAATCTCTTTTGCTCACTGTTCAGGTGCTTTGTATAAATTTTGTGACTTGGGAAATAGGGTTGAAACCTATAAAACATACAAAAAGAATAAGAAAAATAGTTTGAATGTTGAGAAAGAAATACACCACGTTTATTTGGTTAAAAACGAATTTGTAAGAAGATAAAGGCATTTGTTGAACGGAAGATTATCGCTTCTTGTTGAACATTCATTAACACTTGCAGACCAGAGACCTTTGATAGAAAGAGGTACAAAAAATATCGAATATGGGTAACCAAATATAGACATGGCTAAAATACCAATTAAGTAAGTAGGTACTGAAAAATACATTAATCATTATCAGAAAGTAAAAATTTACATTTTCATGATGATAATAAACATAAAATTAAAAAAATATAGAACGTATTTGCAATCAATAATAATGCAATATAATCTACAATATTTGTTTCTTCCTTAATTGGCTTATATACTAAACATATTTCGAAAAAACTCAAAAATACGTATCCCCCCATTTTTGGTGCTCTTTCTATTTATGATGCCAAAAATGTGATACTTTAAACCATTCAGGCTGTATAAGAAAATTTACCCCCATTTTCACCTCTGCAGCCCCTCTTATTAACCCGGCCCTGGTTTAACGTATACAGGTGAATAGGCCTTTCGAAGAGTAACATTTCGTCAATTTAAAGTTTTCATCTATCTCCTATAGTTTTCCAGATATTTTAAGAAATACGATTTGAACCCCCAGCTTTAGGGGCTGGTTTCACCCCCTAAACGTGGAAGATGGTCGTTAAAAAAAACATGGGTCCCTTATTTTTGCCTATTCTACACACCAACGAAGTTTCATCAAGATCCCGAATTTCACTCTGAGTGCATCTCCTTGTTAGTACTTTTACCCACCTGTGTTCCTGTTAAAAGGATATGAAAGTTTTAGTAAAAGAAACACAAGCATTAATATATTGGTTTATTGTCCTTAAAATATAAGCAATACAAATGTAATTTATTCTTGAAAAACATTTTAATGCAAGTGTATTGAACACACTTTGTTACTGTAGTGAAACCAATAAATTAATGTACTTGAAACAGAGATAAAAATTGAATTAAAAACGTAGTAAAAACACTAAACTGCATGAGTAAAAATTGTCAAATTTCTTCAGCTTTTTAATTTGCGCTCTATTTGGTGTAACTGACGGACAATGGGACCACACGTACATTTAAATTTGATATTCTGAAATTTTGTACAAAATCAGTTCCTTATGTGCTGCGCTTCGCTCGCTCGAGTCATTCGAACATAAACAAATATGACGTGGAATAGAATGTATTCTGTGCAAAATCAATTAATTATTTATAGCACTTGACCAATTATTTATAGCATTACAAATTATTTATAGCACTTGACTTTGTTTGTGACTCGAAAGTATTATTCATATTTCCTTATTTTCAAATCATATTCATATTTTTGTAGCATATCTAATTTTTATATGTATGTAATTTGCTGAAAACTGCAGAAATGCCAATTGATAATAACTGGACAATCCAGTTGCTTATTTCTTTTTCTACAATCTTAGTGAAAAGAAGGCTTTTGCGTTCTGTGAAGAGAGTGCAAAATGTGTATTTGCCGAAGACTCTCGTTGCCGAGCAACAAAGTACGACTTTTCGCTTTAAAGCGGAAAAGTAATACTTTGTCGCTCGCTCAACCTTTATTTAATTACAAATCGAGTAGGCGTTGTTTATATTTTCTATGGTAACAAATAAACAGATTCAAAAATTATTATTTTTATGGTAATCAAGTGAAATATTAATTTAATTAAATTTCAAAATAACTACAAAATATTAATTAAAAATAATAAATAACTATAATTAATCTACTTAATTTTCTAACACTGACTGACTGACAGACAACGCACAGCCTAAACCGTTGGGTTTAGAATAATGAAATTTTGCATAGGAGTTCTCTATGTAACGTAGATGAGCACTAAAAAAGGATTTTTTAAAATTCGTCCGCTAAGTGGGCTTAATAGGGGATAAAAATTTGTATGTAAATTCGTTATTTTTGAAGTTAGTAAAAATATGTTACTACGGCTATTAAAATAAATAATATATTATTGAATAAATCTTTAACACTGACTGACAGACAACGCACGGCCTAACCCGTTGGGTTTAGAAGGACGAAATTTAGCACAGGAGATATGAAAATTGGCGTTTCGGCTTCTATTTATAAATAAAAGTCAGTTGTGTAAAGGTTTCGGGAAATTTATTCCCTAAGGGGTTAAAACAGAAAATGAAAGTTCGTATGGGACGTTCGTCATTTTTGAAGTTAGAAACGTGGATATTGATTTAGGCTTTTGAAAAACATTAAAAGTATGCAGAAAGTGAGTACCTAATAAAAAGATGTTGTCGATGTGAAATCCCATCGGGTATACAGCTAGTAAATAATAAGAATAAAAAATTTAAAACAATATATACAGTCATTTGGGGTGAAATTGATCAAACAAAACATATTTTGGTCTTAATTTTATAGAAATAAAGCACAATCGGAGCAAAATTGGTTTATGTTATACGTATAGAAGATGATAATACGGACCTTATTGCAACATATTTTGCATATGAGGAAATTTTTAAAAAATACGGTATTAGTCCCAGGGCCCGCCCTTTATTCTACGGCCTTAATTAAGAGGAAAAAGTTTTTTACCACCACTTTTTTTAAATTTTCAAAAAATTCTTATTGTAAAAAAAGTTTGTTTGATGTTTATAGTAAATTTTAACAGTTTTAAAGGGTATAAAACATCGTATACGGCTATAAGCAATTAATTTTTCAATACAATATCATTGAGCAATCTCACCCGACGTATATGATTAATCTCACCCCACACAATAATATGTCCAATATGACAAAAAATACTGAACTGATTATGCACAGCCAAGCACGTGATGGTTACAAAGCATTAACAATTATGTGTATTTTATAAAAAATATAAAAACTATGTTTAGATTTTGACTTATCAGATACAGTTTTAAAAGCTCACTTTCATCCAAAAATACGACTTCTTTTAATAGACTGTATTTTTTTTAGATATATGGAACTGCTGAATTTGACGTGTATAGGGTATTGCCAGCCATCTTTTTCTTCCATTATCGGTCGGTAAAATCGTATTCTCAACTATAGTACTGGCGCTATATTCAATTTAAAAAAATATGATTTAGTGAACAATGTCACCCCCGATGATCAATTTCACCCTAAATGACGGTACATATTTGATGGAAATATATAATAGTGACAGTGATTTCTTAAGTACACCTCCAGATATTTATGAAACTGTAAAAATTATAACATTAAAGTAAATATTAACGTCCATTATTTTTTTTAAGTATCTTTTAAATAAATAATACATTTTATAAGATTGTAGAAAAAATTTTGTGTGTAATTCGAGCACAAAATGACATTGCCGCTCTCATGAGAATAACGCGTTCCGCCTGGCGGCGTCGCGCGTCAACATTCTCAATCGAGCAGCAATGTACCATTTTGCGCTCTTAATACACTTTTAATTTCAAATATTATCGAGTGCTTGTGGGACACTACTACGTATGACAAACTTTTGTTTGCATTTCAACACACGTAGTATTGATATGTTCACTAATCGTTCAGCTAAACTCCGGCTCGTGTCCGGCTCGTTGGATGGGATCGTTGTTGTAGAGGTTAACACGTCTGGCTAGTTACCAGAAGATCCTGGGTTCGATTCCCGGCCGATCCGGATAATTTTTTCAATCACTTTGTGATTTTTAATTTACATGTGGTTTTTGGTCATACTATACCAAAGAAATCGAGTGCTTAAAGTTTCAGTTTAGCTGAACGATTAGTGAACATATCAATACTACGTGTGTTGAAATGCAAACAAAAGTTTGTCATACGTAGTAGTGTCCCACAAGCACTCGATAATATTTGAAATTAAAATTGTAACTGTTTCTCGAATCAGAGAGAGTACTAATACACATAGGTGATTGAATGAGTGTCCGGCTCGGCCGCTTACCGAGCATGGGATCGTTGGTGTAGAGGTTAACACGTCTGGCTAGTTACCAGAAGATCCTGGGTTCGATTCCCGGCCGATCCGGATAATTTTTTCAATCACTTTGTGATTTTTAATTTAACTCTTAATACACAAATAACTATTATAATACAAATAGTATTTGACACAGTAGATAAGTAATTTCATAGTAGTCGTAGGTAAAAGTATTATTGGTGGTATCTATAGAAATACTTATTAATATTTACAAAAATTCCAAAATTACTTTTCTCCAAATGCTTAGCAACAAATTAATTTGCATGATATTTTTATAAATTTTTTCACAGATATCTGTATACGAGTACAGTAATAAAAAATTGATATTTTGCGGTTTTTCGTAAATTTCTACGGTTAGACTAAAAATTTTGCGATAAATCCGATCTTTTAAGTTGGACCATATTACAGATAGTAATTGTTCAGATCAGTAGTTTCGTAGTTTATCCTAGCCAAACATTGTGACATGATATATATATATAAGTATATATATATATATATATATATATATATATATATATATATATATATATATATATATATATATATATATATATATATAGGGACCGTGTAAAAGTACGCTGCCAGTACATGTGCACTGGCGCAGGCGGAGCAGCTGGAGATGGTAGTTAGTTAATTTTTCATTTTTGTTTTTCACGAAGTGACGAACTGCCTAATGACGAAATAGGAAATTATTATGGAAAATAAGTGGAATATCATTTCTGCATTTTAATCTTATTATTGATAAGAAATTGCAAGCTAGCATACCTGATGGGGGAAAAAATTGTTGTCGTAATAAATGATAGAGAAATTTTAGTTGTCAGCAAAAATTATAAATGTATTATCAGTAAATATTTTAGTATAAATACTTGTGTTTAGATTTGATTTAATTAGTATGGATTCAAGAATATTCGTTCCTTTTAAGAACACATCATCTTGGTTCGAACAAGTGCTGAAGCATATAACAACAATCGAGGAATTGGAAGAACATATTGAGAAAGGTGAACAAACTTTGATATTATCTCATATTTATAATAATTATCAAGAATATCTGAGCGATTTTATTAACGACGAATCGATAATTTTTCATCGTGTATTGTGGGCTTATAAATTACAGTGGAAAATTTTAAAATTGGAGTTTCCAATGGCGTCAAAGGAAAATATTGAAGATTTTATTGGTAAATGTATGGTGAAGAGGGCTATAATAAGACTAGAGTGGATGATTTGGATGAAGCGACCACGAAAAACAGTCCTGAAGTTGTAGAGGATGAAGATGATTCCGCACCAGGACCAAGTTCTGTGAATGTGAGAAAAAGAAAAAAAAATTTAGAGGATTCATCATCTAGTGATGATAAAGATGATAAAAAACATAAATACTTAGATGCACTGGATGATAAATCCTTTAAATTTACTATAGATATAATTATACGTTTAGCCTTAATATGTAATTTCAATACTTCGCAATCGTTTCAGAAATTTTTCACGTTGAACTACACAATGTTAAAGAAAATATTGATTAGGTACAGAATTTTTTGGAATGAATATTGATGCAACAGCGGAGCGACGTCGTCAAAGCCGTTACGACCATGGTGAAACTGGTGCAAGAGATCTTAATGAAACACAAGACGAAAATTGCGGATTGGGAGGACTTGTTGGCCCGCTTGAAAGGGGTGGACTCTTGCACCGCGTTATTCCATGCCGAAACGGTTCAGGCGGCGAGACAATTATTGAAACAATTGCGTGACGAACGATTAACGGATACCGTGGACAGTTCGTTATCATTTCTTTATCAAAAGGACTTTCTGTAGAATTTATTTTGGTAGCATACCTAGAACAATAAGCGATTTCTTGGACTCCATTGAAATTCCTCTAATTTTTCAGTAAACATATGAAAAAGTTGACGTTAAAGATTACTAATTTTATGTTTATTTAAAATAAAGGTACATACGTACGTAAATATTCTTCTAAATTTGAGAAAAAATGTAATTCACTTTTGGAACAAATAAAAATATTTCTTGAATTTTAAGGTGTACGTATTATGGGCGCAAGCTAAAAAGAACTTTTTTATCTACATCTGCTGCATTTATCTTTGTTTATCATATTAATAAATAGAAGTTTACTCACTCACTCATATAAAAACATAATTACTTGATTTGGTTGGTAACTATGGAAATAATTCAATTTGTGTTCCGCTCACCTCAGTTTCTGGAGGTCTTTTGAGCTTGCGTCCATAATATAGGAATGTGGCGTCGATATACATATTAATACAAGTTGCATGCATAACATTTTTTTAAGATTTTTTTTTAAAAACTATTAGTGAAAATCTTTTAATTTACCTATATAGGAAGTAGAAGATCCAAATAATGATACTATAAACAAAAAAGTTCAAATTTGTGAGAAATAAAATTATGGGAATTGAATTGGTATAAATTTTGTCATTTGAGTATATATTCTGCTGTACGAATTCGAGTGTGGCTGACTGTATATACGTAACACAAATGACATTAGAAAATATACGTGAACAAATATACCCACACGGAGAGAAAAATCCTATAATTTTTGTAGAGAAAATTTCAGAAAAATTACCATGCTCCCCTATAATCCGTGCGCGATCGACAACCAAAATAAAAAATATGTGCTAGCATGGTAAAATTTAATGTGGTGCTAACACAACTTTTATCACACTCTTATGCATATATATTATAGTTTAATTCTTGTTGTCGTACTCTTTCATTTGCGCATCTGACTCGCGACCTTATGTTGGTTGCACTGTACCTGTAAAAACATGTATACAAAAATGATTGCCAATAACATATTCTAATACATATACTAAAGATAGGTAAATAACAAAAAGATGAATTAAACGATGACATCATCCTAAGAGAGTGTAAAAGAAACTGACTACTAGCTGCATCAAGGTGCTTGGTGCGAACTGTCTGACAAAGTTTCTTCCACAGTCCACACCTATGGTTCGCATGTAACTCGCTGATTGAGGTACATTTCATTACAGCGTTCCCAACACAACCAACCTTCTTTCTGTTTTTTTTTCTTTCTATTATTAGCATGTTAGCATGGTAATTTTTTTTAATAAAAACAATTAAAAATTATTTTTTTGTCGGTAATGGAACTTTTTACTGTGCTGTTTTACAAATTTTACGGAGATAATATTACGAAAAGAACATTCCATCCTTTAAATTTTTTATGATTAATTATAATCTTTATATTTTTACCTTACAGAATTGAATATGTTCGTCTTTTATAGGAATTTTTATAGGAATTTTCTCTCCGTGCATAATTTTTAACAAACAATGAATAATAACGGGTTTACATTTGCAATGATTTGCTGGCGCCACTTTTAAGTTTCCATGTCTGTAAAGTTTACACTACTTGCACGTCCGTTTACACATGATTTGCATGGTATATAATTTGGTAAGTACTGCGCAGGTCATAAATCGCTGAACTGGACAAATAAATGTCATATATAGCTTTCATTTGTGTCCGGATATAAAGCAAGCAATGAATTAGAAGAGAAAAGGACATAATAGGTACCTAAAAATGAAATTGAGGAGCTGGGTGGAAAAAGGGCGTAAGTCGCTTTACGCCCTTTTTCCTTAGAATTGATTTTCTAATTCTTTAGAATGTCTACTTATAGTAAACAAAATTTTACAATGACCAGAAATCAATTAATGTCCCTACGCTACGATAATAATTTGAAGCGTATAAGCCATATTTGCAAAAAATTAAATATATAATTAGTAACTTACAACTAAGAATGAATTTTTACAGTACATGACACATACCTTTAAAAGATATTTCTGGTCCTATGATGTACAGTATGATACAGAAAAAAAATATACAGATATATCCAAAGTTCTATGGATGCTTTTTTAGCCTAAGACCAAGTACTAACTTTTATCAAGAATAAAATTTTCTGAAAAATTTGATATAAAATAGTTTTCCACATATAATCAACTTTCAGGTGGACACTTTATATGTACAAGTATATACATATAAATATTCATGAAATTAACATGAATCAAATGTTTTGGTTTAGAATTTAATAAATGTGCTGACAAAGTTTAATTAGAATTTCAGAAAAAGGAAACAGAACTTATGTTTTTGTTCAATCAAAATTTTATCTGCAAAAAGGGCGTAAGTCATACTTCGGAAAAATTCAAAAAAATATGCAATAACAACCGATATTTACTGTTTTTTTTAATCTTGTGTATTATTAGTGCTACCAATTGTATAACACGACAATTACCAGTTTTTCAGTCTTCACCTTCATACTAGGCACCCAAACTTTGAAATGATCTTTTCTCAAAACGGTATTTCTGTACTTACTCCCTGTTTCCACCCAGCTCTTCAATTAAACCTGAATAACCGCGTAAAAATGACAATTAATTATTTTTAAAATAATACTGACGCCAATACAAGTTTACATTTGTATGTTTTAATTTTAGTGGCGCATGAATCATTACTGGCGCCAGAAAAGTTAGAAGGTTGCTAACTTTTTTCATCCGTGCATGCACTGATCTACCTTGCACGCCAGTAGATGTTTACACGTTCATTTTGCTTTTACTGGCGCGCCACTTTGTGTGGCGCCAGCAAATCATTGTAAATGTAAACCCTGTATAAGTATTTGTGGACTTGCATGTATCAAGTAAAATTGTATTCTGTCCTATGCTGTACGATGTGCGTATTTATAAAATAATATTATGTATATCTGACTACCTTTAAGATTGGATCATACCATATTTTATTGCCTCCCTCTATTATTGTCATGACTTACTTATCAATATGAATATATTATTACACAAATTTGTGTTTTATATAATAAAATTATAATATTAACATAATATATAAAGTACAGTGATTATAAAAATATTAGGTTATCCAGAAAGTTCGTGCCATTTTCGAAGCTGCTCGGATGAATTCATATTTCTTCATGCAACAACATGTTAGTGTTAGGCCGATAGTGTTGCTTGTAATATGTATCATACATCTTTAAACAGTGTTTAAATTATTTTTCTTTTTGTCAGTAATAATGAGCAATCTTAGACATCAAGGAACATCATGTCATGTTATACGAGTTTAAAAAAGGTACTAATGCAGCTGACGCAACGAGAAATATTTGTAGTGTTTATGGTGATGATGCGCTTTCTGACAGAACTTATAGAAAGTGGTTTGCTAGATTTCAAATCGACCTGTGTGTACTGACGATGAATTTATCCGTCAAGAAATAAAACGAAACCTGAGGCAAACTGTTATGAATTAGCGGTAACTTTTGAGCATTCAAAATTCACAATTTTCGGCCATTTGAAGAAAATCGGGATGGTCATTTACACCAAAAACGGCACGAGCTCTCCGGATGATTTTAAAAGTATAACTGCCATAACAATTAATAATTAAAATTAATATATGTAGTATGTACAATGTACATATTTTACTTACCTTATAATTAATATGTGTACAAACATACCGCCCACCTTTATTCAAGAAATATTGAAACGTAAGTGATATTTATATTAAACAATTATTTAAATGTAGAGGATTTATTAATTTCATTCAATAATTTTGACCAGTAATTAGAAAAATGGCAATAATTCATTAATTAATAAAATTAGTATATCAAATATCATGTGACAGTTTGAAAGTAAAAATTGACTGAAAGAGAAAGTGAAATTACTTATACTCAGTGAACATTTCTTAATCTGAAATGAATGATTTTGAATTTTAGCGAATTTCGAAAACTCGAAATTCAGCTATTTTATCTACTGTAACTTTAACTTTTTTATTAAATTTTATAAACATAAATCATACGACTTGAAATTACAGAAGAAAATATTTTTCTAAAGCATAAGGGAGTCATTCATAAATAATTCAAAACAAATATGTTAAAATAATTTTCTTTAAAGTAGCTGTCAAACTTTTAATAATTTGAGATTATTTAGCCATTTTTCATTAACTATTTTCATTTTAATTCAGAATTGCAAAAAATGTTGTAAACCAAACATGCAAAACGAGTGTTTTTTTTACTTGTCGCAATTTTTCTCGTCTGATAAACTTACGACTTGCGAAAAAAACACCTTCACTTTGCAATTTGTTGATGAATAAATAACTGCTTTGCAACTCCGGAACTAAAGTACATACTTATGTGTCTCATAATAGGGACCTTAGGTCTTTATCGAGACCAAAGATACTTCCGATTGTATGGCCAATTAGTAAGCGAAATTAAACTTGAATAATATTGCTCCAAGTAATATAAACTACTCATTTAAACTAACAAGCAAATTCATATATATATATATATATATATATATATATATATATATATATATATGCATATATATATATATATATATATATATATATATATATATATATATATATATATATATATATATATATATATATATAGGTATGTATTATTGTATAATTATTGTATTATTGTGTATTATTGTTTCAAAAATTTTTTTGTATTTGTTACATAAATAGTTTGTTATTTTATTTAAAATACATGTTAGTTAAGTGCTACACTACCATATAACTTTACCTCGCACTGTAAATAAATGTAAGGCTTTACGTACAGTATAAATACTTATTGGTTGTTGTGTGTGACATGCGACAGGCCAATTTGACGACAGAGCCAGCTTCGATAGCATATTGTTGTCAAGATAATATCGTCATATTCATGAAGATATCTGACATGTAAAATATGCTGTTTACCTTCTGCTGCTTATACTGACTGCCTTCTATATACAGTCGCAGTGTAAAGACGTACCGATCAGTTTAGTCTACGGAAAATTTCTGTTTACCAGAATCAACATAAGATTATTTAAAATACCTATATTAAATCACTATAACATTGTTTTTATAGAATAACATTATTCATTTTTCAAAATCTACAGTGTGCTCAAGTGGCGGAGGGGGGGGGGGGGAGGATTATCATAAGGTTAGTCCTGCGAAAGTTAAATTTCAATTGTTATCGATGTGCTTAGGAATATTCTCAAATATGGCGTACTTCTGTTCGTACTTAAACATACATTAATATTAACTTATCTACTTCAGTTTTCAACTAATTGCAAGCTGAAACATGCTCATCCGATTAACTTTGGTTTATATGGCCAAATCATTATATTATTATTTAAAAATTGTGCGGTGATTGATAAATTAACAAACTGAATCGACTGGGACTCTAACTCAGGATCTTTTGGTAAACTGTCAAACGCCCAGAGTACAGAGGTAGAGGAGATCTTTGTACCTCAGGACACCTTGTACCTCGGGACAAGCCCATAATTTGAGAACCAATGTATTGTAGAATTATTAATAGTGACATTTAATGAGTATTTGACACAAATACTCAAAACACAAGCAGTGAAGTCGGTCATTTTGATTCGCTTCTTCTATGTGCAAGGTTTCGCGATTTTTGCCGTGTCTTTTTTTTTTTTTTGTAATCTATTTAAATCATCATTTTACTAGAAGTACTTTGGAGGTGAGTAAATGACTAAAGATACAAATAGTTATTATACACATTCGTAACTATTTATTTTGACGTATATCACTGGATTTCCCTAATTAAAAAATATAACCACACTTTATTGTATGCAATTGAAATTTGTACCTTGGAACAGCAAATTTTTGTACCTTGGGATGGTCCCAAGGTACAAGGCATTGCTTTGTTTTATAGACGTTTATAGGTAAGTTTGTTTTCAATATGTCTTTATCTATCCAGATGCCGCGGAGTAAGAACAAAGTCACCCGGCCAAAGCCCAATGAAGAAAACGTCAAAAATTAAAATGGAAATTTTTTTCTATAATGAAAGTGATTGCACGGGGTGTATTGTATCATAATATTAAGATGTTATTGTGTGCTTAGAGAATTTTCAATATTCGACTCAAGTTATGAAGTTTTAACCGAAAGTGTCCCCAGGTAAAAGGATCTCCGCTACAGCAAATATCTGTATCATGAAATCTGCAGTGTGCAGTTCTGTGCATGTGAGATTACTTAGCAGTCACTCTCTCAGTAGCAGTCGATGAGTGTAGATCAATCACAACTCAATTAATTTGATTGTTGTTGGCATTGTAGAACCCCCACACGGAGCCGCATGCATGCGTTGTGGTATCGTACATATGTATGCAAAGCACGGCCACCACCATCAACGATCACCAACACAAAGAAAGAATACCGCATAAATACAAAGTAAAGCCAGTGCACGTATATAACATATATTTTATATCTCTTACTGGTTGCACTGGTTCCAGTAGTACAGAGATAGATATGCTGTCTCTGCTTCCCTGTGGTCAAACGCCATCAAAACCATCGATCCAACGGTTATTCTACTTTGATAACCCATTATTCGCATAATTATTTTCTGTTAAATAAGAGAAGCAGTTTTAATAATTTCAACTTTTATGGAAAGGATAAGTTTTAAACCCTCCATGAAGGTGTTGTAATCAAGAGTGGTGTCTGGCTGGACGATGGACCACTGATCAGCAACATGCTGCAGAAAAAGATCCACAGGGCAGCTGGTGAAAAGCGATTTTACATCCAGACTAGTCAGTATGTATCCCTTAGGAAGCTTTATATTGTTGATTTTGTTGGTGAAAAGGAAGGAGTTGGAGATATCATATTTGCTGTGAAAACTCTTGCTGAGGATCGAACTGAAAAATTTATCTAAGTTGCTGAGGATGGTGTTTTTGGTGGAACAGATTGGTCGGAAAGGAACATTATCAGATGTGAAGGGTTTATGGATTTTTGGAAGGAAATACATGTAAGGAATTTTTATTTCCGCAGGTTTAAATGATCTTCCAGTGTTGGCTGTTATAAAATTATTTTTTATAAGATAATTGATATAACTTATAGTTTTTTTTATGCAATATGTTGGTAGGGTCTCTTTGTAAAATTTTGTAGATGTTGTCATCATTTTGTTTCCTTTGTCAGAAAGTAAAAAACAAATTTCATTGTTGTTACGTAGAAAAGCTTTAGTGTCAGAAATTATTTTTTTCAAAAAGATGTCAATTAGTGAATTGGGGATGGTTAAATTTTTGGAAATTTTAAGAAGTTGCTCAGAAATTTTTTGTCGAATTGACGACTTGTCTTCCTATTTCTCTATTCCATACCTGGGCGCTCCCTCCACATCCATCTCAAAATCCCTTCTGAAAAACAAACTGAATCCTGTTTACAGTTATCCTCATGCACTTATTAAACTCTGTACCAACATGAAACCCCAGATTCCCACCTCCAACCAACAAAATGTGGTATATATGGTTTCTTGTGCCGGTTGTGCCAATGTATACGTTGGAAACACGAAACAACATCTTGATGAGCGAATGAAGCAACACAAGAACAATGTTAAACAAGCCACCATGGTTTCGGCACTGGTGCGACATTCCTGGGAAAATGGGCACAACTTCGACTTCAGTAATCCCATGGTGATCTAACGTGAGCCTAACTACAAGAAGAGATACTTAATCGAAAGTTGCTGGATCAATACCGTTCAACCAAATTGCAACCTCTACCAGGATGCCATCTCCATCGACAATGCATATACCCGCAACTTCGACAAGATAAAACCTGTTGCTGTCAAAAGCACCAAAGTCGCACAAACTAACTAAAAATTAAAACAATTATGATCATATACCTTTATTATCTTTACAAAAGGCACTTTGTTTTCGGAACTCATCGTAGCAATGTATGTCATTTTTATTTTTTATTTTAAAACTCTCAGACTAACCTTAACCCTTTGCACTCGATGGGCGCCGCCACAGCGACACAATAAATATTAATTCCACTCGTTAGCCGCCGCAGCGGCGCCATAAAGAATAGGTACGTATTTTATTATTCACAACACGCTAGGGGACCTAAGGCCCGATTTACATTAACGCTCCGCTCTCAGTACGATATCACTCCGCTCTCGGCTCGATAAAATATTCTTACATAATAAATAATGAGTGTATTCACATCATCGCTCTGATATCGGTCCGATATCAGTCATGGTTCGCTCTCGCTTCAATACCGCTCCAATACCAATACCACTGAGATAATTTTATCGGAGCGATATCAGACCCTATATCGATGATAGTGAACACGTTTTTGATTCCACTTCGCTCCGTTTCTCAGCCTTCTTCATTTATTTGAAAATTATTATATTAGGAAAACATGATACAACACAACGACGCGACGTCTTGCTACAATACATTGTAATACATACTACTAAAATTAACTAATAGACATATTGTCCTAATACAATAGTGTTTGCAGCGTTTTAAAACTACTGTCGAGTAGCTGAGTACCCATACTAAAAAATGGTTCGAGTGCAAAGGGTTAATTATTCTTTGTTGCACATTTCAATTTAAAAAATTCTTTAAAATTTCTAAAATTTTCTTAAATAATTTTTATTCTTTAAATTTTTAATCATTTCACACTTAAAATGTTACTCTCACGTGTTTTTATTTTTCTAAAAATAATATTTAAAACTTTTAATTTAACCAGTGCTATTATTGTTATTATTTGTTTTAAAATTATATGTTCAAATGTCAGTTTGACAAGTAAACATATAAAATCGTGTAAGCACCTAATGTAGTATTTTATCTATGTATTTTTAATATTAATAAATTTTTTCTCTGAGGCCTGAAGACGACTAAAAGTCGAAACCGGTAGCCTTTGGAAAAAAACACATTTTTGTTTTTTCCTTGATGACCATCACTCCCAAATACCTTTAAAAATAATTTGTATTGTATATATATAAATAAATATTGCTTGTCGTCTAAGCATAACTATTCTTTGTTTAAAATGTTACGAGAGACCCTGTTCTGCCCTAGTGTTACTACACCATTTACGATTTTATCACATTTTAAGACAATGAAAGATACTTTGTGAGTTGTAACCAATATCTGCAAGCTCATATGACTATTTAAGCCAGGGGTGGCGAACCCAAATGATCTAGCGGGCCACTTTGGAAGCGTATCATAACTCCGCGAGCCACATATTAAATTATGTGTTCCCATATATTATGTATTTTTTTAATTCAATGTTTTTCACTACCTTAGTCATTATAAAATGATATTTTGTATAAGTATGATGAATCTTGCGGGCCAAAATAAGCTCAAGGCGGGCCACATGTGGCCGGCGGGCCGCGGGTTGGTAAGACGAATGCCAAGACTCAGGTGAGCAAGACCAATTAAGACAAAACAAGACTCTTGCTAAACTATTTAAATAATTTGAAAGTACATTTACTCGTCGTAAGCAATATCAAAATTGAAATATAATCATATGCCTTACTCTTTTTATGTATATGCGAATTTTATTATCTAAAAAGAATAAAGTATATGATTCTATTTCAAGTTGCTTACAACGAATAAAAAGTGTAAGGTGGGAGTGCTAAAAGTCGGTCACTTAAACAATTAATGACGTGCAGAATTCTGAATTTTGAATTTACGCGTATTTTGATTTTCTCATTAAGTACTTTAAGTATCGCCTTTCTGACTAAATGGAGATTTATCTTTAAAAATATATTTGACTTAAGTCGGCCACCTATGCCCTAAAGCCGGCCAAAAATGTTCCTAAGGTCGGCCACCTGGATATTTCATAATATAAATGAATTACCCGATTGTAGCTTATTATGACCCAAAAGAAAACGTTTAAGGAAAACTATTCTAACATTATAATATATATTAATTTAAATTTAAATCGAAACAGAATTATAAAGGAACATTTTTAAATATTTTTTAACAAAAATCAATAATTGATAATCATGATTACAAATTACATTTAGAAAATGTAATTTGTAATGTAATGTAATTTTCCATTAAAATACATTTTGAAATTGTAATTTGTACTGGTTTTTGAATTACAAATTATATGATTTAATTACATAATTACGATTAATTTTGCTTAAGTTACCTATAAATATGTATAAAACTGCAATCTAAATTAAAGCAATTTCGATAGTGAAACAGTTAGGTTAAAGAGTAAATTAAGTTAGGTTTGGCAAATAGATTGTTTATTTTGTTAATTTGAGGCCTAAATTCTAGGAGGCCTATAATCAATTTATGATAAGTAATTCGAAATCGATAATTTTTGATAACGAAAAGTAGGTTTTGATAGTCCCAGTATGTTCGGAATACCCACAACTTGCTTCACTTAAGCCTTCAAAAATTTCGTTATTTTTTCGCTACGACGCACCGTTTACGAGATATTTACGATCAAAAGTTTACGTTTACGAAACGTATCGAAAACTAATTTTTTCGAAAATATTCTAATGGTGACTAAATCAGTGAGACTAACAGAGCCTAAATTAACGAGTTATAGCCAGTTTATGATAAGTTACGCGGTATCGATAATTTTCGATAACGAAAAGTAGTTTTTGACAGTCCCAATATGTTCGGAATACCCACAATTTGCATCTCTTAAGCCTTCAAAAATTTCGTTACTTTTTCGCTACGACGCACCGTTTACGAGATATTTACGATCAAAAGTTTACGTTTACGAAACTTATCGAAAACTAATTTTTTCGAAAATATTCTAATGGTGACTAAATCAGTGAGACTAGCAGAGCCTAAATTAACCAATTATACCCAATCTATGATAAGTTGCGCGGTATTGATAATTTTCGATGACGAAAAGTCGGAAAAGTAGGTTTCAGCAGTCGCGGTAGGATTGGAATAAGCATAACTCGCTTCGCTTAAGCCGTTAAAAATTTCGTTATTTTTTCGCTATGATGCATCGTTTATGAGATATTTACGATCAAAGTTTTCGATTACGAAAAGTATCGTTTAAATACAAACAATAAAAAAAAAATTAGATTTTAGAATTGTGTAACTTTAGAAGCACATTTTATAACTACTACTTACAGCCAGTGTGTTAATAATAACATAATAAGTACACTGGTGTACCGAAATTAGCACACCATCGGGACCAAAGAGGAGAAGTGTGGTTATTTCGTTACATCAGTGGCGACTTCATTAAGAAATTAAAGCTGCTGTGCATTACTTAAATATTTACAAGGCATATTATAAAATACCTAAAATTTTTAATAATTTTTTAATAATTTCAATTCTATTATTTTCATATGACACTATTATTTTTTCAGGTGAAAAAATACAGCACTCCAAAGGCGCACTCAAAAATTCACTTTTTCTAGCATTCCAGCAGGGTGTGCCGTCCAGAACCTTACCGGAACACTAGAAAATGTGAATTTTTGAGTGCGCGTTTGGAGTGCTGTATCTTTTCACCTGTATAAGATAGACAGGTGCTCTCCTGGACTTTTTTGTAGAGAATTCGATTCTCTACAAGAAAGGTCTTAAAACTTTTTAATGTATCTATCACCGTTTTCGCTACGTAAGCGGTGAAAGGTAAAAAAACGCTATTCATGATATAAAAAAACATTTCCGGAAATTCACATTTTGCACAAATGTTCTCCTCGGCAATCCCTACAAGAATCTCTTTTTAAAAAAATTTTATGTCTATTCTAAAATTAATGTATAGATAAAATTTAGTGCTATTAGACTACTAATAGATTTTAGAAGTCCTGAAAATTTCGCTGAAATTAGTCGAATAGTTCCGCATTGGAAGATTTTACGAATGCTCAGGTGGACACAGAGCCAGTCACAGAACAAAAAATTTTTTAGGAACCGTAAAGAGTGAAAATTCTGATTTTAGAAGGAAAAAATTCACTAATAAAAAAAATGCAAGAAATTACAAGATTTCTTAGCAATACCAAGGCCAAGACTGCATTTTGCAAGACCAGGACCAAGACTCAAACTGCTCTAGCAAGACCAAGACCAAGATTTTTAATGCAAGAACAAGAAAGACCAAGACTTCATTCATAGTCTTGGTCTTGGTATTGCATTTGCTCATCACTAGTAACACATATTCATAAGAAGTCTAAAATTAAATTCTTTACTAAAAAATTTGATAACTGTAGTCTCAGAAACAACAAAAACATCTTAGACATTTTTAATTCATCAAAAAATTACCTAATATATAAAATATTTAAAACCGCATTTTAGGGTACCGTTTAAAAAACATTTGATAGATATACAAATATTTTTTTCAAAAAGCCAAAAAAAGAAAAAAATTAAAACGAGAAATTAAATCTTACCTACTTGTATTAATTATCAAAAAAATAAAAAAAAAATATTTAGGGCCATTAACAAAAGAAATAACCAATAATTATAAACTTGAAAAAACCAAATTTTATCTTCGTTTAATATGGCCTGCTGCAATGCATTTCTAATGTCGTTCCTTTCTTAATTTTATTTTATTTTTAAAGAAAACTACTACAGAATACCTATTACATAGCCTGTAAAAGAACATGTGTTGGTATATAAGTATCTCAAGCTATTTGTACCGTGTAGCCAATGAGTGGCCAATGACAATACAATGATATAACATTTAAAAAATATATATTATAGAAAAGTGGTGACATGGCGGAATGTTAAATAGTAATATTATCTGAATCAAAGTGGGTGGCGATCACCAGGATTCCAGACAAATACATATGTATATATATATATGTGCGTGCACCTACCATACATGCATATCCATACAGTGTGATATTTACCGGGTGTTTTAATGCAAATATTACATAGGTATCTGCAGCAGAAATATCATCCTTACTATGACTGTTAGCTTTCACGAAATAACTTTGATTTGATGCTTTATTAGGTAGTAGTAAAAATATTGGCTGAAGTAAAAGAATAAAAGGTAGAAGAAATAAAAATTATGGTTCAATTTCAACAAGTTTAATTAAATAAATATGTCATTTAGGTGGTGAGACAAGGTTAATTACAATCAACTTAATTACAAAAAAATTATTAAGTTCGTGTCAGTTAGTAAAAGTCCAACTAAATAAAAATAATTAAGATAATAGATAAGAAAATTTATAGAAAACGTACAAGATAAGATAAAAATTAAAAGGAACAATATTTAGTAACTGAAAAAAACCAAAAGGAAATTTTGATACAAGTTAACTACAAAAAAATTACGGAAGTGGAAAGAATTTTACAGAATTAAATAGTATTGAATTAAATAGGTATGTTAGCACAGATTTTACAATATTACAAAAGTATAGTCAGCAAGAAAAAGAATAATAGACAATAGCAAAAAAAAATAAAGTAGTTTAATAGAGTTCTGTAGGAAAAATTCGAAAAGGGCACAGTGTCACAGGAAAATGTTCCATCACTCAATGCAGGCGAGCTCATACACACACTTCACTCAAGGGATTTGAGAAGAAAATTAAAAGATGAGTACTTATCTAATCAAGAGCAGTGATGATTTGCAGGCTATTCTAATTTCCAATAACTGAATAACTGAGTCCCAATGTTTGGTTCCACGATAAAATGCAAGCTAGTATAGATCCAGTCGGTCGTAACTCCGTAATTGCAGATGAACTAAATCGATATTAACCAGTAGCTGCGGATGGAATTGACACACATAGTTGAAAAAAATTGTCCTTGTAAACTAAATTTTGACACTGAATAATATACTTGATATTTGCCCTTGAATTAGATTAAAAATTAATTAGCACCCGTTCCAATACAATGACTTTTTGTACGTGACACACAAAATTAAAAGAAAGATTGAACTGACGTATCGCCAATTTTATAAGAGGCAGTTCGCGGCTTTTAAAAAAAAACATTCTTACCAACTAAGAAAAAAAAAAATTTTACATTAAATAATGTCATTCATGAACAATTACGAATGTACACTTATGTACAATACTGAGTGAGCCAACTATAGGATCCGCCAATCGATTTTTGTAAAATAATATTTATTTCAAAATTTTATTTCTGCGATTATGATAATATTCAAATCTTGTATAAATTCATCCGGAACGTAACAGTTTACTCACTTACTTTTCAACTACTATGAACGCATTGACAAATATTATGAATGTTTAAAAATAATTTCTGATAAACAATAAGTAAATCAAAGTCCTGTCTATTATTTGGTTTTAATCACAGATCAATGAAAATATTATATATTATAATATATTCTATAGACCGACTGTATCAATGAATAAATGAAGCACCTATACGCTCAAGATACTATTTCGTAATATTGTCATCAATACAATAACCGTAGTATTCGTAGTAATTTTTTTAAAATCCTTATTTTGAAAATTTTAACTTTTTGAGAAAACTCTACAAAATTTTGAAAGAAAAAAAGTAGTATTAGTTTTATTTTCAAAATACGTACGTATACAAATTATGTCCTGTAATAAAATATAATCCTGTTTACTGAAAAATAGACAACACACATTGTGTTCCTCATATCTCACACGTCTCACCCCGTTTCCTGCTTCAGGGAAATTGCCCATAAACTGGCTTTACGCTTTGTCTAGTAGTATGATACAATAGTTTTCATTGTTTAATTGGTCTATGGTTTTCAAAAAGTTGGTTAAAAAACTAAAACAATAAAATCTATAGTCAAGTTTTTTACTAACACATATATAATTTCTGTTTTAAATACCAAAATTAATTTTATTAAAAATTGATGTAGCAAATGACATATTAGCGCATTACTCATACCATGCTGAGGAAATATTATCTCTATACATCAAAATATAAAAACGCCGTGAACAGCGGAGCCCCATCACGGAAGTCGAATTTTTCCCTCCATCTTAGGTATTGAGTGCCTACAAGCGAAATGTGAGTGAAAGTCCAGAAGTGATTTGTCATTCTTGTGGTTTCAAAACCGATGATGTGAGTCCGGCTGATCGAGGCTTTAAAAAAAGGTTTTAAATTTTTAAGGGCTGAATCTCAGTAAATCTCAATTTTGTGCCGATAGCAGTTAGCAGGAAAAAAGCCAACAAAATTTCGTACGAAGGCATTCCTACCCATGCTTATCCGCCAATTGCCTTTGTGTTTTATTTTTAAATATTAAAAAAGGACGTTAAATAGTAAACTGGAAAGCCTTTATGAACATATTTTTTCTTTCCAAAAAAATCCAAAATTTCTATTTTATAAATAAAAAAATCCAAAATCCAAAATTCGCCGTTCTTATCTTATAGGCTGTAAAAGTCTAATCTTTTCAGTTAAAAAATTCGACTATATTTTGCTAATATTGATAAATATATAATTCTTTGCAAAATATCGTACTTTATTTAAATAGTTAAAATAAGCGTATAGCAATTAATTAAAAAAAAAATCCAGGTACATTATTTATCTACAATTTTTTTTTCTTTTTACCTACTTAAATATTTTTAAAAAATTATCCTTGAAGTCTCTGCTCTGGAAATGATGGTCAACGATTTCTATATTTCAGCGTGTTGCTAGTGATCGCAAAAATTAATTAATACTGTGAAATCTTGTGAGCATGGATAAATTACTAGGGAAGTCGAGTAGTTATTTTCTGTCAAACTAATGTTTCTCTAGAAACTTTGCTTATCAAAATATAAAAGGCTGTACTATGCAACCTAGTTACATCAAAGTAAGAAAATGTTGCTCTTACTATTGCTGCCTTCAGAAATTTATTTACTTATGTAAATCAGTTATAATAAAGGATGTGGCTATTTATACATACAGTATGTATACGCAATTGGCTATTTATACATACAGTATGTATACGTAATTGGCTATTTATACATACAGTATGTATATGGAATATTTTGTTTAAACATGCAGTATGTATACGCAGTTGACTACTTATTCAGAATTACCGTAATTTCTGATGAATACTGCGCACATTGAGCACCAAAAATATCGTCAAAATTTCGTGGTGCGCGTATTAAAATGGACTTCTCCACTGGTGACAGTAAAATAACTTGTAATAACAAATTTATCGATTCTAATAATAACGAAATTCTCGCTTAACCGATTGAATTTTGTATAATCTTTTTAGCTTAAGAACGGATTTTTGGCGACGCGAACCGGAAGTTGCATATCTGAGGACTAAAAAAAGGTTTCCTTTGTTATGGTAATAAAAAATTAGAGGCAGATTCTTATAGAATTTGATCAATAGAACAAAAAAGGAAGAACAAATTTTTTCGATATCCTGTTTAGTTTTCGATATAATATGTGTTGTATTTCTAAAACTTACTATAATGACATAATGAATTGTATATTACACACATACACATATACGTAGTATCAATTTTTACGGATATAAACTCAGTTTTAAATATAATTTTTGAATGGTATATTTTGGTTTTTATTCATAGAAATTAGTGAAAAATGAACGGGACATCACCAATGAAACCTCATTCTTGGGCAAAGGGTAATTATTTACAAATATGTCTCGGCGTGTAATGACTTCAAAATTATTTAATTACCCTTTGCCTGAAAATGAGGTTTCAATGATGTTGTCCGGTCCATTTTCCACTTACTTCTATCAATACAAGCCGTAATATACCTACCGTAATTGTCTATCCAATATAGTAAGTTTTACAAATTTGACACGTAATATCACGAAAACTAAGCAAAATATCGAAAAACTTCATTCTTTCTTTTTTGTGCTACTCACCAAGTTCCATAAGAATCGATCTTTAATTTTTGTTGCTATGGTAACGGAAAACATTTTTTAGTAATCCCTAGGCTTGACATTCGAAGGCTTGAAAAATACCCTTCCGGTTCTCGTCGCCAAAAATCCGTTTAGGGGATAATTTCTTAATCCAAAAATATTATGTAAATAAATAATTCAGCTCAATCGGAGGTATTCGGTTATTATAATGTAATAGTTATTAATCAGTATGTATAAGTAGCCAACTGCGTATACAGTTTAGCTTTAGGTAGTACATAACTACATACTGTAGGTTTAAATAGCCAATTCAGTATACACATAATTATGTATAAACAGCTAATTTCATATACACACTATATATGTATAAATAGCCAATTTCGTATACATACCGTATGTATAAATAGCCAATTGCGTATACATACTGTATGTATAAATAGCCAATTAGTTATACATACTGTATGTATAAATAGCCACATCCTATAATAAATGCTTATCGACTACCGTAATGTTTTATTTAAAAAGACATTTATCTCGTCTTACTCACAAAGTCTCGTTTAACCTACATTTCTAAAAATAACTACGATTACATTTACTTACTTCCTCTGCGGTTCCAACAAACAAGGTGTGAATATTTACGAAGAATTTATGTCCGCGATTGAAAGTTAAATTAATAATTGAAACTAACAAGGAAAAGTTCCCAGGTGTCCGCCTCCGATTTCAATGTCGCTGAAATATGTTATTCTACGTCGAAATCTAAGAGACAGGTATTTTGTTTTATCGGCGGAAAAACAGTTTGAAGGGGTGAAATCGCCCTTCAATAATTGGGGTTAAAATTTAATTTTTCAAATATCTCGAAAACAGTTAGAGATAGAGCAAAAGTTTAAATTACTCTTTTTTAAAGAGCTATCTATTGATATGCATATTGTTCAATTTACATCGACAAGGGTGGTTGGGGGTTAAAATTTGGGGCTTAATTTTGCAAAAAGGGGGTGAAAATTAAAAAATATAAAAATTTTGTTTACAGACTTGAAATCTACGCCAGAAAATCTAATTGACCTATTTTTGCTCAATGTCCTAATATTAAGTCTAGGGGTAGTTAACTAGGGGGTGACTGTGTCGAATAGTCGTACTACTTGGGTAGTTCAAGAAGTTCTCCTTCATGAAAAATAGTTTAAGACAATCAGAATAACGTAGAAATTAAATTTTCGATTTCAAAATTCACTTTGAGCAACACTGGAGGGGGGGGGGGGGCGAGTCACCCTCTTAAATTACATACTAGTTTAATAACACTCATTTATACTATTAACACACTGACAGTGGGTAATAATGTCACAATAAGTGGTTCTGAAGTTGGACTATCGTATGTAAGGTTTTTATAAGGTTTGTTTTTTTAATGGATGTTATAGTTTTCGTTATCGAAAATTATCGATACCGAAAATAACGATATTTTCAAAATGAATGGAAACCTAATAAAAACCTTACATACGATAGTCCAACTTCAGAACCACTTATTGTGACATTATTACCCACTGTCAGTGTGTTAATATTAAAAATTAGTGTATGTAAACTAGTATCTAATTTAAGAGGGTGGCTCACCCCCTCTCCAATGTTGCTCAAAATGAATTTTGAAATCAAAAGTTTCATTTCTACGTTATTCTAATTGTCTTAAACTATTTTTCATGGAGAAGAACTGCTTGAACTACCCAAGTAGTACGACTATTCGACACAGTCACCCCCTAGTTAACTACCCTTAGACTTAATATTAGGACATTGGGCAAAAACAGGTCAATTAGATTTTTTAACGTAGATTTCAAATCTGTAAACAAAATCTTTAATTTTTTTTTTCACCTCCTTGCAAAATTAACCACCAAATTTTAACCCCCAGCCACCCCTTGTTGATGTAAATTAAACTAATTGAATATCAATAGATAGCTCTTTAAAAAAGAGCAACATCGCCAATTTAAACTTTTGCTCTATCTCTTATTGTTTTTGAGATATTTGAAAAATTAAACTTTTTCCACAATTTTTGAAGGTCGATTTCACCTCTTCAAACCGTTTTTCCGCCGATAAAACAAAATCCGTGTCTCTTAGATTTCGAATTAGAATAACATATTTCAGCGGCATTGAAATCGGAGGCGGATACCTGGGAACCCTTCTTTTTAAGTCGCGTGCCGAGTGATCGAGGCTGCTTTAAGCAATACTCAGGTCTGACGAAAGAAGGGAGAAGTCGGGGTTGTAGTCTTGGGGCCCGAATCTCAAGAGGGGGCCTGATGCTATTCATCAGAGGGTCAGTAAACAAAGAAAGAAAGAAGTGGTTGTTGCTTTCTTTTTTGTTCGTCACTTATATTTTTGGGGGGAATTTTTTTCTTTGAAAAATTTGTCTGCTTGTCCGCGAAGCCCATTATTTGTGTCCACGATCCTGCTGATACTTGACGACTACTACTGGCTATGTTCATGAAGGGCTTTCTGTAGTACCTATTCCTTACAGATTAATATTGAAATAGTTTCTTTGAATACCTTCCTAATTCTAGCCCCTCCACCACTTTAGAATCTTAAGAACAAACATATAGGAAAGTAAACAACGAAAAATTATACTGTAATTACTACAACTTAAGATTAGTATTCATAAAAATCAATACGCTTTGTATTTTGTGACAGATCTCTTAAAGGTATAATATTATTGTTCTGACAAAAGGAAAACCCACTGCTTTAATAACAATTAGATATCATATACATATATTTATGTGTCTATATAGTTATATATAAGCGTATAATATACTACTTACCTACATATATATATATATATATATATATATATATATATATATATATATATATATATATATATATATATATATATATATATATATATATATATAAATGAATATACTCGCTGCTTGGGTCTTATCTTATCGTCCATCTCATGTCATATTAAAAACTCTAAAAATATGAACATGCCTATCCATTTACGAAATAATATATGTTTATTAGCTCCAAAAGTATTTAAAAATGTTCTACACATCATTTTCCTATGCCTTGTAGGAAATAATAAATTTGTATCCTATACAATAAAATTTGGAAATCTACAATAATAATCAGCGTTGAAAACAATTCAAAACCTTACCTATACCTATTTTACCACTAGATTTGCGACAGGCGGTTTGCAATACAATAACATTAAAGGGGAACACTAGTGTGACATTTTGAAAAAGGTGGAAAATTTTGATAGGCATATTTTGATAGTCTATATCTTTAAAAATAACATACTAAAATTTCAAGTGCGTATCTCAAATAGTTTTTGAGTTACAGTCATCTGAAGAGCGAATTCTGATTTTCATTGTTAACTTTGAAAATTTGAGAAATGTATGAAGGTTAATAATTCGGGAGTTTCTGGACGTGGCTGCCAGTCACATGTTGTGGAGAAGCTAGACCCTGGCACATTTAAACGACTCATCTAGTTTTATTATGACCGTTAGAGTGATTACATCGTAAATAATTTTAATAAAAATTCTCAGTGATTAAAACTAAAAGGTAAAGTAACGAAAAACTACATTTTTCAAATTTGCTGCAATTATAATTCGAAGACAAATCATCCGATCGATTTGATTCTTATTGCAGCTTCTTTCATCTATATTGCAGCATCTATAATGTTCCTTCGTACCATGAACCTCCAGTTTTCCGATCGAATAAAAATGTAATTTTTGCAGGCCAAAAATCATCAAATTTTCGAGCAAAATTTGAAACTTTTTTTAAAAAACTCCGCCATTTTGTTAAATTTCAACTTTTTTTTTTTGGTTGAAGTTCACGGTACGGGCAATACCTTCTAGCTTAATAGGCTTGTTGTTTCTTTTTATTTCAGGCAGTGTGAAGGTCGCTACAACTGCAGCAGTGGAGGAACTTTTTTTAGAGCCTTGGGAGATCTCGAATTACTCACTGAATTTTCAATTTTTTTGTCCAGGAATTTTATCTTGAATTTACTATATATCAACGAATACATCCTTAAAATATATCTTTAAAGAAATTCCCAAAATTCACCTTTTTTTAGGCGGTCAAACTAGTGGCCCCCCTTAAGTGAGATAATTTTTGTACTGAGTTTTCAGCTCACAAAATAAAATTTCCTAATGTAATACTGCAAAAAATACAAGACCAGAACAAAACTGCAAGACCAAGACTAATTTTGCTCATCACTAATATCACGAATTTATATTTTAGAAATTTACTTACAACAGCGATTCGCATGAAACCTGAGCTCGGGATTATCATATAAAGGATCTAGCAGGTTAACATAAGGTTTACAGCCCCAGAAAGGTATTTTTAAAGTAAGTTATGTTACGATATCGGCGAGTAATAAATATACACTTAGCACTTATTTCAGCCTCTGATCTTTCTGTGTTTTTGAAATAATTATATACGCAAGACCATATTATACGCTAAAACGGATATTTTTGTAAATTTTTTTATTCCAAAACTATTACAGCCAGGCTAATAAAACCAAAACTGCTTATTAAATAATACATTGTTCTATATTCAGCAATTGTTACGGAATATTCTAGGACCATCAAGGTATTAATATTGTCTAAAATCAGTGAAGAAATTTACATTTCACTTTTAGCATTTTCAATTTTGAAGTCATCTTCGACTAAACTGAGTACCTTCTGTATAACTCTTAAATATTCAAAAATCCGAGGAATAGAAAAGACAAAACGACTGATAAGCTGTTGAATAAATCTTTCATTATTTAAACTCATTCTGAAGCTTAGCACTGCTATTACTGAGGCTGTCTCAAAAAAGCTTTTTAGCTCAAAGAAAAACAAATTTTTATCTAGCCATAGAGGTAATTACACTGCCTTGTCTACGTAATATAATATGTGTATGTCGCCGTGGTGTGAATAAACCAATATGAAATAGTTTACGATGATATGAAAAACTTCTTTGATATACCTACTGTTTCAGATTGGTTTATAAAAACATTAGGTAGGTACCATAAAACTTTTCGTACGCAATCATCTTCCAAAATTGAAGCAATTACAATAAGCTGACTACAAAGAATTTCTTTTATTTTCATCTAGGTAATCATCAATATTCGCCCATTAAAAATCATCACTATATTATTACCTAACGACTATCATTCTATCATTGAACAAAGCATACCTATTGTACCGACCAGGACAATAAACAGTACAAAATCATTTTCTAATTCTCCAATCCAAATCCAAGTCCAACCAAGCGGCACGAATTTTAAATAACTTTATAACGACATGCCTAAAAAAATTGTTACGGAAGAGATACATAATTATTGACTGTGTACATCATAAAAATGGTATGTCTGCCTATTAATTTTTATATACACACGTAGTCATATACACAGGTGTTCAACATAATCGTACAATTCATGAGAATTAAGTAAAAATGTTAGTTTAAAAAATTTTAGAAAAAATTTGAAACTTAGCTCGGAAATGGGTTGTGGTGGCCCGATTACAGATGTGAAATTGAATTTAGAATGTGAGGGTTAATTTTTAGGGATAATCTGGAAAGTGGCAACAAAATTTTTTCTTAAGAGCATCGAGTAGGGTATCAAACGAAAGCCTATTAATTCACGAATTCAGTAATATATATAACTAGATACTTTCGTCCAACTCTAATTACCAGAAGAACATAGAAATAAAAAATTTAAGCTATTCAAGAAAATTGACAATAATATTTAAATAATTTCCTGACTTAAGTTATTATCGAATGCAATTCTTATAATAAATAGTAGATACTGCTGATAATTATGATTGAAAGAAAAAAAAAACGGCGACCCATCGTACATTTACTTCATTCAGTAAATATCACTGTTTGTTTCTGATAAACATACACAGACCTAAAAAACTATATAATCATTTTGAAATCGAAAAATATGGTTTATTTTAGGAATAAAATTTATTCGTTAGGAAAAATAATTCGTCCACTTTCATATCCTGTTACAATAAATTCATAAAAGCAACTGATTGTACAGAACACTGTTTCCACAAGTACAACTTGCATTTGACAACTTGTTTTATTTTACTTTCTTGTATTAGTTGTATTGCAAACTTTTGTTTTAATCTGAGGGATTGTCAAGTATGTATCCAATAAACTTACTGCATTCTGCAACTACTCAGTACTTATAATCACGTAACGACCAACTGAACAGTAAAATGATTGATCTGCGTTTAGTCGTGTACCTACTAAACAAAAACACTAGTCCTCCAAATTTCTATAATTTGTAAATTCTTTTATTTCTTCTTCTTACATAATTGTAACATTTTTGTGTCTTAATTGGGATATATTAGGGTTTTTGCCACCTCCTCTACCAATACTGTTTTCACGTAGGTACTCCTAGCAGGCCCACCACGTAGAGGTACATGAAAACAATATTGGTGCCCCCGGAGTAGGCGTACTACGCTGCCCTACAGGATACATTCTAAGTGTACAATTATGTAGGATACTTTTTATTGTGGAAAAATATCTCATTCTCACAGGAAAATACAAAAATAATTACGTGAAAACTTTGATACTTTATACATATATAATTTTCATTGATTCTATATATCTACGCAACGTGAGCGATGTCACGGGTACATATAATAACAAATAAAATGACAGTTCAAATGACATTCATGGCCCGTGCCGACGAGAGGGGAGCAGTCGGAGCTGTGGCCCGGGAGACGAGCCTGGTAAGGGGGTCCGGAGTCTTTGGTAGGAACTCGAGCAAAGTGGAAGAGTATTATTTTTGGAAAAAAATGTTTTCCTTTCCCCGGGAGCTCACAGACTCTGTTCATGCTGTTGATAGTGATTAATCAAATGAGAATAATTAACCGAACTTGTGTCTAAATCCTATAGGTAATCTATATGTTTTACGCTTATGCCGGACACCCTGTATAGAGCAGATACGTAGGTACACGTACTGGAAGGTACAGTCATCCACAAAATAAAATCGTTTCATCATAATTTAACGATCATATTAAGTATTAACCTCTGGCTATATTATATTATAATATTTATATGTATCCGTACCTGGACATGTGTGTGTTAATAACTTCTTTGACTTGTTTAAATTTATAATTTGACCTTCACTGAATATTTCTTTATTAGCGGTTACAGCACAGTCTCAGCCGACTAGAGATAGCAAGTACTCGGTTGTCTAAATCATTTTTTTTTTTTTTTTTTTTGATAGAGATATTCAAGAAATTCCGTTGCATGTAAAGTATTTCGTATATTTTAATATTAGTGTCATTAACGAATTTTTTTGTAATGGTATAAATTTAATGGTACCTATATTTTTTTTATTTAAAATCAAAATGTACCTATTTGAATTTTACATTTTAAAAGGGATTTTCCTCGCATTGACAGTCTAAATTTATGGAGAAACCTTTATTGGAACAACAAAATATTTCATTTAACGTACTGATTCGTAAATTATTAAGAAAAAATATATAAATAAAATATAAAAAATATTCCGCGAAATTTACAAATTTTAAAATCAAAACTGTGAATAATATAGGGTAGACCGGCGCAAGTTTGGTACAGGGGTAAGTTTACACAATCCTTATAGCTCACAAACCGTTGTTCGGAACGCAGCACTTGTCAGGCCAAACAAGTTACTGAGACTGTCACTTGCAAGTACGTCAGTTTGCAAACAGTACTATTAGTAATAAACAACGTAGAGCAGAATTTGTAATTTTTTTTTGAAATGAGTAAATTTTTACACGACTATGTTAGTGTGAATAGTAATTATACTATTAGATCTTTACAATTGATAACAGATTATTTTGTTAGGCCGTTCTTTTACAGTTATTTTAAGATAGTTTGCTGAATGTTAATCTCATTAAAGAATTTGTAGGTTATGTTTTGTTGAAAATGTAGGTTATGTTTTGTTGAAGGGGCAAGTTTACACAAGGCACCTGGGGTATGTTTACAGATTCTTTAAATTGTGTTTTATTTGTTGATTTATCAACGCTTTGTTCCGAATGCGCTCCGTCTACTTCTGCAGCACTTTCGATTTCTTTTGCCTACTGACCAATGGGTTTCTAGTACTACATGTGTGTCATATCTAGCCTTCTGGGTAAGCCATCGCTGAAACATCTGGTATTAAGTTTTTTCAACGCCAGAATATGTGTGACCACTTCAGAAAGCAGATTCAAAAAATAGAACTGGTAAAAGCAGGAAGAAACGTTAAAAAAAGATATTTTCAAGAATAAGAAAAAAACGGAACTAAAAAATTGTTTTGCTCTGAAAAGATAAAAACACAAAAAAAGTAAAGATTACAAAACCAAAAGAGGACGGTTCTTGTGAATCGGATAATGAAAATGACGATGAGAACTGTGCTTGTATATACTGCTTGAAACGATTCAAAAATTCTAAACCTGGTGCACACTGGGATACAGTACATAAAGCGTAAGAGATACAGATACATGATAACTGTAGGTTTATTGAAACTGATTCAATTTTTCTTGTATGCGTAAACTGTGAAAGCAATTTTGAATGTGCCATTCTAGCTGATGTGTAGACCCTCCTCATTATTTCATACTAATTTTTATATTAATTGTCAATTTTTCGTTATTTTATGCTTTTTAGTATTTGAAGTTTTGTATATTATTATTATTATTATTATTTTGTTTTTTTGTTTTTTTTTTTTCTGTTAATAAAACAGATTCACATATTTATTTGTGTTTTTACAGTTATCACCCTTAATTTTTTTTTATTTTAGAAATGCGTAAACTTACCCCAACTACTATGTAAACATGCTCCCTAAAGGTGACATCACTCAAAAATAATGTTTATCAAATGTTTACGTATCTATATTTAAGTTGAAACATTGGATATAATTTCAATCTACTCGAAAGCAAGTGCTTTTCAGTACCACATTATTTCGAAATAGTTTTTTTTTTTTACCTAACAAAAATTAAATTCATAGTTCAATATACACAGCGTTCATACAGCTCCGGAACAGCTCCGCAAAAGTTCCGAAAAATCTCAGTTAATATTGACTTTATCGAAAAATAATCTGGCCAAAAGTTTCATGAGAAGAAATGAGGAACTAGAAAATGACCTCGAATTTGACCTTGAATATGACCTTGACCAACCAATATCATAATTTTTTCGTTTTTATGACCTTCACACGACTTTGGGATATGAAGTATGAATATGGTTTTGAACGTAGAATTTCCCGGTCTTTCCGAATCCGAGATCAAAAATAGGGGTTTCCATAAAAAAAAAAACAAAATTGACCTCCAAATTATGGTCAAGGTCGTGTTCAAGGTCAAATTCGAGGTCATTTTATAGTTCCTCATTTCTTCCCATGAAACTTTTGTCCGGGTTATTTTTCGATAAAGTCAATATTAACTGAGATTTTCACCTGTTCCGGAACTTTATGAACGCTCGGCATATTGAAGTTTATATCTACACTAAAACTAGAAAAATAAATTTGTTTAAATAAATAAATATTACCTAACAAGCCTTCCAAAACTAAAAATGATATTTACACAACGAAATTAATTATCAAGAATTAAACGAAAACAAAAAAACAAAAAAAATATAAAAAATCTTACTGATAAAAATTGTTGATAAGATTTTTACAATCAATTAAATACCTTATGTATAAACTTTTTTTCTCGAAAATTTCCATGTGAAAATATATAACTACTAGCAAGCCAATATAAAAAAAATATAATAATGAAATGTCTACCTAATTAAAACCAGCAGCACAAAACGGGGCACAATAAAATAATAAAAAAACACATTTAATTTGAAATGAAAAACAGTAAAAATATATAATAGGCTTTTTAACTTTTAACTAACTGACTTTTTATTATTTTACGTTGTAAATAAATTATCGCTGCAGACGTTTGTGTTAGTTAATCAACACAATATTCTTAATAATGTACCAGAATATTATATTACCATCCAGTGGCGGTCTCAGTGATTCCCGAATTTTTTAAATTTTGTATCAGATTATTTTTTATATTGAAAAGTCCCCTGAAATGTGTAATGACTCCTAAAATTGCTCTAACAATAAAATCTGAGTACCTATAAATTTTTACCAATTTCATTTGCTTATACGATTGTCATGAAAAACTGTTAAAACCAGCTCTAGCTTTTAAACTGTCCTTACTTTATATCTTATTAATTATACATAATATATTCTCATAAGTTTAACTTTTATATTTGTTATAAAATCATTTTCCAGCTCCACCACCATTATTACAGTTTGTATCTTTGTAACTTGAATTTTGTAAGAGCTATAAAATTAATTATTTGGAGGAAAATTTCATGATTGAATAATATGAGAGGTAAGTGCTTGCCAGAACTTTACCTAAAATTGTAATATCAACCAGAGGTCCCCCTTCCGTAATTTATTAAATCGTTCTTTATTTTTAACTGGTGATAATTTTTGAAAAATTACAAAAACCAAGTTTCAAATTTTTAACAAGTTTGAGATAACTTGCCATATTTTTTGCTAATTTTGAAATTGAACAATTTTTAAATAGTTTAATGAGAATTTTATTACGTTAAATATAAAAATGACAGGATCATTGGACATAGCTGATATTTCATTTTAAAATATTTTTATACTTTATCTATGACCAAACAAAAAAAAAATTAATGTGTCAATAAATAAAGAATAAAAAAAAAAAATTAAAACAAAAACAGCAAATAAGCTTAGAACCTGCTGCAACCCTAGCGAATAAAATTGGTGAAAATAAATATTTAAGAAACTTAGTTCCGACGGTCCTTTTTATCATTTTATAAAATACTTATTATGGTTTTTACATTATAAGGATACTCCGAGAGCCAACACTGTTCGATGTAAAACTGAAACTAATATCACCTGATTTTTTGTGTTTTGTTTTTAAGTAGTATTTATATGAAATTAAGGTGCTTTAAAACAAAAAACAAAAAAAAAACGATCGATATGATGTTGTTTGTTGTAGTTGGGTATCTCTACGACTTAACGAAATACAAGAAAAAAAGAAAATATTTCTTTAAATACCTAAAAACAGCCATAAATTTTATATGCAATAAAGATAGTGTATAGAAGATAATCCTGTTTTCTCAATGGACATAAACATGGCTTCTAAATTAAAAAATGGATGTTTATTGATGATGGCCGCCGCTTCATATCATCAGTGTTGTGTTATTATTATCGTATGAACTGGCTTTTTGACTGCGGTTGGTTCATACGTACCCGTATATAAATAAAAATCATATAAACACAACAGTATAGTCATTTAAAAGTATGTTTCTCTGTATAAAGAAAAAAAATGCATTAAAATTATATTTTCAAAAAAAGCTACAAAAACTGGTTAATAAAATAAATTTGTAGATGTGGTATGTGACCAGTTCACCAGCAGGGTAACGTGCATCCAATATAAGAATCAATTTTTGAAAAAAAAAATCAATTAATACAACATTGTTAATATCATTTAACTGAAATGATAAAACCGGACCAATCGTAAATAATCTTTAAAACCAATTAGGTTAATTTTTCATAAAAGCACTCTATATTTTTATATAAAAAATAAAAAAGACGATAATTGGGAACTGATTCAACTCACTTTTGACTTTGGAAAAATTTTAAGTTGTTTTGAATTTTTTGTTAGGAAGCCAAAATTTTTGTTTTCATATGCAACATCTATTAGACTATAATATATAGTTTAAGACGTCATCTTCTTCTTTTGTAACTTTATTTTATACAAATTTATTTAATTTTATTCTTGAATTTCTCACTCATTTTTCAAAATTGATATTTTTTTCAAATACAGTAACTAATCAGGAACAACTATATTAGCTATGATGTATTATTACAACTTACTGAACTTTCCATAGGAAAACCAGTTTGAATTACTTATAGTGGACACTGATATAAAGAAATCTAATTGTGAGGATGGGCATATACAGTTTCGTCTGGAAAGACCGTAATTAAGTTTATTGAAAATGAAAAGTACCTGATAAAATGACCGCGACCGTTTTGTCCGCGAATTTTATTTTATGGTATACACTTTCTTCCGGCCAGATGTTTTGTTATAATTAAATAAGTCTTGTGTATTATATGCACATTTATTATATTGACCCAAAAACGTATATGTGATATAACTTATTTTTCATATCTAACAATAAATACAATTAAAAAAATTGTAATATACAAATTGGTACATGTTGTTCATTATTGGCTAGTACCTAATCATTTTTTTATATGGGTAGTTCTTCAAACTATGGAATTGTGGACGGCCCAACACATTTTGTATATTAATATTTTTAAAAATACATTTTTTCTAGATGGAAACTGTAAAACATTACCGCATCTAACTGGTCACTCAAAATAACCTGGTTCCGAAATATATTTTTTATAAAAAATGACACTTAAAACGTAAAATTCTCAGTCTCCTGGTATGTCTCCTCTCCAAAAGTAAAACATAGCAGACTAAATAATTATTTTTTCTGAATGTATAAAAAAAAATTTACACCGCAGTAGTAATTTATAATATTGGTACTTTTTTATTGTATAAATAATTTTTAAATTTTTTTGTATTTTCTTTAAGAAATATTCTATTGAATTTTGTCTCCCGAACTTTGCATCATTCTCCTATCAAACCAAAACACTTAAAAAATATAAAATTTATATTCCGATTAAATCATCGTTTGTCATAGTAATTAATTCAAATATAATAAATAAAATAAAGTACATGTTTTATTTAATTTGGGGTTGTATCAATTAATTCAGTTAACATTGTAAGTGAGATCGTACTCGGTCCAGTCAATTTCTCAGTATCCTGGTCAGCATTTTCGTGAAAAATACTGTGGATATAAGAAATTTTTCAGTTGTATGAGTTGTAAATATGCTGTATTGGAATAGCGGACCTGTTTTTTTTTTTTTTTTTTTTTTTTATAAAACGTTATTTAGCCGATTTTTAAAGAATATTGAAGAATTCTCAATTCTGGTCTCAGTCTTCTGGCAGCTTCGAAAACGGGGATTTAACTTAAATAATATAAATAAATTAGGTAAATGTCATTAGAATACTGTAATAAATGACTCCGTATATTTTTTAATACAAAATAACTTCCCTTTTTTTGTATAATACCTATATACTATATAATTAATATAACTACTGATACATATTATATACTACTAATACAATATATAATATGTATTAAACTGTAGTAAATGACTTCGAATATTTCTTAATAAATAATAAATTCCCAATTTTTTTTGTTTATTTAGTTATTTTTTTTTTATATATTTTTTTTATTTTTTTTTTTAATATTTACATATATACACTATATAACTACGAATATATATATACTACTAATATAATATGTAATATCTATTAAACAAATAATAATATCTATTGTTTAATAATTAAAAATTTAATAATAAAAATGATAAAAATTGTTTAATAATAAAAATTAATAAATTGTTTAATAGTTTAATAAATTGTGCTTAATTATAAAAATGAATATAAGAAATTCTCTTTTGTTAATTTTAGTTTTTTACCCATTTTTTCACTTTCCTGGATGTCTCTTTTTTTTATAACGGCCATAAAATTTATAATTTTTAATATTTTGACTGGCCACTTTGAAATAGTGTGAAAAATGTCATCAACTTGAAATAAAACTACTTGCCAAAGCTTACGCATGAAAAAAATATCGGACCGGAATTAAGTCCATTTTCTTCTTTCGTTTGGAGAACTACCCATATGCAAGTCTATTACATTATAGATACATGTTTATTTTCTATATTAAAATAATTTGAATAAAGGTGGATATTAACGCTAATAAAATCGGACGAGAATGTAACCATAAAATAGACCCCGAACGAAAAAAGGACCGGTGTGAACCTAGCGTCCGACTTTCAGAAAATTTAAAAATAATTAATACAGCTCGTTTGTACTTCGTTTGTACCCGTTTGTACCGCATTTTATTTTGTTTGTACCTCGAAGGGCAAACATCTAGAAAAATTTTTAAAAAAAACCAGCGCCCAACTTTTAGACATTTTAATTTTATTAGTGTCATTCGACAGAGATTCGTTTGTACCTTTTTGTACCTCTTTTCGTTTCGTTTGTACCTCAAAGAATTCGGAGATACACGGTACTTGAAATTCTAGCTACAACTTGGATTTTTTTAAAGGTATTTAAATTTTATACACAGCATTCGATAGAAATTCGTTTATAAACGTTTGTACCTCTTTTCTTTTCGTTTGCATTTCGGAGATACACGGTATTTGAAAAATTCTAAATAGAACTAACGTTGTCGTTTTTAGAGATATCCAATATTTGAGAAGAACATTCCATAGAGATTCGTTCGTAGGCATTCGAACCACTTTTCTTTTCACTTATACCTAAGGAAGTTCAAAGACACACGATACTCGAAATTCTAGGGAGGGCAAACTTTGTTGTTTATAGATATATTCAAAATATGAAAACGGCATTGCAGAGAGATTCGATTGTACACGTTTGTACCATCTTTTCTTTCGTTTGTACGTCAAAGGGTTCGGAGATACATGGTATTCGAAACATTCTAGGTCGAATCAAATTTGTATTTTTAGAGACACTAAAAATTTTGAGACGGCATTTAACAGAGATTCGTTTGGACACCTTTGTACCGTTTTTTCATTTTGTTTGTACCTCAGTGGCTTCGGAGATACATGGTATTCGGAAGTTCTAAGTCGAATTAAATTTGTGTTTTTTAGAAACATTGAAAATTTGAAGACGCCATTTAACAGAGATTTGTTTGTACACGTTTGTACCTTTTTTCTTTTCGTTTGTACCTCAGTGGCTTCGGAGATACATGGTATTCGAAAGGTTCTAGGTCGAATTAAATTTGTGTTTTTAGAGACATTAAAAATTTGATGACGGCATTTTATAGACATTCGTTTGTACTCGTTTGTACCTTTTTTTCTTTTCGTTTGTACCTCAATGGCTTCGAAGATACATGATATTCGAAACGTTCTAGGTCGAATTAAATTTGTGTTTTTAAAGACATTGAAAATTTGAAGACGGCATTTAAAAGAGATTCGTTTGGAATGTTCTTCTCAAATATTGGATATCTCTAAGGTACAAATAAAATAAAATGCGGTACAAACGGGTACAAACGAAGTACAAACGAGCTATATTATTTATTTTTAAATTTTCGAAAGTCGGGCGCTAGATTCACACCGGTGAAAAGAGATTTTTTACTTGATTGTGGTAATTAAAATGGACGAAACTGACATTGCCCGTGAAGATATCTTGAAAGCTATGGTGAGTGGAATAAAACTAAAATTTGTGTTTCTCCTGTAATTTTTAAAGTAAATCGAATTTTGTTAAAGTAGCATCTTAGTGAATACGAATAATTTGCATAATTTAACTGAATCTATATCTCTTTCCGATAACGAAATCCCCATGTAATCCATGCTTATATTGAGTCCTATATACATATACATGTATTGTGGGCGCAAGCCAAAAAGAACTTTTTTACCTACATCTGCATTTATCTTTGTTTATCATATTAATAAATAGAAGTTTACTCACTCACTTATATAAATACATAATTACTTCGTTTGTTTGGTAACTATGTAAATAATATAATTTGTGTTCCCCTCACCGCAGTTTCTGGAGGTCTTTTGTGCTTGTGCCCATAATATAGGTATGCATTTGTTTATTACATCTTTTTAAAATAAAATAATTATTCTAAATGTGAACCAATTACGTAATTTGAATAATTTTTTTTTTTTTTTTGTATAAAAGAAATACCACAAATATGGTTTATGGCGATTCCTTCTCAATGTCGGCTACATCGGCTATTACGCATACATAAGAACGAATGAAATAACAAAAAAGAACTGTGGATTGGCTTGCCACTGTATCCGTAGCCTACGGTTATTTTGTTATTAACTTCATTTTATTCTTTTTCTTTTAATAAAAATATACACTCTAGTTTTTTTATAAGTTCGTTACCTAGTATTCGCGCATCCTGAATATATTGGCATTAAAACGTTAGATATAAATTGCATGATTAGAAAAATACAGGATGTGGTATCCTTGTGAACGCAGGAACATACCATAGAGATAAAGCATACATATTTATATTTTGCGTAATGCAATCCTGAAAAAAGTACTTTTTAAAGTTTGAAGAGAGTGCCAGCACTAATAATTAAATAAATTATTTGTTTTAGTGCTAGTACCCTAATCTTTACTATGTAAGTCCACAAAAATTTTAGAATATTTGATCTGTGACCACTTTAATGAGCTGCACATTAAATATTCGTATATTTCTTTCTCTCTGTGTACTTTTAAAAGAAATGCTTTCTGTGTCTTAAACTATGTTATACGTAATAAAAATATCTATATAATTTCCAAAAAAAAATATTAATAGGTACTACATGTAAATATTAATATAAATATTTTTAAAAAAATACATTGTTGCAATAATAATCATTAAAAATGGCACACTTAACATGCAAAATACATTGTATTGCTTGTACGTTAATTTACAGCAGTTTTAGGCTGCCTGTACAAGATCAGTAATACTGTCAGTATTTACTGACAAAAATAATGAATTATTATTTTTATAATATAAATTCTATGTACGAATATTTCAGTATTATCAATACACTGTCAGCAATAATGTCAGTATTTCTAAATACTGACAGTATTACTGATTGTGTACAGGCCGCCTTAAAAAGGGATCAAAAGAGTAATGAATGAATGCTGTAGGTGGGTCGGGATTCAGAGCTCCCGTTGCACGTAGGCCACCAAATACGGGCCCATCAAAAGAGTAAAGATAAACATTGTTTATAATCTATCTCTCTAGCTTTACATATCAAAATAATGTAAGGCGGCCTTGCATCAAATGCCTTCAATTTACGGACAAGCAATACATAATATGTTTTTATTACAGCTGGACTCTTTTTTATGCGGTTCTTTTTTGTGCGGTTTTTTTTGTTCGATTTTTTTAATGCGATTTTTTTATGCGGTTTGTAAAAAATAGCCATTAAAATGCAATATGTGAATCAAAATCACGAGACAGTAAGAAACTTAAACAATTACTTTTAAAACAATAACTTCCTTGATAAAAATACTTTTTAACGATTTTTAAGCATTTAATCAATACATTGCATAAGAACATAAATTATAGCATCATTTAATTTTTTTTACACACGTATTTTCAAAATTTTCATATTATAAAAAGGAAATAAAATGTTCTTACGTGTAAATTAAGGCTTTATCTTGTTTATAGAAGCAACTTCTAAGGAAATTTCTAAGTTTTGAGCGTTTTGAGTGATGTTTTTTCGATGAAACTATTTTTATGCGGTCCCGACCAACCGCATAAAAAAAGTTTTTTGTACAATCTGGATCGAACTATACTTTTTATAGCTATTTATGATATTTTTGAATTTATGTTTTTTGTGCGATTTTTTTATGCGGTCCCCTCCACCGCACAAAAAAAGGATCAACTGTATATTATGTATATTATGTATATTGCTTGTTATCTTATTGAAATTGATTGCAAACAATTTGCAATAATGGTTATAATAGTCATGATGGCCATTATCTCGTGTAGGTACCTCTATAGCTAATAATATTATTATATTATTATGAGAGAACATATCATGCAAATATAGGTACATATTTTATGAATTAAAAGCATTTGTTTATACAAAGTGTTCAAAAACTATATTGTGTCATTGTATTTTTATTTTCTAGTATGAAAATTAAGTGACCGTTTGGCAGCAAATTAAATTTAAATGCTCTACATTATATTTACGAAATTTGGTGATAATACTGAAAGTCCTGAATATATTTTCCTTATTTGTGTCCTTTTCATGCAATTTTATAAAAATGTATCTGTGGGAGTATATTTATATGTGTGTATGTGTTTAAAATAATTAGGTATTATAGTAACATAGATATAATAATAAATAATAAACTTTAAATTTTAAACTTTAAATAACTGCAAAACGTTTTCGACGTTAACTGTCGGGTCCAAGGAGTTGCATTTTTTTAATCAGATGCTGTCACAAATTATATAAATGAGTCGATGAGTTTCAAAACCATCTAATTAACATAACTAAAAATGTTCAGGAAACACAAAAAACTGTTATCTCACTTATAATAATGATTTTTGTGTGGTTTTTACCATTAAATTTTTAGGAAAAATCATACAGTTCTTATAAAGAAATAATAACAACGATACCAGTCTTCAATAATTAGTAAATAACGATTAAAAATTATAATTAACTACTTTTGCAGCAGTTTGCTTTAATTAGATGGTTTTGAAACGGTTGATTTTGTAATTAGCTACTTTTGCAGTATTAACACTAACAATTAGACACTTTTGCAGCAGTAACATTAACAATTAGACACTTTTGCAACAGTTTATTATTCTTTCAATAGGTTTTAAATAAAACAACATTCGTAGAAATCTATCTATTTACATCGTACAACGTCGTTTTTATTATAACTTATGAAAACTAAGATATTTTCTTATAATTTAGCAGAATATTCTCCTATAAAACAAGTCTCTTTATTGTAATTTAACAGTAAAACTCAAATCAGAACCACGATGTTTCACACAATTTTATTCTGCACACATTCGCAGCCTGTTATATTTGGCAATTCCACAAGTTTCTTTGTATTTTTTTTCGAATTATTTCAATAGTAAATATTTTCTTAGAGAGAGTAATAAAATTATCACATACAATTATTTGATCCTCTGCAGGCTCTGCAGTGCCACTTATTGACCACCCAACTAGCTACTTTTGTTCCAGATTTTTCTAGCGACACCATTTTTATATAAGTAATTAGATAGTTTTGCAACAGGTTTGTGTTTCTTGCTACTCCATGTTTTTTCAATTGGAAAATATTGCAATTAGCTACTTTTGAAACAGTTTCGTATTTTTGTCATTAAAAATAAAGGGGAAAAAGCTGACTTTGCACCATCTAGTTGGTATTTTTTGGTGCAGTTTATCCTCCTGAATAATAAATCGTATCTAACTCAATTTTGAAAAAATCGTCAATTAGATGGTTTTGAAACTCAGCGACTCAAATATACTGAGTGTCTACACATGCATCACTTTAAAATTTAGATCTTTCGAAAAATTTCAATTATCAAAAATTTTTAATCTCATACGTCTAGTGTACGTATCCAAAAATTAGCTTGATTTAGCCGATTATACTGGGAAAAAACTCAATTGGGAATCAAATGTAAATGTAATAGGACATTTATCCAGGCCGCGTGTCATGGAATACACAATACCTACCATTTATAAAACTGTAAATAAGTCCATTGAATGAATATTTTCAAACTGTTTGTAGTTTTATTATTAAATTATAAAAATTATTATTTACATTCATAAGCACAGAGGAAATAAATTGTAGGTACATATCGTACATATAATGTTTTCTGAAAAGGGGCGGGTGGGAAATAATAGGGAAGTAACAGAGACAGATGGCTGTTTTATATAAGTTTATGTGTATATAAACGCAAGTATAAATAATTTATTTAGCTTTCTTGAAGATTAAATTTTTAAAATGATCATTGCTGTGGTTATTATTATTATGTGATTTGATAGGTAAATACAAGTTATTCGTATTCAGCTGCAATAATGTTGCTTAATATGTTCGAATAGGTAGATAGATAATTAGATACTGAGTTAGTATCAGTATAGATCAGGAATTCCTAAAGTGTGGGTCGCGAGGTAGCCTACAGTGGATCGCAAAAAATATTTTAATCAATACCTATAAATAAAATAGAAGGGTCTGTGTGCGATTTTCGAATTTGTAGGTATTAATATGTTTTTCAATTAGAAAATTCGACATATCGCACATTGAGAATAAAACTGTTACAACTGCAAAATCACTAATTTTAAGATATTAAAGAAATAAGATTTTGAAGAAATTTAAAACCTAATAACTTTTTTCCAAATCATCTTAGAACTTTGAAACTTTGTTAGGTTCATTCTAACAGTTAGTTTTAAATGTTGTGATAAAAATTTTGTCGAGAAAATTCATAGTTTAAATTTTCATTGCAGTTGCAACCAAAAATTTTTTAGTTATTTTACAAAAAGTTGCATTATGTTTAGGATTATAATGTTATATCTGCAAATAATACATTTTTTCTTAATTATTTCACAAAATATTACTTTTTGTTGGTGACGCAAAGTTGTATCTGCAACTACATAATACTTTTCAGAAATTTTGAAAATTTCGCTTTATATAATTTTATAATGGCAATTGTTTAAGGTAACACATTCCATAACTGTATTACAGATAGAGATGGGCAACGGGAAAATTCCCAGTGGGAATTTTCCCGGGAATATTCCCATTTGGGTAATTATTGAGTATTTTCCCGGGAAAATTCCCAAGGTAACGTGGTCATTTTGGCAAGGTGGGTAATGTGGTCATTTTGTCACTTACGAAATAATTGAAAATTTTTTGTTACTGTGAATATGTAAACCGTATTATGTTACAAAGTAAAGACTTTATTAAATTTGCAATTGTATTATGTCAAGAAATATTGATTTATTAAAACTGTTTAGAAAATATACCAATTCAAACATTAGGGTGGCCACATTACCCTACCTTCCCCTATATTACAAGTTTGTCTGCTGTGCTGTCTTACGTGCATTCCTATCGCATGAAATCATTTTCATTTGGTAAAAATATTTCTATACTTATTTAGAGTCAAGTGTACAAATAAATATCAGCTATTTTAAAAATATATAATATTTGAGTATTTTAAGTCAACATAAATTTTTTACTTCTATACCAAATTCGTTGACATCTCCTTGATAGACTTACATTAGATTTTTAGTCTATGTTATATCTATATTTGAAGAAATGATAAATTCGTTTTTTTGAAAATTTCCAGTTGTTCCTAGATAACTAGCCTTTACTAAATTAAGAAAAAAAAGCCAGCGAAGCCGCGGGTAACAGCTAGCTTTATAAATTACGATAAGTTAGTTACATAAAGACTGTACGCTTATTTACAACTTATGTAATAATAATAATAATAATAATAATAATAATAATAATAATAATAATAATAATAATAATAACGCCCTGTGGGTGGGGGCTTCACTTTGCAGAATTTGCCCACAGTAAGTCCTGCTTGTCGTAAAAGGCGACTAAAAGGACACCCCATTAGGATGGTGAAAAAACAAAAAAAGCCTCGGAAAAATGCCGCTGCCGGTGGAGCGACCGGGCGCATCAGGGTCACCACTGAATGTGACAGCTTAGATCGCGGTGACGACAGGCTGGGTTCTAGGCAGCCACCTGTCAGCTGTAACAACACCTTCAGCCAAAATGCTACTGCCCTACTTACGGAGCCCCCAACACCTTTGGCTCAGCCGACTTTAAGTGTTTCCTCAGAGCATCCTTTGGGGACCACTAAAGCTGGTAAGAAGCGTGTGCGTATGCAATGGACAGATGAACTGAATGAATTCATCGTACGCACATACTTCAAAGTTACTAGACTTGAAACGGACAAAACTGGTTACCGTACAAAATTACATCAAGAGTTCGCGCACAGCTACCCTCACCTAAGTCGCGTTACTGAACAGAGACTGGCAGACCAAAAACGTGTCATTTTTACCAATAACCTCATCCCTTCCTCCCTCATAAACACCATTAAAACACAAGTCGCACATCAATTTGCTCAAAATGAAGAAAGTCAGGACGACGGCCCACCAGAAATGGAGAGCCCCACACAAAACGACACTCAACAACTTGTCGAGAATGAGCCTGACCACCATGAGACAGCAGTAAATGACACCCTACTGCAAAAGATCGAACTGGAATTTAACACAGCGCTTACTGAATTTGAAGGGACGGACCCCACACATAGGTACTTGTTGCCTAAACAACACACCTCACGTAGATTGGCTGAGATCGTTGAGATATTGAACAATACAATACTGCCTAAACACTTAGAAACATGTGACAATTTTATCGAGTTACACACAGCTATCTATTGTGGAGCCGTTGCAGCTATACGTTGTAACGGGTCCGATGTAACACCACCTGTAGCGCACAACTCGAAGGAACACAAAACTCCTGCCTGGGAAACACGATTGAATAAACGCATCAGCAACATCCGATGCAACCTCGGCAGGATCACCCAATACCAACAGGGTACGAGGTCCAAACGGCTCAACAAATACATACACGACATATTACACAAACACACAGTACACACACAATACGAGGAACCCAATAAAACACTCACAGAGATCAGAGATACGCTTCACCAAAAATTAACAGCACTAGCGAAGCGCTTACGAAGATATAAGACCAGTACTGAACGCAGACGACAAAACCAAGCGTTCAGCAGAAACGAGAGACGGTTTTATCAGTCTCTAACGAACACGGTAACTGACAGTAATGGTCTACCGGAGAAGAACGCACTCCATAGTTTCTGGGCGAATATATGGTCCAACACCATTGACCATAACGACAAAGCCAGCTGGATCGATACAGAGTACAGGAATAACGAACATCTTCCGGAGATGCTCTATACGGACATTACTACAGAGGACGTCTCCAGAGCTTTACAGAGATCGCATAACTGGAAGGCACCTGGCATCGACAACATACAAAACTACTGGCTCAAACACTTTACATCAACACACAAGTATCTCGCTGAACACTTTACACTATTTATAAAAACACCAAACCTGACACCGAAGTTCCTAACGCAGGGTATCACATACATGAAATCTAAAAACAGTGATACAAAAAATCCTGCGAATTATAGGCCTATCACCTGCTTGCCTACAGTGTATAAGATTTTGACGTCCTGTCTGGCAGAAAAGATCAATGAGCATTGTCAGATTAACACCATACTGACAGAAGAACAAAAGGGATGTCGAAAGAGGTCACAAGGCTGCAAAGAGCAGCTTCTGATTGACTCCGTAGTACTGGAACAAGCGAAAGGGAGAAAACGTAACCTGTACACAGCGTTTATTGATTATAAAAAGGCATTTGATTCGGTCCCGCACTCCTGGTTGCGGAGAGTATTGGAGCTGTACAAAATACACCCAAGTATCGTGAACTTCCTTGGAACGATCATGTCCGACTGGCGAACGACCTTACATTTGAGTATTGGTAATGAAAAAACAACAAGCGACCTTATTCAAGTAAGACGCGGCATATTCCAAGGCGACTCATTGAGTCCATTATGGTTTTGTCTCGCAATGAATCCACTTTCTCGCCTGTTAAATGAAACCAAATACGGTTACAATGTAGGTACGCAAACGAATTCGCGCCATACCATTTCACATCTAATGTACATGGATGATATTAAGATCTATGCAGCTACTAAACATCAATTACAGCAGCTGCTGGGACTTTCCAACGAGGTTTCGCGAGACCTCTGTATGGAGTTCGGAATCGATAAATGTCGAACACAATGTCGTTCTGGAGGAAAACGAGATGCGGTCGCATTCGAACTCGAACCAGAGTCTGTTATGCAGCCCATGGACGAGGGAGAGTCGTACCGGTATCTCGGATTCAATCAGGACGAACGTATAGATCACAGCGCTGTAAAACAACACCTGATGCAGCAATACCTAACGCGTGTACGGAGATTACTGAGCACCCACCTTGATGGAAAAAAAACCATCAAAGCAATTAACACCTACGCAGTTCCGGTGCTAACATACTCATTTGGGGTAATCAAATGGACGCCTACGGACTTGACAAACATCGAGATCAAGACCCGCGTCCTTATGACCAAATACAGAATTCATCATCCCAAAGCAGCGATAGAACGATTGACGCTGCCAAGAGCCGAAGGGGGTCGAGGTCTTATAGACATAAGGAACACGCATAATAAACAGGTTCATAACTTGCGAGAATACTTTTACACCAAAACACACACATCACACTTACACAATGTAATAATCCAAGCCGACAAGGCATACACACCATTAAACCTCTCACACACAGAAATGCCAGATAGTTTTTGCCGTTTGGTCACGAAGGAGGACAAAATTCAGCAATGGATTCGGAAGCCTTTACATGGGAGACATCCACATGATCTTAATCAGAGTAACGTCGACAAAGCAGCGTCGCACGCCTGGTTGAGTCAAGGAAGTCTTTTCCCGGAGACTGAAGGATTCATGCTAGCTATACAAGATCAAGTAATTCATACAAAGAATTACTCAAAATACATACTTCGTGACTCGTCAATAACATCTGACTCATGCCGGAGATGCCATTCCAAACCTGAAACGATCCAACACATCACAGCTGCCTGTACTCAGCTCGCTCAGTCCGAATACAAACACCGTCACGACCAGGTTGGCAAAATCGTATACCAGAAACTAGCGGTCAAGCACCACCTTATAACCGATAAAACACCTTACTACAAGCTCACACCAAAAGTAGTAGCGGAGAATGACTCCTGTAGACTTTACTGGGATCGGTCGATTATTACAGATAAGACCATAAATCATAATCGACCAGATATCACCTTCGTAATGAAAAACACTAAGACAACCTATCTGATCGATATTGCGGTTCCAAATACACACAACTTACAAAAAACACACGCAGTTAAATTGGATAAATACACTGACCTCGCAGCCGAAATAAAACAACAATGGCGAATGGAACATGTCCACATCGTTCCAATAGTGCTCAGTGCCACCGGGGTCATTCCACACACACTACATAATAGTTTGAGCCTCTTGGGTCTCCCAAAATACACATATGTCACTATGCAAAAGGCAGTGATCATAAACACGTGTCGTATAGTACGGAAGTTCCTCAGTAATACGAATCCGACTGCGATATGTGAAAGCACAAGACCTGCTTCTACTCCATCTGAGCCATCTACAGTGAGCGAACAATACACTGACACTCATCCTACTGACACACAACACACATACATAAACACACAATACACTAACACTGAAAGACAAACACTGAACACACATACAGATCCCGATTCGTCTGATGGAGAGGGAGGATCGACCAACTGCCGCACTGTTACTGTTACCGCTCTGGTGCACAATCCTCCCCAACTCAATAACACACAAGGTCCGTCAACTTCTGTACCATCTAAACGCGCAATTCCAGGAACACCCGATCTTAATGAGCAATTTGTTGAACCAGAACACATTTACACCAAGAAACGAAAAATAGAACGACATATCCACACACATACACGAACACACACACAAACACAAACAGTCCTTTCCCTTCCCTCTGTCCCTAATCCTACCTATTCTCTGAGGACACGAAAACGAACTAGGCATTCACAGCCGTCTGTCATTGAGCCAACATCTACGCTCCCACAAAAGTCTCGTCGTACGAACCAGTATACACCAAAATAGACGCATAACACCTCGTTTCAAGCAACAACAACAACAATATAAGGAGTGATGTGACAAACCCGTCCGTGAATGTACTACGGTACTTTTACGGATTGGTTTGGCACATTACCCTTCCACAGAGCCTAATACCTCGCATAATGCCGGTATAGGTGAATGTTACCCAGTACTGTCCTACTGAGTAGTGAGCGCCAGGTTGGCGTAAAAGTCTATAATAATAATAATAATAAACGCCCTGTGGGTGGGGGCTTCACTTTGCAGAATTTGCCCACAGTAAGTCCTGCTTGTCGTAAAAGGCGACTAAAAGGACAACCCATTAGGATGGAGAAAAGAAAAAATAAGCCTCGGAAAAATGCCGCTGCCGGTGGAGCGACCGGGCGCATCAGGGTCACCACTGAATGTGACAGTTTAGATCGCGGTGACGACAGGCTGGGTTCTAGGCAGCCACCTGTCAGCTGTAACAACACCTTCAGCCAAAATACTACTGCCCTACTTACAGAGCCACCAACACCTTTGGCTCAGCCGAGTTTAAGTGTTTCCTCGGAGCATCCTTTGGGGACCACTAAAGCTGGTAAGAAGCGTGTGCGTATGCAATGGACAGATGAACTGAATGAATTCATCGTACGCACATACTTCAAAGTTACTAGACTTGAAACGGACAAAACTGGTTACCGTACAAAATTACATCAAGAGTTCGCGCACAGCTACCCTCACCTAAGTCGCGTTACTGAACAGAGACTGGCAGACCAAAAACGTGTCATTTTTACCAATAACCTCATCCCTTCCTCCCTCATAAACACCATTAAAACACAAGTCGCACATCAATTTGCTCAAAATGAAGAAAGTCAGGACGACGGCCCACCAGAAATGGAGAGCCCCACACAAAACGACACTCAACAACTTGTCGAGAATGAGCCTGACCACCATGAGACAGGAGTAAATGACACCCTACTGCAAAAGATCGAACTGGAATTTAACACAGCGCTTACTGAATTTGAAGGGACGGACCCCACACATAGGTACTTGTTGCCTAAACAACACACCTCACGTAGATTGGCTGAGATCGTTGAGATATTGAACAATACAATACTGCCTAAACACTTGGAAACATGTGACAATTTTATCGAGTTACATACAGCTATCTATTGTGGAGCCGTTGCAGCTATACGTTGTAACGGGTCCGATGTAACACCACCTGTAGCGCACAACTCGAAGGAACACAAAACTCCTGCCTGGGAAACACGATTGAATAAACGCATCAACAACATCCGATGCAACCTCGGCAGGATCACCCAATACCAACAGGGTACGAGGTCCAAACGGCTCAACAAATACATACACGACATATTACGCAAACACACAGTACACACACAATACGAGGAACCCAATAAAACACTCACAGAGATCAGAGATACGCTTCACCAAAAATTAACAGCACTAGCGAAGCGCTTACGAAGATATAAGACCAGTACTGAACGCAGACGACAAAACCAAGCGTTCAGCAGAAACGAGAGACGGTTTTATCAGTCTCTAACGAACACGGTAACTGACAGTAATGGTCTACCGGAGAAGAACGCACTCCATAGTTTCTGGGCGAATATATGGTCCAACACCATTGACCATAATGACAAAGCCAGCTGGATCGATACAGAGTACAGGAATAACGAACATCTTCCGGAGATGCCCTATACGGACATTACTACAGAGGACGTCTCCAGAGCTTTACAGAGATCGCATAACTGGAAGGCACCTGGCATCGACAACATACAAAACTACTGGCTCAAACACTTTACATCAACACACAAGTATCTCGCTGAACACTTTACACTATTTATAAGAACACCAAACCTGACACCGAAGTTCCTAACGCAGGGTATCACATACATGAAATCTAAAAACAGTGATACAAAAAATCCTGCGAATTATAGGCCTATCACCTGCTTGCCTACAGTGTATAAGATTTTGACGTCCTGTCTGGCAGAAAAGATCAATGAGCATTGTCAGATTAACACCATACTGACAGAAGAACAAAAGGGATGTCGAAAGAGGTCACAAGGCTGCAAAGAGCAGCTTCTGATTGACTCCGTAGTACTGGAACAAGCGAAAGGGAGAAAACGTAACCTGTACACAGCGTTTATTGATTATAAAAAGGCATTTGATTCGGTCCCGCACTCCTGGTTGCGGAGAGTATTGGAGCTGTACAAAATACACCCAAGTATCGTGAACTTCCTTGGAACGATCATGTCCGACTGGCGAACGACCTTACATTTGAGTATTGGTAATGAAAAAACAACAAGCGACCTTATTCAAGTAAGACGCGGCATATTCCAAGGCGACTCATTGAGTCCATTATGGTTTTGTCTCGCAATGAATCCACTTTCTCGCCTGTTAAATAAAACCAAATACGGTTACAATGTAGGTACGCAAACGAATTCGCGCCATACCATTTCACATCTAATGTACATGGATGATATTAAGATCTATGCAGCTACTAAACATCAATTACAGCAGCTGCTGGGACTTTCCAACGAGGTTTCGCGAGACCTCTGTATGGAGTTCGGAATCGATAAATGTCGAACACAATGTCGTTCTGGAGGAAAACGAGATGCGGTCGCATTCGAACTCGAACCAGAGTCTGTTATGCAGCCCATGGACGAGGGAGAGTCGTACCGGTATCTCGGATTCAATCAGGACGAACGTATAGATCACAGCGCTGTAAAACAACACCTGATGCAGCAATACCTAACGCGTGTACGGAGATTACTGAGCACCCACCTTGATGGAAAAAAAACCATCAAAGCAATTAACACCTACGCAATTCCGGTGCTAACATACTCATTTGGGGTAATCAAATGGACGCCTACGGACTTGACAAACATCGAGATCAAGACCCGCGTCCTTATGACCAAATACAGAATTCATCATCCCAAAGCAGCGATAGAACGATTGACGCTGCCAAGAGCCGAAGGGGGTCGAGGTCTTATAGACATAAGGAACACGCATAATAAACAGGTTCATAACTTGCGAGAATACTTTTACACCAAAACACACACATCACACTTACACAATGTAATAATCCAAGCCGACAAGGCATACACACCATTAAACCTCTCACACACAGAAATGCCAGATAGTTTTTGCCGTTTGGTCACGAAGGAGGACAAAATTCAGCAATGGATTCGGAAGCCTTTACATGGGAGACATCCACATGATCTTAATCAGAGTAACGTCGACAAAGCAGCGTCGCACGCCTGGTTGAGACAAGGAAGTCTTTTCCCGGAGACTGAAGGATTCATGCTAGCTATACAAGATCAAGTAATTCATACAAAGAATTACTCAAAATACATACTTCGTGACTCGTCAATAACATCTGACTCATGCCGGAGATGCCATTCCAAACCTGAAACGATCCAACACATCACAGCTGCCTGTACTCAGCTCGCTCAGTCCGAATACAAACACCGTCACGACCAGGTTGGCAAAATCATATACCAGAAACTAGCGGTTAAGCACCACCTTATAACCGATAAAACACCTTACTACAAGCTCACACCAAAAGTAGTAGCGGAGAATGACTCCTGTAGACTTTACTGGGATCGGTCGATTATTACAGATAAGACCATAAATCATAATCGACCAGATATCACCTTCGTAATGAAAAACACTAAGACAACCTATCTGATCGATATTGCGGTTCCAAATACACACAACTTACAAAAAACACACGCAGTTAAATTGGATAAATACACTGACCTCGCAGCCGAAATAAAACAACAATGGCGAATGGAACATGTCCACATCGTTCCAATAGTGCTCAGTGCCACCGGGGTCATTCCACACACACTACATAATAGTTTGAGCCTCTTGGGTCTCCCAAAATACACATATGTCACTATGCAAAAGGCAGTGATCATAAACACGTGTCGTATAGTACGGAAGTTCCTCAGTAATACGAATCCGACTGCGATATGTGAAAGCACAAGACCTGCTTCTACTCCATCTGAGCCATCTACAGTGAGCGAACAATACACTGACACTCATCCTACTGACACACAACACACATACATAAACACACAATACACTAACACTGAAAGACAAACACTTAACACACATACAGATCCAGATTCGTCTGATGGAGAGGGGGGATCGAACAACTGCCGCACTGTCACTGTTACCGCTCTGGTGCACAATCCTCCTCAATTCAATAACACACAAGGTCCGTCAACCTCTGTACCATCTAAACGCGCAGTTCCAGGAACACCCGATCTTAATGAGCAATTTGATGAACCAGAAAACATCTACACCAAGAAACGTAAAATAGAAAGACACATCCACATACATACACAAACACACACACAAACACAAACAGTTCTTTCCCTTCCCTCTGTCCCTACTCCTACCTACCATTTTAGGACACGAAAACGAACTAGGCTTTCACAGCCGTCTGTCATTGAGCCAACATCTACGCTCCCACAAAAGTCTCGTCGTACGACCCAGTGTACATCAAAATAGACGCATAACACCTCGTTTCAAGCAACAACAACAACAATATAAGGAGTGATGTGACAAACCCGTCCGTGAATGTACTACGGTACTTTTACGGATTGGTTTGGCACATTACCCTTCCACAGAGCCTAATACCTTGCATAATGCCGGTATAGGTGAATGTTACCCAGTACTGTCCTACTGAGTAGTGAGCGCCAGGTTGGCGTAAAAGTCTATAATAATAATAATAACAACGTGGTGCTGGGCTAAAATCCATCCTTCACGTCCCCGTTCGTGCCCGGTGGGCAACTGTTAGCTTCGGCTAGCAGGCTGACGAGGCTCTGGTAAAATTTTCGACGACGATGAACGTCGTATGACCGACCGAGGTTATATCCCCCGTATAAGAGAAGTGCCACCGAAAGTTGAGCTGTGTCTGTAAGTACCTTGACCGGAATTCAGCATTGAGGGAGCCTAGTAACTTGTATGGGTGTGATTGCCGGAGTTGTGAATTGTGTTCGGGTGAGTCGAATAGGTGATAGTTTTCTGTGATTTCCCTTTGTCGACATTGTGATATTTAGTGCTGTGATATTTTTATTTTTTTTTACGTTGTTTTTATCTTTCCTAGTGTCCACTGGATGGTGCACTCCAGTGTGACACAACTGTGATTAATTTGGGCTGTGATGTAATGTTGATTTCTGTCCCTGTGGCTTCGATGGGTAGGAATGCGGCGTCTGACGCATTCATTCGCGTCGGCCACACGTGTGAGTCAACGTCTGCCCGAACGGCTTGAGCGAGCTCGTCTAGTAAGGAGACGTTGTCGTCCCTCGCACGGATGCGTTTGTCGGCGTCCTGGGCCGCTTCCGCCCCGTCGAAGTGATGGGGACACTGGTCAGATCTACTGTGATACTCTGTTGCGTTGTTCCGTTTCCTGTGACCTCGACTCGGACGAACGTGGCCTAGTCTACGTACCGGTCTCCCCAGTAAGTAGACCCCGACGTCTGACAGAAAAGCACATGTAACTTAGTAATCAGTTATCTGATAGAACAGTTCATGTAGCCTAGTAATCAGACGTCAACTGTCCTTACATGGGCGAGTTCCTTGGTATTAACGAAGCCATTTCGAAATTGTCGAGGGTACAGGGAGCGGAATCGTGTTGCAGGGCAAAGGAATCTAATCACTGTGATATATTTGTTTTGTCTTTTTAATAAGTTTACTTTATTTCTTTCTTTGTTTTAATCTTTCTCGTCTTTTATGTTTCTGTTTTATCTATTCTTCGTTATTACGCCGTAGACCTGTTATCATGGCTCTGCAGCGGTATTGTTTTAATCCCTTATTGCGTCCCTGGTAAGCCAGTGGCTCCGCAGTGACGTAATAAGTTTTTGTCTGTGATATTCTTTGTAATATATTGTTTTAGATTTTCTTTCGTACATTTTTTTTTAGTCAGTTTCCTCCACCCTGAGGCTCTTTACGCCTCGGGGGGAGTCGCAGCGATGGTCGTCAGGCCTTGGTGACCGGACGCTCTGTCTAGTACTTATCGTACCGTCACCAAGGACTGTCCACTCTTTTTAAGCCCTGGGATGGCAGGGCTCATCGTTGGATTTTATCATGTGTATGTTTGTCCGTTGTCTATAGCATTTATGTGTCCCTGTCTTTACGTGTTGTTTTTATTTTTTTCTACCGTTTTTGGCGGCGCATGCCCGTCGCTGGCGATGCCGCCGGACACTGCTGACCGCGCCATCCACCGGCAGTAGTGTCCTAATTTTAATCAAAAAAAAAAAAGTGGTTTAGCGTCCGTTTTTGAGACCATTTCGTCTATAACAGACGCCACCAACATCATAATTTGTATCTTTATTTATTATTTTTATATTTTTTACAATATCTTTTACATTATACATTTATGATGTGGGTAGAGGACAAGGAAAATGGTGTGCGGGCTAGGATTTGGTAGGAATGCGTCTGCAGCCGCCTTCCTAAGGAACTATGCCGATATTCAGCTGGAATTGTCAAGGGAAACTACAGAAAACCTTTAGAAGTATAGCCGGCCACTGGATTCGAACGCTCGACCTACCAGTTGACATGCACGTACACAACTTATGTATACAGTAGAAGCCCCGTAAATTTGCGCTCCATAAACTTGCTGTCTCTCTAATCTTGACTAGATAATTTCTCTACTCTTGACAATATTTTCTCCCACCATGATTCTTATAGTAGTAACCAATTAAATTCGTAATTAATGACGATTATAGCGTATATTAGGTATCCTTCTCTACCTATCTCTTTTTTTAGATTTAAATTGCGTACGTTGCGCATTCAGTGCGCATAGGAATAGTAAATAGTGGGAATGTCAAGACTAGAGAATGGTCCTGGACATGCTTGTCAAAATTAGGGAGCTTTTACTGTGTTTATCTGATAATCGTGTCACATTAAAAACTGTACTAAGTGTACTAAATTGTAGATATACCTAGTAAATTTAAAAACACCCGAAAATAAAAGATCTGTTACAATACCGTTCAAACACTATATTCACACAAAATATTTTTTTAATGTATTTCTATGCTAACTGTAGGTACCAAATGGCATAACTATCCTTTATCAATTGTTTGAAAAAAATTTACCTATAAATGAAAAAGAAAATGTTTTAATGTTCTTCAGGTTCTAATGTTATAAATTCTTGTAAGTAAACACCTTACTTTGTAAAAATACCACTTTTATTGTTAAAAACTCTTATGACATGTTTCAGTTAATATGACCATTATCAAACAAATGAAGACTAAGTTCAAATACATATCCATTTATACTAAAATGTAATTTATAAATGGTAGTGGTGAATAATATAGAAGTAGTGGGAGACTCAAAAACAAGAAAAACTAGTTTAGACGCGCTGGATACATGTGACAGATAAATAAATAAAGTAAGCAATAACGTTGTATACCTACAAAAATTATAAAACAAGAAATAGAATAGATTTGTAAATATCGGCATAATCGTTTAAAAGTAATTTAGAATAATACATAATAAATTTCTATTACCTCCAAAATAGATATGCCCTTCCTCTTTTAACCACGTATTCTTTCCAGCTTCTACTGCTTTTTTCGATGCTCGATTCTTCTTCAAACATTCTTAAATAATCCAAATGTTCTGGAATTTTTAGAAATGATTAACTAACGACTGGCGTGTATTTCACCTTACAACCATTGCTTTCATTGCAGCCAAAGTATTTACACTCTAATATTATAGACTTCTCGCTATAGAACTTTTTACTTCAAATATATAAAGAGACTAAAATTTTTTTCCTCCTGACATGTATATTAGCAAACAAATAGGTAGTGTATTTATGGTGAAATCCGATCCTAGCCGATCTAGGAGGATGCAGCCAACTTTTGGAGACGCCAAAATTAGGTATTTCACGTTTTTTTTTTTGCTCGTCACTTGGCTTTTGTAAGGAAAAAAGTTTGAAGTAAATATTTATTTTTCTACAGGGGCGCCATTTTTCTACGCTGCCCCGAACTCCACTTCAGCTAGGCGCAGCTCTGGTGAAATCATTCCTACAAAAGGTACTTTTCAGTATACAATTTAAAATATTTCTATTAACTACACTGACTCTAATGTTTCTAGCAAATTCAAATAATCTGTATGTGATATAACTAGATATAGCAAATATCTTTGTAAACATCTCCGTATATAATGGTAATAATAACATACGTAAATGTATGAAGGTACTGAATAAAATTGCATAATTGCCAGTTATGTATGCACGCGCAAAAACGAACAATAGATAAAATTTATATCTATGTAGACATCTACAATACAATACATGGATACATAGATAGATTTGCAAGTATACCTAACAAATAAATGAATGAATGATAATTTGATTATTTCAACAACAGTAATAATAATAATTATCGTTATCGATATTAAATTTAGATTAATATCAAATCACTTATTGTATTTCATTACAAAAGCGTGAGTACATTGATACACACATACAGTCTATTGTATTATAGTTCACAACTCTTAAGATGGATAATATATAATAATAAACAACATAGATGCTAAAATTTTTAAAAACACTAAAACTATGAAGTAATTTTTTTTTAGACTTTCATCACAATGATTGTTTAAAAAAACATTTAAACAACTGTTCTCTTGGCACTATCACCATACAATTATATTTGTGATAACGAGTTTTGTTAGATACTTTATTTATTTTATCTAGATGATTTTTACCCTAATATAGGTCCCTGTAAAATTTGTTTATTGATCAAAACTTTTGACAAGTCAGAAGTCTTTACAAAATCAATTTATTGTAATCAGTGGATTCAATTTAAAGTACCTATCAATCTTAAACCGTTTAAAATAAAGTATTGTATTTAATAAAATGTTTCTTTTCTGAAAAATTTTCGAAATTTTCTATAGGTACACTTTTCTACAACAGTTTCGCTACATAAAAAACAAATCACAAAATTTCTCAAAAAATCTTATAAATAGGAATTTGACAGTTTTTCCTTCTTATTCAGAGGAAATAACTTATTTTTAAACTAAAATTACAGAATAATAATGAAAAAAAAAATGTTAAAAAAGTCATTACCGAAAATAATTCAAAATTTCATCAGTTTGAGGAAAAAGATGGAAAAAAGATTAAAATATATTACTTCTTACTAATTCATAGTACGGCTTGAGAAACACTAATGTACACTTACATAAAACATGAAAATGTTTTTGGGCATCCAAAAATTAATTTAAAATTAACTATATAGGTAAATTGTACCTAGGTACGTATTCACTTACTTTTTTTATAGGCTTTATGCTTCAAGTATTTTAACAATGAGTTATAACACTGTGTAATTACAGTAAAACATCTCTCGAGTTTTAATTGAAACTAATCATTAAGGTTAGGTACTAAATATTTATTAAATAAAATTATACCAGTCACAAGCCAATACAGTTGAATAAACTTCGAAATGAAGAGACAACTTCATAGTGGATTTGAAAATTTTTAAATAAAGTGATTGAGAAAAGGAATTATTCCTGGCTATAAGTCAGTAACTAAAAGAGTTCCATTTGAAATTATCCTTTAAAATAGTCCTAGTAAACATTTAGTATTCAGGCTCGACGAGAGGGTGGAGTAGCCAGAGTTTTAGCCCTGGGACTCGAGCTGGAAGAGGAACCCCGTAGCAGTCGGTAGAGGCCCAGGAAAAGGTAAACACATTTTTTTTTTACTCATCACTTATTTTTTATCGAGGAGAAATTTTTAGGAGATGTGATTTATTCCCAGGACCCGTCATTTCTCTTCATGGCCCTGTTAATCTTATTTTCAACATATATTTTTATATAACTGGAAAGAAACTATTCAGACAAAACAATATAAATCTGAAAGTCGTCTATTTATTTCTCTAAATTTTAACGTTAAAGTTAAGTTTATTTCTTTTGCTCACATTAATTTAGACTTTCTCGAAATTATATGTAGAGTTACAGAGGTTTCATTGTATTTATATTTAATCAAAAAAAAATTCTAATTACGAAGCATGATGTTTTATTAGAAAATAATTATTCGAAACTATTCATTTACACACAAACTCATACAGAGAATACAAACAAAAAAATTTGTATTATATTATTTCTGAGAAATTGAAAAAATCACATTCGAATACATTGAACTAACATGAATACTTGTGTACAAATAAAATTTTTTCTTACATTTTCATTTTAAAAATTTTAAAAAAATATAATTTTTTTGTTTCGATTAACTGAAGAGAATTAACTTGTATATATTAAATTTAAAAAAATAGAAATATTAACATTTTATATTTTACTCTCAAGGTTATAGAAAAATTTGTTTGCAGAAAATGAGTGGCCCCCACAACAGTGGTTGCAGCTCTGGGGCACTCGTTTTAGTACCGCTATACATTATAATTTTCTAAATAAAATATTTTGGAATTAAATATTTCTTAGGATGTTACCCTTTACTTAAATTATCGTTCCTTATTACATAGCCTTCAGTTACCGACTTAAAACGACTTGTACTTGTGGACTTGTAGATCGAGAATTCGATTCCGACGACCGACTATGCTTGTGAAGGTTTTTTGTAGTTACCCATCACATTTTCAGATGAATATTAGCTTAGTTCCTTAGGAAGACATAGCCCTCATCTTTCTTACCATCATAATGTAATTGTAAGTATAATAATGGTATTTGTAATAATGATAATAATGTAATTGTAAGTATAATAAAAAATAATGGTGTGGGTGGTGTCTTTTATGGACTAATTGTCTGAAAAACGGACGTAAAACTGCATTATTATTATTAATTAGTCGATTAAAATAGCAAGCACATTAGAAAGTTAAATTGATTTTACACATTTTACAAAATGTGTAAAATAGTTTAAAAATTTCCGTACAACAATTTCATAGTTTCAACTGTTCCAAAAATTGTGTTAAATTTTTATTGAATTATCTCTCATTGTACCGCTCAGGATCAAAATGTACCACTCAATACCAGTTTTCAGTAATCAAGGAATTTCTAAAACGTCTCAAAAATTTAAATATTTAGTTCAGCTGAAATTTAAATGTAAATTATATTTTTTGCACGATCGTGTATTTTCATGCATTTACCGATGCTGTTGACAATGCTGGTAAGTTACATTTTCCGAACGTTTGTTTATATCCATGGAAACCAAAAAATAACAGTGCGGTAAGTGAAATAGATGCGTGGTAAGTGAATAGGAGTGTGGTAAGTTAAATTAGCTCAAAAATGATTGTATTTATTTATTTATATTGAAATTAAAAGTACAATTTGAACAATTAGGAAAATAAATCCATTAATAATATGAAAATTTTCACTAGTTTGCACATTATTATTATTATTATTATTGTTGGCATCAGCCTTCTTATTTTATTGACATTTCAAAAGGTCGTTCAATCATTAAGATTTTCTGTGGCTTTCATAATCTTCCTTTCATTTTACGAGAATAAATTTGCAGTCAAAAATAAAATGCTTCATCAATTTCATTATTCTCGCTAATAATATAGTTTAACAAACTATTTTCCTCAATTTTTTTTAATAGAAAATTCAAAAAAAATATCCACGTCAGTGAAATATTGATACTTAATTTTTTATTTACAAATATAGTTGTCAATTGTCACTACAAACATTCATATTAGTTGTTATGAATATTTATAATATTTATTCATGGCATTCTATGTCATAACATAGAAATATAAATTTCATTTATATTATCTGAATTTTATTTTTTATTTAACACATTTTTAATCTTTAATTATTTTAAATCGATCGTGCAAAAAATATTATACAATACACGATGCGTTAAGTGCATTTACTGATCTCGAAAATTGCAAAAACTCGACCCTGCGGGTCTCGTTTTCGCAACATTTTCTCGATCAGTAAAAGCAACTTACCGAACTTATATTGTAATAGTATTTTACAATATAAGTTCGGTAAGTTGCTTTTACTGATCGAGAAAATGTTGCGAAAACGAGACCCGCAGGGTCGAGTTTTTGCAATTTTCGAGATCAGTAAATGCACTTAACGCATCGTGTATTGTATAATATTTTTTGCACGATCGATTTAAAATAATTAAAGAATAAAAATATGTTAAATAAAAAATAAAATTCAGATACTATAAGTGAAATTTATATTTCTATGTTATGTCATAGAATGCCATGAATAAATTAATATTATAAATATTCATAACAGCTAATACGAATCTTTGTAATGACAACTGACAACTATATTTGTAAATAAAAAATTAAGTGTCAATATTTCACTGGCGTGAATATTTTTTTTGAATTTTCTATTAAAAAAATTGAGGAAAATAGTTTGTTAAACTATAATATTAGTGAGAATAATGAAATTGATGAAGCATTTTATTTTTGGCTGCAAATTTATTCTCGTAAAATGAAAGGAAGATTATGAAAACCATAGAAAATTTTAATGATTGAACGACCTTTTGAAATGTCAATAAAATATGAAGATTAATGCCAATAATAATAATAATAATAATAATAATAATAATAATAATAATAATAATAATAATAATAATAATGTGCAAACTAGTGAAAATTTTCATATTAATCGATTTATTTTCCTAATTGTTCAAATTGTGCTTTTAATTTCAATATAAATAAATAAATACAATCATTTTTGAGTTAATTTCACTTACCACACTCCTATTCACTTACCACGCATCTATTTCACTTACCGCACTGTTATTTTTTGGTTTCCATAGATATAAACAAACGTTCGGAAAATGTAACTTACCAGCATTGTCAACAGCATCGGTAAATGCATGAAAATACACGATCGTGCAAAAAATACTATTAAAATAATCAAATCTATAGTTAAATTTATACAGGAATCCCCAAATCAAATTAAGCACTTACTTTACTTTTGCAATCTAATTTTCTATAACACGTTTTATTTTAGCTGATCAATATCGACTAATAATGGCAATAGTAATTTTAAATAATTTCTGATTAATCGTGATATCTATTCAAAAAACAATAGTCAATACGTAAAAGTAATTTTAATTTTCAATTACCTACCACCATTGACAAAAAGTTATTTCAGAATCACTAATTACGCAGGTGTGTATCAATTTTAATTATACTATTAGCGCTTACGTACTTACAACTCATTTTGTAATTATCACGTTTGATTACGCATTAATTCTTCTTTCTTAAAAATACAAAAAAGGAAAAGAATTGTATTTTGAAGAATTATTTCACCTCACAGCCAAACAAATTACATACTACAGCAAAGCGGCGAGATGGATGGACACACATAAGATTGGTTCGACGTGGATCCGACCAAAGCGATGCATGTATGTGGCGACGATGTTTTGTAACATGGCTGACTCTCACTGGCTGGCTGGAAATATGTAATCATAGGTTGTTTAGGATATTGTTTCCTTGATTACTTCGTCTTAAAAAATATAGATATTAACTTAAAAAAAAGAACAGAAATTAAAAATAAATAAACTTGTTAGTTGTGTTGAATTTTTTTTTATTTAATATTTATAATGGGCTAATCACCAAAAGTATTTTGAACGAATAATGAGAAAATAGATATTACCAGCAAGATATTTGTAAAACTAATCTAAAGTAATTGAAAATTATTGAAAACCAATAGGTATTATAATTATGATTGGTACTGATTACTGAAATTTTTGTAAATGAACTATGAAGCAATTTGATTTTCTCAAACTATAAGTAATTACATCTTGTTATTTCCAAAATATTTCCGTCAACCAAGGTTGCTGGATATCGTGCCTACTTAAGGCAAAGTTGGTGAAGAAAAATTCAGCAACTTGGTCTTAGCAGAGTATATAGTGACTACAGTAGCGAATGTAGTCGTTATTTGAGAAGTTTCTTTAGTTTACCAATTTTGTCACCTTCTCAAATAGGATAATGTTTCTCATTTGACCTAATGACGGACCAGTCAGACGATCATAGAATTTAAGAGTTCTCTGGTTATGTCCTTAATACTTATGTTTCTGAAGAGGCTGATTTTCCGCCTCCAATGTGGGAAAAATTTTCCAGGGATAATTGTGATTCATTTCACACAAAATTTACTGCCCTTTTTAATGGTCCAAACCCGATTTTTTTCAATTTAAAGAAACTTTACTTAATATAAAATGTGAGATGAACATTAAAATTCATAGCTACAGTCCTAAAGAGCATAATATTATACCCTTAAAAAAAGGAGAAATTTCTCAATGAGAAAATGTTGCAGTGACAGAGTGGTGCCATTAATCGCATGAAATATATACGTGCAGTGTCATCAAAATTTTTACCAGCGAATTATAGTCAAAAGGAAAAATCGAATAATGTTTAGAAAAAATAATAATTTTGGAACATCAATTTCCTAGTTAATTTCTGTATTTATATTAAAACGCCGTGAGCAGCGGGACCCCATCACGGAAGTCAAATTTTTCCTTTCATCTTCGGTATTGAATGTCTACAAGCGAAATGTAATTGAAAGACTACAAGCGATTTGTCATTTTGGTGGTTTCAAAACTGATGATGAGTGTCCGGTTGATCGGGGCTTTGAAAAAAGGTTTTAAGTTTTTAAGGGCTGAATCTCAGTAAATTTCAATTTTGTGCTGATAGCAGTTAGCAGGAAAAAAGCCAACACAATTCGTACGAGGGCATTCCTACCGTTGCTTATCCACCAATTGTCTTTGTGTTTTATTTTTAATTATTAAAAAGGGACCTTAAATAATAAACTGGAAGGCTTTTATGAAGATATTTTTTCTTTCCAAAAAAATCCAATTTCTATTTTATAAATAATAAAAATCCAAAATTCCTACTTTATAAATAAACAGTGACTTAAATAACATTTTTAAATTACTTAATATATGTGTATTGCATTTGTTATAAAAGTAATTTCATTTTTTTTTTAAAAATTTATTAAAATTACTATTCGCCTACTTTGTACTTATTAGAATAAAAATAATGGGAGAGGTGGGGGAAAAAGTAATGTGGAATCCCTAAAAGGTACTAGCTGGATACTAACTCAATACACGTACAAAATTTCAGCCCTCTATGTTTCCTTAGAGAGTCTCTAGACGTGTTAGAAAAAAAGCAAAAAAATCAAGGAAATATTGGCGTAAAAATCGGGGGTAAGAGTTAAAAGTTGAAATCTACAAAAAGCAGTGGCTGGCTATTAACCTGTACACAAAATTTCAGCCCTCTAGGTTTATTTGGGGAGATTTTGACCGGAAACAAACTGTTAAAAAACAAGAAAAATCATGTTCTTGTTGGTATAAAAATGTTGGGGGTAAGGGTTAAAAGTTGAGACTCCCAAAAGGCAGCCCCTTGATACTAACTCAATCCGAATACAAAATTTCAGCCCTCTAGGTTTATTTGGGTGACCTGTGCGAGTGGTACAAACTTCGAAAACGTCAAAAAAGCATGAAATTGTAGCTTAAAAATGAGGTGGGTGGGGTAAAATATTAAAACCTCCAAAAAGCTCAACCTAGGTACGAACTTTATCAACACCCCAAATTTCAACCCTCAGCGTTAATTCTGGGTGGCTGTTGGCGTGTTAGATCCAGCCAAAATACTTATTTTCCCCTCTACTCCGTCCAAATCATCCTAGGAAGCTGAATTTTGGATATGTTGAAAGTAATTGACTGAAACATTATTTTCAACCGGCTTGGAAAGGTTTTGTTGTTTTACCGCCCCCCCCCCCCACTTTAAAGGTTGGATCGGATCCAAAATTTGCCCAGAATTTGGCAGCACTGTGATAGTATGAGGTGCATCGGAAATGAGCCCCACTTACCAAATTTCAGCTCTTAACTTCTACAGAGAGGCCCTACACATATCAAAAGGTAGCGGGAAAGTATATATATATATATATATATATATATATATATATATATATATATATATATATATATATATATATATATGTATATATATATACATATATATATATATATATATATATATATATATATATATATATATATGTATATATATATAGGTGCCCCAAAAGTCAACGATATCTTTGGAGGGATCATAGACCAGCTCATGCCTGACCTTTAAGGTAAATTTGTGAATCGGAACATTGAACGGCGAAATAATAGGTCTTTTTAAATTGGCTGGAAATCTTGACAAATTTATCACAATTTTTTAGGAAATTAACTCCCTAATCTTTTAGAAGATGTTCCTTTGGCCACATACGGAGTTATGTGATTTCAAAATGATGGCAGTTAATTTTCTAAAAAATTGTGATAAATTTCTCAAGATTTCCAGCCAATTTAAAAGGACCTATTATTTCGCCGTTCAATGTTCCGATTCACAAATTTACCTTAAAGTGATATTGTGACCCTTCTTCTCGTAATTGAATGTGGGCTTTCGATCACATAACTATGAAGATTTTAAATCTATGAATCCATCCTTTTTGAATGTGGCTTCATTCGTCCATAAAACTTTATCTATGAATTCTGGGTTTTCTCTGCGTTTTTGTAACATATTTCAGCAAAATTCGACATGTTTAGCGTAGTCACGAGGAAGCAACATTTGCACACCAATGTAAATCTACTACCTGTCCACTTTCTGTCTTTGGTTATCATTTATCTTCGGTTTATACAGGCATAAAAGTATCGGCAAGTAACTAAAATAATTTGAAACTAATTATTGAAATAATTTCAAAATGACATTTTTTTTGCAGTCAAATAGCAATATCTTTTTTTCTAAAGTAAGGCGAAGCAGATTTTTGACCTTTTTAAAAACTACAATAAATGAGCAATCTTTTAACATAACTTGCCCGGGTAAGGTGGTACATTTCCTTTACAGCATGAAGAGTCAAACTTAGCTCATAAAAAAAGAAACTATTTATGAATCGGTATAAAAAATTTATTTTTTCCAAGATTATAGATATATTACCCTTACTTTGGATTGTGATATACAAAGGGACTCTTCAAGGTTGCGTGATAAAAATTAAAGTTCAAAAAATCTAGTCTTGCAGCTGTGGTACTCGAAAATCTGATCAAAATTGTCGATCTTCCCGAAAGTCATAAAAGTGTCAATATCTTGTAAACCAGCGATATTTTACCAGACAATATTTTGATATTCTGGTCAGGCATGAGCTGATCTATGATCCCTCCAAAGGATATTGTTGACTTTTGGGGCACTCTATATATATATATATACATATATATATATATATATATATATATATATATATATATATATATATATATATATATATATATATATATATATATATGTATATATATATATATATATATATATATATATATATATGATAGTGATTAAAAAAATTATCCTTATATATATATATATATATATATATATATATATATATATATATATGCGGCGATGCGGCGTCTCTCCCGATGCGGCATCTCTCCCGCACTTACCCTATATATATATATATATATATATATATATATATATATATATATATATATATATATATATATATATATATATATATATATATATATATATATATATAATATATATAGGGTAAGTGCGGGAGAGATGCCGCATCGGGAGAGACGCCGCAGTAGCCATAGTTCGTCCGTTGATTGATAGATAGCGCTATTAATGGATTATATCTTTAAAATAAGTTACTTATTTAAGTTGTATATGGTAACATGTATGATTAGTTCATCAGTTTACTAATTATCCAAATTTTTATTATTGAAAAGTAAGTTTTTTAACGTAATATTTTACCAAGCATTTAATTCATTAGAATTTAAGAATGCATATTTCATTGTTTTAATGAAAATGAATTTTAATATTAATTTAGGTATATTTTAAAAGTACTGTATAAAATCTTAGGTTAGAATTCCGCACTATGCTTGCTATAGCAACATGCTGCATCTATCCCAACAAAAAGGAGAGATGCCGCATCATATCACATGTTAAAATCATAAACTTATACCTTAATTATGCAATTTTTTTTTTTTGACTGTAAATTATGCCACGTAAATATAAAAGATCCATTAATGGATCAGGAAGAGCTCTTATATTAGTGAAGATAACGAAAATAATGATGATTGCCTGTGTATTGAATGTTTTGAAAAGTACTCAGAAACAAAAAAAAATTTGAATGGTTAAGATGTATAAAGTGCCAAAAATGGTTACATATGGCATGCATCATGTATGCAGATGTGTGTAAAATGCAAAATTTTTAATATGAACTATGCGGCGTCTCACTTTCTTGGATGTGGCATCTCTCCCATAGGTGTGGGAGAGACGCCGCTTTGTAGACTCTACAAAAATGTTAATTATGAATCCTTTATGACTCAAAATTTAAAATTATTTATAAATATTGTTAAAGAACAATGTTCACATTTATTGCGTACCAAATTTCAAATCATTTTAACGCATACTTTAATAATTATCCAGTGTTTTCAAAATGTGCGGCATCTCTCCCGCATTCACCCTATATATATGTAATTTTTTTTAATCACTTTGTGATTTTTAATTTATATTTGGATTTTGGTCATACTAACCAAAGAAATCGAGTGCTTAAAGTTTCAGTTTAGCTGAACGATAAGTGAACATATGAATACTGCGTGTGTTTAAATGCAAACAAAAGTTTGTCATACGTAGTAATGTTTCACAAGCACTCGATAATATTTGAAATTGAAAAATTGTAACTCTTTCTCGCATTAGAGAGAGTACCAATACAGAGTGGTTGAATGATTGTCTGGCTCGGGTGGCTGTCGAACATAGGATCGTTCGTCTAATGGCGAAGATACCTGGCTAGTTACTGGGAGATCCTGAGTTCGATTCCCGGCCGATCCGGATAATTTTCTCAATCACTCTGTGATTCTTAATTCAATTTTCTAGTATTAACTCTAAGGGTTGTTAACTAGGGGCTGACTGTGTCAAAATAGTCATGCTATTTGGTTAGTTCAAAAAGTTTTTCTTCATGGAAAGTAGTTTAGGACAATTAGAATAACGTAGAAATGGAATTCTCAAAATCAAAATTCAGTTTGAGCAACATTGGAGACGGGGGTGAGTCACCCTCTTAAGAGGGACCACTAGCGCCACCTCCTGAAAAAAGTTGATTTTTGGGATTTTTTTTAAAGAAAATTACTGTATGGAATGTTTTAATATTTTAAGGATATATTCACTGATATATAATAAATACATGATAAAATTTTTGGACTAAAAAACTGAAAATTCAGTGCGTTATTTGCGATCTCCTAAGGCTCCAAAAAAAAGTTCCCCCACTGCTGCAGTGATAGCAACCTTCACAGTGCCTGAAATCAAAAAAACCAAAAAGCCTATTAAACTAGATGTTATTGTCCCTGCCATAAACGTTAATCGAAAAAGAAAAATTGAAATTTAACAAAATGGCCGAGTTTTTAAAAAAAGTTTCAAGTTTTGTGCGAAAATTTGATGATTTTTGGCCTGCAAAAATTACATTTTTTATTCGATCAGAAAACTGGAGGTTCATGGCACAAAGAAACATATATAAAAGAAGCTGCAATAAGAATCAACTCGATCGGATGATTTGTTTCTGAGTTATAACTGCAGCAAATTTGAAAAATGTAGTTTTTCTTTACCTGTTAGTTTTAATCACTGAGAATTTTTACTAAAATTATTTACGATGTACTCACTATAACGGTCATAGTAAAACTAGATGAATCGTTTAAATGTGCCAGGGTCTAGATTCTCTACAACATGTGACTGGCAGCCACTTCCAAAAACTTTCATACATTTGTCAATAGCTCAAAGTTAACAATGAAAATCAGAATCCGCTCTTCGGATGGCTGTAACTCAAAGACTATTTGAGATATGCACTTGAAATTTTACTATGTTATTTTTAAAGATATAGACTATCGAAACATGCAAAAAAAATTTTCAAATTTTTTTAAAATCTCACACTAGTGGTCCCCTATAAATTGCTTACCTACTAGTTTACATACACTTACTTACTACTAGCATTTACCCGCGACTTCGCCCGCATTTCAATAGAAGGGATAAGGTGGTTTTAGGACACTCTACGTCGTCAAAAGTAAGGACACATTTTAGCCCAAGGGGTGCCCATACTTTTGACACTGCAATGTACCAAAACATTAAATACAGTACCGCGTCAAATGTGTGGACATACTTTGAGTCAAGGTGTGCTAGAACCCGCTCAGCCCTTCCATTCGTGGCTTTTGAAATTATGACATCTAGTTCAAAAGTATAAAATGTACTTACTTTCAGTTTCCCACAGGAATGTAGACTATAACATTGTTTTAACAATATGTGAAGTTCGAATGAAGTCAGTGATCTTTTTTTTTATCGTTTTAAATATACTTTCCCCCGGGAATAAGACTTCTCACAGGATTCATATATTTTCTCGGCGGAGAGAGTAGTCTGTGTTACTTTCTATCCCCACTGTAAATAATATGCAATGTTTAAAATCAATCTTCCATTTTTTTAACTGTCAGTTGTCATTATTTCATTGTTTCTTTTTAAAAACATTTTCCCTCAGGAATCAGATACTTTCTCGGTGTAAAAATCTATGCTTATTGGTATATATCGTTCTATCTGCTAGCAAACAGAGTTCGAACAAACTTTAGGAATCTTTTTTTGTTTCATTTAAAATATATTTTTCCACAGAAAAGAGATTTCCCACAGGAATGAGATGTTTTCCCAGGGTAAAAAGTCACCTATGTTCTTTTTCAGCCCTCTGTTAACAATATTCGAAGTTTGAAACCAATAATCCGCTTTTTAATAGTCAACTGCCATAATTGTCATAGATTTTCCCTCGGGAATGATTTACTTTCCCGGGTTAAAAGATGGCCTATAACCATCTCCGTCTCCCAAGCTATGTCTGTGTAAAATTTCAAGTTGGCTGGTTAAGTCGTTGAAGCGTAAAAGCAAGTCAAACAAACAAACAAACAAATCAACAAACTCAATTTCACATTGACAAACGTTAAACAATGAATTTTTAACAACTTTAAAATCACCAGCATACCATACCGTATCAGTTTCCACATTTCTAATTGTAAAAACGACAGACTTCCATTTAAAGTTTCTTCCCCTGTTTCAACCCCCAAGGGATGAATTTTTAAAAGCACTGAAACTTTTGTGTTCCAACCAGTAGCCTAACACCAATTTCCATACATTTTTCTAACTCAAAAAATTACAGATTTCTATGAAAATTTTCATCCCATATTTTACCCCTTTAGGGGGTGAATTTCCAAAGATCCCTTCTTAGTGCCTACCTACGTTATATAAGGAATCCCTGTGCAATATTTCATGTTTCTAGGTGACAGACTTCCATTTAAAATTTCTTCCTCTGTTCCAACTTCATAAGCCCTGAGGGATGAATTTTTAAAAGCGCTGTAACTTCTGTGTTCCAACCAGCAACCTAAAACCGATTTCCATATTTCTAACTCAAAAAATTACAGATTTCTATGAAAATTTTCATCCCCTATTTTACCCCCTTAGGGGGTGAATTTCCAAAAATCCCTTCTTAGTGCTCACCTACGTTATATAATAAATCCCTGTTCAAAATTTCACGTTTCTAGGCCCAGCGGTTTGGGCTGTGCGTTGATCGATCAGTCAGTCAATCAGTCAGTCAGTTTGGACTTTTTTCAGAGTTGTGCGTGTAATTTACTTCGGGTAAATTACATAGTTTTTTACATGTAAAAAACATTGTAATTTACACACATTGTTTTGATAAAAAAACTGTAAAAAATGTAAAAAACTAAATTTTTAAATTTAATAGATATGTAAGCGTTACTGATGATATCCCATATTTGCTATTGAAGTATTTGCTATATTTGCAAAGTAAAACTTAATAATTAAGTAATTTGAAAATTAAAAATATAAATGGGGACAAACAAGAAAAAGAAAGGTTACTTTTGATAGAATAGTTTATTTAAGAATTCAATATTAAAAAGATTTTTATTTATTCAGTTAAATTTTATTAAAGGTATCAATTATCTTCATCATCATTATCATCAGTGATTTCATTGTTATTATAATTTAAAGAGAGTTAAATATGTAGTAGTTTTTTTGATCTATCAAAACTCAGTTTGTTAATTTTGAAATTTAAGGCTTTGTAGTCAGTTGTGGATGGCCTTCCACCAGCAGAAAATCATTTTTGTGTCGACATTTTGTTTACACGTTTTTTTATGTGAACTTATAAACAAGTAATAACCGTCAAAATAAATTGTTTGTCAGTGAAATGACAAATGATTTAGGTATTTTACATTTTTTACAATTTTCTACAATTTTTTACGGTTTTTTACAGTTTTTTACGTATTTTACAATTTTTTACATAACAATGTAAAAAACTGGTTTTTTACATCACATGACACAACTCTGATTTTTTTATATATATAGATAAAAATAAAACAAAATATTGTAGTTATTTAGATGATGCACTGTCGTGAAAAGAAACACGACCACGATGTTGATTAAATTTATTTTGTTTGTAAGGCAGAATGAATAAAATTGTAGTGGAAACGGGGCTTTAGATATTATATACAAATGTATGAATGGATCATATCGATCTTAACAAACGATTATAAGAAAAAAATAATCTCTATGGTATGACGAAAGGGCGCAGTTGATTATCTATGATTTTCGCGCGTTTTGACAAATGTCAAAGTTACGTGAAATATTGATGTTTGTAAAGGTTAATGAAATGAAAGTTAAAAAGAACTAAATAATATCTGGCGTAACGAAAATGGTGATAAATGTCTATTCTGAGTTTTATATTAGTGATTATCGAAACAGAAAAAGTACAGTGATAAATGAAAGGATTGTAAAAAATATTGGTTGATCCCGTTATCTTGGAAACGTAATATACCTTTGTTAAACAAATGCACTGAGTTTGATGAAAATGTTTTGATTCGACTTGTTTCACAATTAAATGAATAACTCCTGTCAAAAATTTCTTTTCTGTTGTTAGGTTACTTTAAATAATACAACAGATTCTTCGAAGAAAGCGTCGAAACATTTAATTCAAAGTTGGAAGTTTGAAAATTATTCACAAAATTTAATTGGTAAGAGACATTTATTTAACAATTAAGTAAAAAACAAATTACAACAATATACGTATATTTATTTTAGATATTTTACACCGGTTGCGTTAAAATTAGTAATAATTGATTGTGTGTAGATTAAATTTTGAAAACCGATTGTCCTAAGGAAGGGAGAAAGTATCCCACCGTTTTTGATGACGTATGAATTAGGTAATTGTTATAATGATAATATGTAAGTATAATATATAACAATTTATTATTGTTACAATATTACGGCTATCAAAATGTAGTTTTCGTTATCGAAAATTATCAGTATCGAAAATAGCGATATTTCCAAAATAAATAATGTAAAGAAAGGAGGTAGGTACTCTTCCAATATATCACACCTGATAAATTATATTATTCGTTATCAAAATTCTGAATGAAGAAGAACTTTTTGAACTACCCAAATAGTACTACTATTTTGATACAGTCATCTTCTAGACTTAATATTAGGAAACTGAGCAAAACAGGTCAATTAAATTTTTTTACGTAGATTCGAAATCTACAAACAAAATTTTAATATATTTTATTTTTCACCCTTTTTGTCAAATTAATCCCTAAATTTTAACTCCCAACCATTCTGAATTTGAATTCTTAGTTTGGATATAACAATAGTACAGAATTTTTTAGGATTTTATAGTTGAGAAAAATCGACTCTTGAGATGAAAGGGTCGCACAGTTGCTCTGGAAACTTTATATTTTGTAACTTCAATAATAAAATTAACCTAATGATTTTTCATGAAAATTTATTATTTTTCTATATTCAGTTATAATTATCCACATTCAACGTACAGATAATAGAAAAAATGAATTTCACCCCACTAATAATACACGTATAACATACTAAAGTGTCATACATCTTCCACTATCGCTATACATACTTGGGATAATACCCTTGGGTACATTATCACAAGATCCTCGCTGTATGTTCGTTTATATAAATATATTAATACATCTACCTATATATGTATGTAGATGGATGGGAACGTGGGAACAGATGTAGAATAGTACACATGGGCGTTAAGTGATTTGTTTGTTATTATTATTTACAAAATAATATCTATGAAAAGCGAGATGAGCAATGATCAACGCAAGCAATCATCAATGAGCAAAAAGTAAGGAGCAGAGGGAACTGGCGAGACAATCAGTGCTACGAGCAAGCATAACACATTTACAGGAATTATTCATTTGTAATGAAACTGTTCGAGCGCACCCTCTTTCCTTTCAATTTTTTTTTTCTTTTTGACACCCTTCTATCTCTGTGTATGTGCATTATTATATCTACACACAAACATGCATATCTCTAATGGGGATGAGCAACATTCGTTCAATGTCGTTTCGGTTATTAAATATAATAAACAATTATGTATCAAAATGATGATCAGGGGGGTATTAAAGTGAAATTTATCTGGATTATTTCGTAACAACTAACATACCTATATGACAACGAACGGAGGAATTTTTAGCTAGTTAAAGATATAATATTTATACGATCTAGGAAGCCTATGCACAAAATATATAACGAATCCATGGGGTAAAATTGTTCCACAATGAGAAATTGTACTTAATCTTATAAAGTTTATAAACGTACCTCCTACTAAACAAATTTAAATAGTCCAGTGCAATTAGTCATCATTAAGGGAAAATGACAGAATCCATTTATTATGAATGGATTTCAATGATTTTATTTTGTAGGGGGGGGGGGATTCTAATGGCATAAAGTAAAAAGTTTACCCATTTAAAATTACCGCAATTTTGTAAATTCGTAAATTTTCGGAAAAAATAAACAAAAATTAGAGATATCAATAAAAAATGCAATTATCGAAATTTTTTGATTATTTTTTACGAAAATAATGACGCTAAAAGGACAATTTCGCTAAAAGGACAATCATATATACATACTCGCATAATAAAACTGTAACGAGACCGTTTCTGTATATGAAATATTTTTTGAAAACTGTACTGGTACTGTAAATAGTTATCGATGTAGATATCAAAACATCGATTTTTAAAATTTTTGTCTGTCTGTATGTCTTTCTGTCTGTCCGTCTGTCAGTCTATCTGTCAGTCTGCCTCTTCAGGCATCACGCAAAAACTATTGAACTGATTTTGATGAAATTTGGTTTGGTGATACCTTATTACTTGGGTCTACATTTAAGATACTTCTTACTCCGGGAAAATATCTTGTTCCCACGGGAAAATAGAAAAGCCATTTTGAGCATCTGCCCACATTACCTACGCAAACAGTATTGAACGGATTTTTATGAAATTTGGTGTGGTGATAACTCATTACCTGGGTTAACATCTAAGATACTTTTTAGTTTTTACTCTAAAATATTATAAATTTAAACATGTTTAGTTATCATATGGACTACTTTCAATATAGCCCAAATTGTGGAAAATCGCCCAATACAAATTATGAGCGTAAGACATGTTTGAAATCCGCCCAAATTGCGGAAATACGCTCAATCTGGCAACCTTGACTGTATTCCTAGTAGAGAATCATCTGCCCTCGAACTCTTCGCTATCACTACTTTCCCACTCTATTCCCATTCTTCTTATACAGTAGCACCTCGATAAATCGGCCCCACGAAAATCCGGACCCTTCAGTAATCCGGCTCGATTTAACAAATAGTAGATGCAATTTTACACACACTTAGATTCTATATTTACCGTCAATTAGTACAGCACAAAATAGAATTGTATTGTACGGTAATTATAATCATGCGAAACGCAGAACTGCCTACAAACCCAGTACATAGAACAGCAGTGCTTGCTGTTAACTTCTTAGAGGAGCTATAAGGGGTCTCAAATTCATTACATTTTAAACTGTCTCTCGGTGGTCCGGCTTTTTCGTAAATCCGGCCTACCGGTCGCCCATTTAAGCCGGATTATCGAGGTCTTACTGTACATGCAATATCTGTCTGTCAAGGACGTTTGCTATCCCTTTGTATACTTTATATAGAATTTAAATAATTCTCAAACCAAGAGAAAAATATAGCTGCAAAAAGAATATATATTATACTAAAAGTAACGTCATTTTCATTAAAATACCCTTTAAAAAAAAAAAAGAAAGAAAAAAACGGAAGATTTCAAGAGGTAAACTTTGTACTTTTGAGCATAAAAAATTCAAAAAATCCAAAACCATTCAAATCCATCCATTATAACTGGATTCCGAGGTATAAACCTAATTGCACTGGACTAAAAACTTTCTCCTTAAAGTTGGTGTAGATTTTGCTACTGAAAATATTTTAGAATATTTTGAAAGCATTGATGAAATTATATTGAATTGTAAGTGCATCAACAATTCCCACAAGGTGTAAAGTCACATGATTTGTAAAGTAAAATCGTCAAAGATAGAATATATAGAATTTATCATCAAAAAGGTAATCAACAACATGAAATTTTTAAGGTTAAACAAATCAGCAAAGATACTTATACATTGAATTTAAATTTTCGATTCGAAATTTCGCTAAAAATGCGGCAATCTCTTGTTTAAAATACTTACAAACACTTAAAAAACAAGAAACAAGACTACAACGGTTTGCTAAAAATATGTATTTTATCATTCTCGGCGTCGACTTCGCAACCAATATTGAAAATTATTGAAAAACATTTCTCAAAAATGAGGTAAAGTCACCTTAAAAACAGGTAGTAGATAAATTTTAGAAGCGAAAATGAGAAAAAGTATGAGAATGAATCGAAAAGATAATTTTGTTACAAGATTGAGCAAGAAATGAACTGTTAATCGTTATCTTATTAGTTTGTCGATTCTTAAAGGTTTGATTTAGGATCTTTGAAGGAGTTTCAGATTAACACATAATTTTAGTTTCATTTTCAATTTGAGATTAATACATAATGCGCGAGAGGGAAGATCAGACAACGTTTCAGGTGAGTCTCATCTTTCTCCTCTCATGTCACGTGATTGCATTTAATGTTTATTTTTTTGTTGATAATTTATTGTTTATTTATTTATTTAGAAAAGTGGTTTTTTATGGAGAATGATTAGAAATTATATTCGTAACGTCTTGTCCCATGCAGCATTCCATGTTGCCCCACTTATGAACCATGGCGAGAAAAGATTTATATATTTTATTAAAATGGTAAACTTTTTTTTTTTTTAAATTTAACTTTTGAAGACATTATCAAGGTCTAAAAAATGTCTTGATCTCAAAAATTCTAAGTTTTATTTATCCTCAACGAACATCAGAAACGGCATGTCTTGACCTCATGTGAATAAATTGGAGGAACTAGACCGAGACACTCGTAAAATTAATAAAATTATGAATATCAATCATATTTTGCACCCACGCTTACTTCTTTGAGCTTTTTGAGAGCTAAGAGGCTTAAATCGAAAATAGAGGGAACACCTTAACACACCAAAAGTATGTGATGAGTAACAGAGGGTTTCGAGTGCCTCGTGTCGAGCATGCAAAGTATACACGGAAACCCTGATGCTCCTGGTTGCTAAGGTTGCTCTTTTTAGGTTAAGTCCACCTATATCCATCGCCATAATACAGGGTTGCCTATGCTCTACTCTTACCTTCGTCATCATTACGAAGTAGATAGAACATCTGTTTTACCCTACAACTCTGCGGAAGTTGAATCTTTCGTTACAAACTTAAAGTGCAAGATCTTTTGGAACATGCCAGTTGTAATCACCAAGCAATTGAACGCTCACTGAATAAGCCTGATATAGTGCTCCAAAATTTAATATCTCAAACAATGTATATCATGAAGTTCTCTGCCCCAGCGGAAATGAACATAGTCTAAAAGGAGGAGAAACATAGGATTAAATATTAAGATCTTTTACATGAAATGCGACAGTTGAACCTGGACTATAGTGTACACTTGGTCGTTTTAATAACTACGGTTGTCCTGGCTCTGGCATCGAACTGTAAAGTGTTAATCAAAAATAATGACTAATATTTTTCAGAAAATTTCAATTACTATTAAAAAATTAATTTAACAGTTGTCTGTATATGTACATAGAGCTACATAATATTTAATTAATTAATAAATAACAATTCATTATTACGTACATATAGGTACAAAATATATTAAATTAATTCATTTAAACATTTATTGCATGTTGTTATCAGCAAAAATTTATCAAAAATTAGATAATAACATTGTTTTCCATTTTATATTGACTTACATAAATATGTTTATTAAAATTATTAAAGTGGGGGGTGTATTAAGTAAGCACTAGACATGTACAAACATACATATAATATGTATACGACTGGATGTGTATCGTATTAACTGCCATTATAATTTTACCATCACCTAACCTCACTTCATTGCACGCCACAACCCCACAATGTACATTATTATTGATAATAATAAAAAGGGTGTGTACCCTCATCGTACAGTCCATATTATTAAATGGATATAGCTAATATAATTGTATGTATATATTTAAAAAAAAAAAAAGAAACAAAAACAAATCAGTGGTTTTCAAAACATATCTACCACTATACATGCACTGAATAAAATGTGTACATTATGTATACGATATATTTATACTGTACAACGTCATTGGTTCAATTTACGAAAGAGTCATTCCATTTGAAATCAACAAACGGGTGTGCCGCATGTTTTTTAATTTTAATAAAAAAAATTGAGGATAATCTTTGTAGTGCCGGAAACGCTAAACCATTGTCATTTAATTTTTTTATTGTGTAACTTCCGGTCAGTGCCCCTCCGAAGTCAAAAATTGGGTCAATTTCATACTTGTACATAATGGACTCTAGCTTTTTATTTAGAATAGGTATAGAAATGACTCTTGCTTTATTTGATAGAGTAATAAATGTGCATTTCATATGATATAAAATAAAACTGAACTGTAACAATTAAGATCAAAATGGCGGCTATCTGAAATTTCCCAATTATTTCTCATTTTTACGATTTTCAACTGAACCCTGTGTCAAATCTGTTGCACATTAAGGATTGATTTTTTTTAGGAATAAAGTATTAACCCTTCTAATCCTACGACGTAATTATCATTGTCCTAGAATAATATCTTCTACGAAAAAAAAAATTGTGAAAATTGATAGTTTTGAAAAATGCTGAACTTTGACCACCAAAAAACCCATGTGGAGGAAAAAATAAAAATCTGATATTTTCAGAAAATATAGTCTACATCTTCGTTAATTATGTCTAATTAGTGCCATTCTGTTATTTTCACTTTTTAAGGAAATATGATTTTTTAAAAATACTGCTTTTAGGAAAATCAAAACAAATTTTTTTATACTATAACTAAATAAAAAATGAGCTTTAGAATTAATAAAGTCATTATATAAATGTTACTACGTAAAAATAATAGTTATATTAGCATTCCCAAAGCTTGTTTACACTTTGTTTAGTGTTTACACTTTGTTGGAAAGTGTAAACAAGTAAAATCTTGTTAAGTTTGAAGCCCTGCCATGTATTTTTACAAAATTTAGATTAAATAACATTAAAATTATTAAACTACCTTCTACTGTTTACTTTGTATGATGGGAGTGTTGTTGTTGTTTAGTTATTGTTTATCAATTTACGCATATTCTAGAATTTTTATATAATAATTTATTGCAATGTGCAGTAGTAAAAATCACGTAACCCAACATGAAAAGTAAAAAAATTCGGGAAGGTAGGTCTATCCACATTGTCAACTTCCCATTGGGTGTCCTTAGGGACTAGAGATTATTGTAGATGGCATTGCACCTCGAAAGAAAAAATCTGAGACGGAAAATATTTCACACAAGTTTTTAAATTTCTTTTTTTTTTATACTACCAACGCATCTAATATAATTATATTAATATTGTACGCATCTAATAAAATTGATTCGCATCGATATCATCATTTATTCTCCAGATATGTGAGGCGAAAGAAAACTCAGTAACGAACGAACGAACGAACGCACACGCAGATATCCCGCTAAAACAAATTCTAGTGACCCTGAAACGTGGAAATTTTAAACCCTAAATTAGCTAAAATCGGATCCACTACAACAACATCCAATGGAAAGTTAATAAAAAATGTAGTTTAATAATTTTAATGTTATTTAATCTAAATTTTGTAAAAATACATGGCAGGACTTCAAACTTAACAAGATTTTACTTGTTTACACTTTTCAACAAAGTGTAAACACTAAACAAAGTGTAAACAAGCTTTGGGAATGCTAATATAACTATTATTTTTACGTAGTAACATTTATATAATGACTTTATTAATTCTAAAGCTCATTTTTTATTTAGTTATAGTATAAAAAAATTTGTTTTGATTTTCCTAAAAGCAGTATTTTTAAAAAATCATATTTCCTTAAAAAGTGAAAATAACAGAATGGCACTAATTAGACATAATTAACGAAGATGTAGACTATATTTTCTGAAAATATCAGATTTTTATTTTTTCCTCCACATGGGTTTTTTGGTGGTCAAAGTTCAGCATTTTTCAAAACTATCAATTTTCACAATTTTTTTTTTCGTAGAAGATATTATTCTAGGACAATGATAATTACGTCGTAGGATTAGAAGGGTTAATACTTTATTCCTAAAAAAAATCAATCCTTAATGTGCAACAGATTTGACACAGGGTTCAGTTGAAAATCGTAAAAATGAGAAATAATTGGGAAATTTCAGATAGCCGCCATTTTGATCTTAATTGTTACAGTTCAGTTTTATTTTATATCATATGAAATGCACATTTATTACTCTATCAAATAAAGCAAGAGTCATTTCTATACCTATTCTAAATAAAAAGCTAGAGTCCATTATGTACAAGTATGAAATTGACCCAATTTTTGACTTCGGAGGGGCACTGACCGGAAGTTACACAATAAAAAAATTAAATGACAATGGTTTAGCGTTTCCGGCACTACAAAGATTATCCTCAATTTTTTTTATTAAAATTAAAAAACATGCGGCACACCCGTTTGTTGATTTCAAATGGAATGACTCGAAAATAGCATGTAAATTTTCTAAAGCGTATCGCTTAAAATGCCTATTGCGAAAAATGATTTGAACAAAAAATGCAAATATTTTTATAAATAAGTAGAAAATAAATAGTCTGGAAACGGACCACTAAATATAATAGGTACCTATACTTATGTGGTATATACGTAGGTTTTATATCCGAACATGCAGTAAGCAATTATGTCGTTGAAGGCAAGGGGATGTCGTATATTTCAAATTATAAATACTTATATCGTTTTGTTTTAATAAATGAAGGCTGGATTTCAAAAGCAGGCTAAATGGCAAAAAGAAAATTGAGTTAGATCCTAAAAAGGAATTTAAGTGCCATTGTCAACAATCTAGACAGCATGTTTTGGCATTTGGCCTGTCCTTGAAGTCCAGTCTTCAACTGTTAATTCAGCATAACTTGTTGTACTGAATATAATCTATACAAATAATTCTAGAAATATACATAATATGTAAGTTGATTATTTATTATTGTTTCCATAGTGTCTCAAAGTATGTTCAAGTAAAAATTTGAACATCTTACCAATGACATTATAAATTTAAATAATAGTATATATATTGTACAATAAGTGAGAAAAATGACTTATTTCTCACGAATATGAGTTTGTTGCACGAGTGCAACAATTTTACCGTACAAAAATTGGATATGTTCGCCTGTTACACGTCGATTGTAGTATGAGCACAGTAATTTTTATAGGAATTTTCTCTTCGTGTATACTTTTTCTACGAGAACTTTTTTTTCGTAAAATTTACGTAAAAGATTTCAAATATAAGTCCCCGTAAGTACGTTTAAAAATTTTAGAAAGTGAGCTCCTCTTATAGTTTTTAATTTATAAAATAACTATAAGATTTAGTTCCAAAATATTTTGTGTAAGAATGAAACTGTAGATCCAATAATTTATAAAACTTTAGCTTTAGTTTCTACAGCATGCATTTTTGTTTCGTTCGCGAATAGAGAAATTTCCAAACATTCATATCAAAAACAACTATTAGGTACATTCAAAATTACGACTTATAAAAAAAACTAATTAGTCAATGCAGACTTTGTGTAAAGTTCTGTTAATATTTCGTAAACTTTCTGGATTTTGTAAACTTACTTATACGTATATATACGGCTACAATAAATACTTAGTTACTGCGCTGTAAATTATAAATTTTTTCCATTTTTCTTGTTTTATAACAAAACTATTTAAGTAAATGCAACCTAACCTAATACATACAAAGTAAAACACAATTTTTATGTAAATTTTAAGTTTTTTTTTTTTTTTTTTTTTTTTTTTTTATTCAACCTGAAGAGAATGTTGTAATTTTTGACTATGAGCCCATGTGACGTGACTCATTTCAGAAAAGGAATTTTGTTTTTATAATTTTAATAAGAAAATTTTGCCTTAACGTAGTTGCTCTGACATAGTCAGGTACAAAAGTAAACCTCAAAAAAAAATTTCTTTTACCAAAAATTAAATAATGTATTAATATTCTTCAATGACTATATTTGTATACCACTGGTTCTTTTAAATTTCCGCGCGCTTATGTTGTAGCAATATAACAACATTGTTGAAAAAGCTCTGTAAAAACGTTGTAAAATGATGTTTATAAATTATATTTAAAAAACGGCGTGGTGAATAATTTTTATTTCTTGTTAAATATGGTCTCGTTTGTAACTTTGTATTTTATAACATATTAAAGATTTATCAAATTCTTTTACACGTTTTCATTTTATTGAAAAAAAAAATAGAGTTTTCCCATAAGAGTCAGTGTTAAAATTACAAAACTTTGAAATCGTTTTTCTCAAAATTTGAGTGATCAATTTTTTTCGGTAAGGGCTCGTATTATTGGTATTGAATTAAATACAATAGTGATTCTTTTTATAATACACGTGCGAGAAAGAAAGAAACATTTTTCGTAATCTTTTTAAGAAAGAAAGAAATATATTTTTTATTCATTTAAACATGTACTACGAATACATAATTTGTATACAGGATGTTTCATGTATTAAATATGAAATGAATTTTTAATACGAAATACATTTATTTTTTATAAAAGTATAAATTTTTAACTGATTATTAAATATTTCGCACTAAAATGTATTGCAAACAATTGCCATATACATTTGTATTCTATACACATTGAAATCGCAAGTCATAGTTATCAACCTGTATATTATCAATTTGTCTTTAAAAAGAGATAGCAATATAATTGCATTTCTATCTGACCAAGGTGTATTATAAAAAGAATCTTTGCTGTAAATATCTAGAGAAGTTTCGTTAAAATCCTTTAAAGAAATCGTTTTATCAACCAACTACCTTAACGTAATTTCAACAAAATGCCATTAGATAATTTTACAACTTTACAAGATGTTTACCACAATTCCTGCTTATCTACAAAAAATTATATTCATCAGCACTTTTTATCATTTATGTGTACATTAGTGTACATCCTAACATACTGTATAATAATATCAATACGTTATAATAATAACAAATAATCGCTCCATAGATTATAATGGAGAAATCATTTTTTTTTTCAATATAAAAATTAAGGGGTCTTATGATAGGGTACCTTCCCTACACAACTAATTTATCATGCACTATACAAATGAAAGCGCGATTAGAAAACTAGATAAAGTTGTACCTCTCTACGGTTAAAGAAATTAATATGGCGTGTCCGATCCTTTTTTCCGTCTTTATAATTTAAAAATTTATTTATAAATTTGAAAACTGAATAAGAAATTATTCTATATGGCATTTAAAGTTTTAAGTATGAAACGATCGTTTGTTATCTGACCGCAATGTTAATTTTGTTGTGCAAAAAATTGGACTGCAAGTGTTATGGCGTCAGTATTTCGTAAACTATTAATTTATTAAAACTTAAAATATAATAAATAAAGTCCATAAAAGTACAGGCCGACAAACTGTATCCGATTATAGGGAAACAAAATTAACCAAACCTATTTTTTCGTTAGAAAAAATTGCATTTTGAAAATAACTCATTGACAAAGTGAATTGATTTTTATAAAACTGCGTTGTTACTTAGTTGCCGTTATCTTTTTCAACCTGTATAAGCGTCCTATTTCAGTCCATTTAATTTTAGAATCTCCTTCAACTCTCCAGGTGTATCGTAAATCAACTATCCAGGTTGCTAGCCAAGCGCCTTACCAATTGATGGCTAACAACCAAGAGATCCGGGTTCGAGTCCCAGTCGGTCCAGTTTGATAATTTTTCAAACACTAAATGAATTTTAATTAACATAATGAATTGGTCATACATACCAAAGTAAATCGAGTGTTCAAGTATCAGCTAAAGCTGGACATTAAGTGAACATATTAATATTGGTGTATGTATAAATACGAACAAAAGTCCGCCATACATTAATAATGTTTCACAGGCACTCGATAACATCTGAAATTAAAAATATAAATGCGTTTCGCATTAAAGAGAGGATGTGTTTGATTGATTATCGGACTGGGATGGCACTCTAACAAGCGGTCGGTAGCCTAATTGGTAAGGCGCTTGGCTATCAACCAAGAGATCCAGGTTCGAGTCTCAGCCGATCCAGTTTGATAATTTGTGAACTGAACTATGTGAATTTTAAAACCTTTTATAGTTTAATACCAAGTTTGCCGATTTTAAATTTACTGATAACAAATATGCTTCTTCAGTATTCAACATGACATTAAAAAATTTATTCTTCAAAAAAAAAAAATTAAATAAAATAAAATTTGTACGGGTTGTTTAAAATTTGAAAAATCCTTGTTACTTCATATTGATAAATTACACCAATTTATAACTTTCAAACAAAAAAAAAGCAAAATAGAAATGGAAACAAAGCGACATCACCTCCCATTTAGAATTTCCAAAAACAATAACAAGGGCATTCGTTGATGTATATTTATGTTATTTTTTTAAACTGTGTCCGCGGCACATAACAGAGCTCTGGCTAGCTTCTTGTTGTATCTAAATTTTTGACCCTATTTTAAACAAAAAGAAACAATAGAAGCGAATCTTTATAATAAATTAAGGTATACAAAAAGATAGCCACACAAAATATATTCACTTGATAAATAAAACATAAAAAGTAGTCGAAACTAAGACAATTTATTTAGGTAGGTACTAGTAAAAAATTATATTTTATGTGTCGCTTTGTATATCATTATTTATTAACGACCGTTATCCCAACTTGAATATAGTAATTAGCGACTATTAACCACTGGAAATATATAAGTATAAATGTTTGTTTTTCCATTTTAAATTTTTTTTTTTAAAATAATGATAATATATTTATTTTTGAGGACCATTTGACTTCCTTTTAGAAGTCTAAAACATAATTTGTAATTTTTTTGATCAATATATTTGGCCGATGAAATCTTTATCTCGACTACTTTAAAAAAAAAAAAATGTTGATAAGGTGAAATTAAAAGGTGTTAGGCATCGGATATTTCTCAAGATAAAGATAGCAGCTTCCAATAGTAAAACGGTGTTAGTATACTAATCCAGTTTCAAACGCTGCGCGGGCGAAGCCGCTAGAATTACATAATAATGTGACATAATCGACTTATAAATTAAACCCACTGTACGCATATATAATATCTTTTTTTTTTAAATATTGTTTTAAGTAAATTACTTATATCGAATAATTATTATTTCAAACAACAAAAAAAGAAAGAAGGCAATATATTCAAAGGCCCACCTTTTTAAAAATTATATTTCAAAACACCGCAGGATAAGACATGGGTCGTTTTTTAATGACTATTTTATATTTCAACTGCATAGGTGAACATTCATTCTGGCCTTACTCAGTTCGGTTAATGTTTTGTTCTGTACCTAAACAGAGAAAGCCTTCATTTTATTATTATAGGTTTGTTTATTATTTTTTTATTCAAGGATACCCACCTCAAACAAAACACAAAACTTAAAAGGGAAATATTTTGACATAAATGTCAAAATGAAAATAAAAAATTATTCTCGACTTTGTTTATAGGATAATAATTATGTTAATATAATGTCGTCAATTCACTATACGTATATTTAATAATATTAATGGCCAGTTTTTGTATTTTGTAAGCTTGTAAAAACTAGGAAAAATTTTCACTAATATTGTAAAAATATGACTATTTATAATTATTCAAATACCTGTTCCTTAATAATATTTACATACATATCTACAGTTATTATCAAGTCCTCACCGTAAGTGTAGAAAATTGTAACTAGTGGTGAGCCCAGAGTGTGCCCGACACGGCTTAAGACATGCAGTCAGTCGGTGTCCGTCGCCGAACACACAGTGCATTGTAATACATTGTTAGATATTGTTACTTAAATTGGACAGGTTGGTCTGTCTCATAATAGGTGTGTGAATACGCACACTACTACAAAACACCAAACCAACACCATTGCAAACAGTGTGTACGTATACAACATAGTGGGGAGATTTTACGTCACCCACTGGCGACAAGTGGAACAGTTTGATAGACATTCTAGTTTGGTCCCTTGGTTATTACTTATTACAATGACTACTTTTACAAAACAAGTACATACCTATCAAAAGAGTATTCATATTTTAATAAAGCAAAATAGAAATACAAGCCATAAAAAGCACTATAAGCACTTAAGATTAATCAAGTTATAAGTTATTTGACCACTTTTGTCCCTCGGTTTCCCAACCTCACTGGGTTCCTAATTTAATTACTACTGATTGTTTTTTTCCAAAAAGGAACCGTTGTCGATTGGTAGTCAAATTATTTACAAAAATAAATGAAACAAAATTACTTTGCTAAAATCCATTATATTTTATTTTAATGTATGAATACGTTTTCAACCATTACGACCATTAACGAACTATTAATGGCCGTAATGTTTGAAAAGCAAAGTAAATTTGTTTCATTTATTTAAAATGAATTCAAATACTGAAATTGAAAAAATTAAAACATTGTGTTTATCCAACCAACAAAAATATAATGAAATGGAATCAACTGTCAAATCCCAACAAACTACTATCAACTTTTTGCTCAAGGAAGTCAATAGAAACAATCTAATTATCCTTGGTTTACCAGAGGACGACACAGACCTTTGGACCCTATTTGAACAAAATATTCTTCAGAAAATGAATATTACATTAGACCAAACGGACATAATCAAAATACATCGACTTGGAAACAGAGGTGAAAGAATCAGGCCAGTAAAAGTTTCTTTCTTTGATTATCGTTTAAGATGCAAAATTTTTAATTGCCGAAAAATGTTGAAAGGTTCAAATATATTTGTGAATGAGGACCTCCCTTTAGAACATCGGCTAAGAAACCGAGAAAAACGATTAGCGCGCAGTGCAAATAATAAAAAGCGACCGATTCCACAGTCACCGGAAGAACCAAACGTTACTCAGTCCCAAGAGAGGATAACACAAGAAATAAAAAAATTGAAGGATGCTCCAAGAATACATCGAACAAAAAACTAGCAATACATCAAACTTTAAACCGAATCAGCTACATATACTGGAATTGTCAAGGAATTTCAGATTTAAAATATACTTTTCTTTTGGAAAGTGCCTGACGGTTGGTAGTATGCGCGCCACTAGTAAACATCGCTCTAATTTGGTGTCATAAAAAAAATTATTGTAATATAGTTTAATTCACAGTTTAAAAAATTAAAAGTGTGATTAGTGACATTATCAAAACTGTTACCTAAAGGAATTTGGTGTTTTTACGGGTTAAAGAACGGTAACATACAAAATAAAACAAAAATTCGTTTACAACAAGACATAACCTAAGAACCATAGATAATAAATCACAAGTATTCAGCAATTGAATGTGAAGCTGGCAACAGAACAACAATTAACATACGTACATAGATTACAGACCTTGCGTACATATAGGATATACATAATCTATAATACGTAACCCATAAAATAAATAAACAAAATGTCAACAGTGTCAACAAAGGATATTTTAAATGCAATTAGTGATTTAAAAAATGAATTAAAAAGTGAAATAAAAATAATAAATAATAATATTGAAGAAAAATTTAATAAACTTAACCATGATCAAAGTGAGCTGTCACATAAGTTAGTTCAACTAGAAAATACCCCTGTCGCAGCATCCTGCATAACATAGCGAATTTCCATTTACAAAAGTACGTTTTTCTCGGAAACTAGTTGATATAGAGTAATTGTAAATAAAAGAAACCTTCTTTATGTGAATTTTCCGCCTCATTCCGCCAAATCTTTTTCACGAAAAATGTCCAAAACACCGTAAACGTTTTCACGAAATTTCTTAAAAATAAGATGTTTCGTTCTTGAGTTATCGTGTGGACACATTTATATATATGTTTACTAAGTGTCCGCACGATAACTCAAGAACGAAACATCTTATTTTTAAGAAATTTCGTGAAAACATTTACGGTGTTTTGGACATTTTTCGTGAAAAAGATTTGGCGGAATGAAGCGGAAAATTAACATAAAGAAGGTTTTTTTTATTTACAATTACTCTATATCAACTAGTTTCCGAGAAAAACGTACTTTTGTAAATGGAAATTCGCTATGTTATGCAGGATGCTGCGACAGGGGTATTTTTTCTTTTATTTACCATTACTCTATATCAACTAGTTTCCTAGAAAAACGTACTTTTGTAAATGGAAATTCGCTATGTTATGCAGGATGCTGCGACAGGGGTATTTTTTATTTACAATTACTCTATATCAACTAGTTTCCGAGAAAAACGTACTTTTGTAAATGGAAGTTCGCTATGTTATGCAGGATGCTGCAACAGGGTTATTTTAATTAATTTATAATTGTTCTAAAAATTGAGCAATAATGTTAAGTTAGCTATGATAAACAAATAGAGACGTATTTTGAAGACGATATATAAAGACTAATAGAAAATATTAAAGAATTTATTCAATTAAAAGAAAAACTAAATTATTGTAAATATTTCTACATATATATATATATATATATATATATATATATATATATATATATATATATATATATATATATATATATATATATATATATATATGTACATATATATATATATATATATATATATATATATATTTATATATATATATATGTATATGTATATATATACTTATATGTATGTATATATATATATATATATATATATATATATATATATATATATATATATGTATATATATGTATATATATGTATATCTATATATATATATTAGGGTGGCGCAAAAAAACTATATATTTTTCTTTTTTTTGTCTCATAGGAAAAAAAGTTAATTTAGCTCGATTTAAGACTGCTCACCAAAAATTAGTGCGATAAAAAATTTTTTAAGGGTCGCTCAAAACTTTTTAAAATTTGAAAATGGGCCAAAAATCGATTTTGGTTTTTTATCAAATTTTTTTTCTCATGCCTGCATATGTTTGTACATTGAATAATAAAAAATTCCTCCAAATTTTAACTCAAAAAATTAATAATAAAAGGTGGCTCAAGAGTTCTGAAAGTTTTTCAAGTTAAAATATTTAATATTTTTTAGCGTCCCTAAAAAATATTAAATATTTTGACTTTAAAATCCTGAGCGACCTTTTATTATCAATTTTTTGAGTTAACATTTGGAGGAATTTTTTATTATTCAATGTACAAACATATGCAGGGATAAGAAAAAAAGTTTGATCAAAAACAAAAATCGATTTTTGGCCCATTTTCAAATTTTAAAAAGTTTTGAGCGACCCTTAAAAAATTTTTTATCGAGCTAATTTTTGGTGAGCATTCTTAAATCGAGCTAAATTAACTTTTTTTCCCATGAGACAAAAAAAAGAAAAATATGTGGTTTTTTTGCGCCACCCTAATATATATATATATATATATATATATATATATATATATATATATATATATATATATATATATATATATATATATATATATATATATTCCAACGTTTTCAAGAAATTTCTTAAAAATCAGGTATTTCGTTCTTGAGTTATCGTACCCTCTTTTAAAATAGTTGCTGTACCTCTGTACTCTTACTTGTTCTTACATCAAAATTATACATGTATCTATCATAATTGTGTGATCGTATGGGTATACCATATTGGCGTTATACATATTATATACACTATATCTTCTTTGACTATACATATGTAGTGTGTCGAATATGTGCTTAGACTGTGAGTAACTGAAGACTTTAAGATCACATCACTTAAGATTACATCTCGCTAAGATCACATTCTAAGACACATAGTTTTTCTCGGAAACTAATTGACATAGAAAAAAAGTTTAAAGACCTTTTTTATGTAATTTTTTCTTCTCTTTTAAATGGTATAAAAAAATTTCGCAAAAATTTTTGAATAAGTGGAAATTTTGGCAAAAAACTAATTTTTTGCAAGAACAAAAACCGTGTTCCTGGCATCCGACGTGTCTGGTTAACGAACTCATCCAACGGTTTGGGACTTCCAATACTTTCACCAAATTTCGTAATCCTAGGACATTCCGTTCGAGAGTAATCGTGCGGACACATATATATATATATATATATATATATATATATATATATATATATATATATATATATATATATATATATAAATTTTAGCGAATATTATTTTCGGTTTCTAGGGACCTCAAAACAAATTTCTGCCAGGGTCCCGGACTCAGGTCGCGTTGTGACAGTGGCTGTAATAGCTCAATTCCATTCTGGAAATTCGCTAAAAGAACAAGTGATATGGAAAAAAGCTTTAAAAGAAAAAACATAGTTTTGCATGGCGTTACAAAAAATACTCCCTATACGAATAGTGAAAGTGAACAGTTAGTATTAGAATTATTCAACAATAAATTGAAAGTACCATGTACTACTACTGATATAGATTTTATAAGAAATACTCCGGGAAAAAACCAAAAAACGGGCCCACTAATCATTGGAATGACTACCTGGAGAATTAAAAAAGAAATTTTTTCCAATAAGAAGCTTCTTCAAGGTACAAATATTTACTTATCCGACGATTTACCTTACAACATACGAATGAAGCGCAAGGAACTCATCCCATATATGCTAAAGTTCCGTAAAGAAGGAAGAAGTGCGTATCTTAAATATGATCAGCTAATAGTGGACGGAAAAGTGATGGAAAATCTAACTCCAGCATTAGTTAGCACGGTAACAAAAAAGCGTATTCTGTCCGATGAAGAACAAGACACCACAAACAAAAGAATGGATCTTAGCAAGACACGATTAAACTCCACTGGCAATGCAGCATCCGTCAATAATGCCCTAAAACCTTCTACGCTAGACTTCTTCTTTCGTGAACGATCAAACTCACTTGGCGTAACCGAAAAGTCCCCTAATTTAGATTTAAACGAAATGTGAAAGAAGTTAAAAATAGTAATAAACTGATAGTCAACAATAACAGAGGTAAAATTAAAAACAAATTAAATTGTGTATTCTGGAACTGCTATGGAATCTATAATTTTCTGAGTTTAGAATCTGATTCTCAGAAACAATTTGGAACTTTTAAAATAATATGTTTAAGTGAAACTTGGCTTTGTAAAGGTTTAAATAATAATCTAGATTGTTTTCAGGAATACAAATGTTTTAATGTACATGCTAAGAAAGAAAAAAATCTAGGCCGACCCAGTGGCGGACTAATGGTGTTAGTGCACAGAGATTTGAAAGCTGATCTCGTCGAAGTTTGGGATTTCTGGATAGCGTTACACATAAGTATCGCTGGAGGTAACATAATTATCATTTTCGTTTATTTTAAACCCAGCTATGAATTAGATTCAATGATCGATACTCTTAATGACTTGTTATTGTCCATAAATTCAAAATATCCACAAACACCAATATATATTGCCGGTGATATGAACTGTAGGATAGGTACCCTTGGTTTAGAATGTGCTGAAATTTTCGACGGCACACTTTTGAGTCGAACAAGAAGAGCATCTGACTCAACTGTGAATAAAAGAGGCAGATCACTTGTTATATTTTTGGAAAGTCTGGGATTTTATGTAGTAAATGGTCGCAGTATTTCTGATCACGAAGGACATTTCACTTTTCATAACAAAAATGGAAGTAGTACGGTTGATTTAGTGTGGGGAAATGACTTGGCCCTAAAGGATATATTAGATTTTGAAATTTTAGACAACGTTTTTGGGTCCGACCATTTCCCCTGTTCACTGACGCTTAACCGTTCTGTTTCCGCTGACAAAAGAAAGGACAAAAGACAGTACAATAAAATTTCTAGATTTAAATGGAAAAACGAGATGACTGTACCCTATGCCGAGCAACTAGCGCAACAGGAATGGCCTGCGTTAGATTCCACTGAGAATCTATACACAACCCTTTTAAATAACATAGAAAATACTGCTGCTAAATTAGATCTTGTTCAAAATATAACAATAATTACCACTAGCAATGAGACAGGATTAGTATTAAAGAAAGATAAACCCTGGTTCGATTCGGACTGTAGACTACATAAATCAGAACTCAAAGAGACATTTAAAAGGGCAAAAAATTGTAATTTTAGTCGGGCAGAAACGAATTTATTTGTAGAATGCAAAACGAAATATAAAAAAATTATAAAAAGAAAGAAAAACGAATACTATACAGACATTACATATAAACTCAGCAACGTTAAAGACAGCAGGGAGTTTTGGAAAACGGTGAAACAATTTAAAAATAAACATAGCACAATACCTGCATCTAGAATAAATAAAGACACATGGAGAAAGTATTTTCTAGAATTATACCCACCCATAATAACTAATGAATGTATATTTACCGATGTAATGCACCCATATTTAGACCTAGCAATAAGTAAAAATGAACTCCTGACAGTTTTGAAACAACTTAAAACCGGCAAGGCTCCAGGGCCGGATGGTATCACAAATGAACTTATTATAAATTTAGCCCCAACTGGACACATACACCTATTAAATTTATTAAATTCAGCTTTCAATAGTGAAAAGTGCCCTAATGATTGGTCCAAAGCTAAACTTGAGCTAATTTATAAAAAAGGAAACCCTGAGGACCCTACAAACTATAGAGGCATTGCACTACTAAATGTCATTACCAAAGTTTTCACTAAAATCCTCAGTAACCGTTTAATGAACTGGGCTGAAGAAGCAGAAATATTACCGGAAAGCCAAGCAGGTTTTCGCAGAGGTAGAGGATGTCAGGATAATATATTTATTTTAAGTAACCTAATCCAGTCACACATTAGACTAAATAAAAGGAAAATTTATGTTAGTTTTATAGATTTGAGGAAAGCATTCGATCAAATAAACCGAGAAATTTTATGGTATAAGCTCTATTCTATAGGTGTCAGTAGAAAACTAATTTCAATAATCAAAAACTTATACGAACGTGCTAAAATCGTAATCGACTTTAGAAATGGAAATGCCCCTCTAAGCATATCCGCTACACAGGGAGTGTTACAGGGTGACTCTCTGAGTCCTCTGTTATTCATTCTATTCTTATCTGACTTAGACGAATATTTTAACAATTCGCACATTAAGGGGGTGAGTGTAAATTCTACAAGCTATATAACGTATCTTTTATATGCAGACGACTGTACTTTAATTTCCGATTCCAGTTTTGGCCTTCAGAATAGCTTAAACTCATTCCACAACTACTGCAAAATAAACAAACTCAGTATTAATAACAACAAAACCAAAATAATGATCTTTAGAAAGGGTGGGAAAATTTCAGTAAATTCAAAAAAATTTCACATTGAAAACGAGGAAATAGAGGTCGTCAATAAATTTGTTTATTTAGGGATCCCATTTACCAGCTCCTGTCTGTTTCACGAAGCTCTAAACAATTCAGTAAAAAAAGCATATGCAGCTATTGGTAGCACACGTGACATTTTAGTTACATCCAAATCTGAAAGCTGGGAGACGAAACTAAAATTATTAGATTCGATTATATTAACAACTCTACTATATTGTGCAGAAGTCTGGAGTTTGCGATATCTTCAAGACCTTGATAGGGTCCAAAGCGCTTTTTTTAAATCCATTCTATGTTTACCACAAAATCCCCCCCCCATTATTTCATACGCGCAGATACTAAACGGCCTCACATTGGTTCAAAAGCCTTACACTTAAGTTTAAATTGGTGGATCAAACTCCTAAAAACTTCTAATAGTAAATATACTAAAATGACCTACTTAAGAATGGTAGAACTGGATAAATCTCCCGATAATATCGTTAAATTTAACTGGGCTACGCAATTAAAAGACATTCTCTACAGATTAGGATTTAATTCGGTATGGAACCAACAAGACGCAGAACTAGCCGAATCCCACAAGAATCGGATAATTAATAGCTACATTAACGAAATATATTCGAGAGACCAAAGCAAAATCCTGACGATAACTTATAATTTATTCTTTAAATTTTTTGACCCTAACCAATACTCTCTCTGATCATGTACAAAGTGATCTGCCTATTGACAAAATTAGAATAATCACACAGATGCGCTTCATGAACCAAACCCACATTAGATTTTGGACAAAAGGCCTGACTCACTCCTGGAATTCAGAATCACCATGCTTGATATGCAACTTAAACGAAAATGAAACTTTTCACCATTTTATGTTCAAGTGCCCCATTTTATCACCTCTTAGAAATCACTATCTCAAAAAATACATCATGGAGGCAGACCAAGTTAATTTAATTGCAGAAATATTGGACAACCTAAATGCAGAAAAAATCAATAATATTTATTATTTCGTAATAAATGCATTAAAATTAAGAAGCTTTGCTTTATACGAATAATGAATACTTCAACAATCACCTTCGAATCTCTGTGCACACAAACCCACTGTATCCCATTTCGTCTCTGTACTACTGGCTATCGTTTTATTGCTAGTATTTGTAATTATTTAAGAATTATGTAATTTCAAATCTTTTCAATCTTCAATTTGTAATTATTTAAGAATTATGTAACTTCATGTTATTTGCAATTGATATTGTCAATTATTTAATTACGCAGCATACGTATACCAACTTCCTGTAATAATCCTTTGGATTTTAAATACAGTACTATTATTATTATTATTATACTTTTACGCCAACCTGGCGCTCACTACTCAGTAGGACAGTACTGGGTAACATTCACCTATACCGGCATTATGCAAGGTATTAGGCTCTGTGGAAGGGTAATGTGCCAAACCAATCCGTAAAAGTACCGTAGTACATTCACGGACGGGTTTGTCACATCACTCCTTATATTGTTGTTGTTGTTGCTTGAAACGAGGTGTTATGCGTCTATTTTGGTGTATACTGGTTCGTACGACGAGACTTTTGTGGGAGCGTAGATGTTGGCTCAATGACAGAGGGCTGTGAAAGCCTAGTTCGTTTTCGTGTCCTCAGATGGTAGGTAGGAGTAGGGACAGAGGGAAGGGAAAGGACTGTTTGTGTTTGTGTGTGTGTTTGTGTATGTGTGTGGATGTGTCTTTCTATTTTACGTTTCTTGGTGTAGATGTTTTCTGGTTCATCAAATTGCTCATTAAGATCGGGTGTTCCTGGAACTGCGCGTTTAGATGGTACAGAGGTTGACGGACCTTGTGTGTTATTGAATTGGGGAGGATTGTGCACCAGAGCGGTAACAGTGACAGTGCGGCAGTTGTTCGATCCCCCCTCTCCATCAGACGAATCTGGATCTGTATGTGTGTTAAGTGTTTGTCTTTCAGTGTTAGTGTATTGTGTGTTTATGTATGTGTGTTGTGTGTCAGTAGGATGAGTGTCAGTGTATTGTTCGCTCACTGTAGATGGCTCAGATGGAGTAGAAGCAGGTCTTGTGCTTTCACATATCGCAGTCGGATTCGTATTACTGAGGAACTTCCGTACTATACGACACGTGTTTATGATCACTGCCTTTTGCATAGTGACATATGTGTATTTTGGGAGACCCAAGAGGCTCAAACTATTATGTAGTGTGTGTGGAATGACCCCGGTGGCACTGAGCACTATTGGAACGATGTGGACATGTTCCATTCGCCATTGTTGTTTTATTTCGGCTGCGAGGTCAGTGTATTTATCCAATTTAACTGCGTGTGTTTTTTGTAAGTTGTGTGTATTTGGAACCGCAATATCGATCAGATAGGTTGTCTTAGTGTTTTTCATTACGAAGGTGATATCTGGTCGATTATGATTTATGGTCTTATCTGTAATAATCGACCGATCCCAGTAAAGTCTACAGGAGTCATTCTCCGCTACTACTTTTGGTGTGAGCTTGTAGTAAGGTGTTTTATCGGTTATAAGGTGGTGCTTGACCGCTAGTTTCTGGTATATGATTTTGCCAACCTGGTCGTGACGGTGTTTGTATTCGGACTGAGCGAGCTGAGTACAGGCAGCTGTGATGTGTTGGATCGTTTCAGGTTTGGAATGGCATCTCCGGCATGAGTCAGATGTTATTGACGAGTCACGAAGTATGTATTTTGAGTAATTCTTTGTATGAATTACTTGATCTTGTATAGCTAGCATGAATCCTTCAGTCTCCGGGAAAAGACTTCCTTGACTCAACCAGGCGTGCGACGCTGCTTTGTCGACGTTACTCTGATTAAGATCATGTGGATGTCTCCCATGTAAAGGCTTCCGAATCCATTGCTGAATTTTGTCCTCCTTCGTGACCAAACGGCAAAAACTATCTGGCATTTCTGTGTGTGAGAGGTTTAATGGTGTGTATGCCTTGTCGGCTTGGATTATTACATTGTGTAAGTGTGATGTGTGTGTTTTGGTGTAAAAGTATTCTCGCAAGTTATGAACCTGTTTATTATGCGTGTTCCTTATGTCTATAAGACCTCGGCCCCCTTCGGCTCTTGGCAGCGTCAATCGTTCTATCGCTGCTTTGGGATGATGAATTCTGTATTTGGTCATAAGGACGCGGGTCTTGATCTCGATGTTTGTCAAGTCCGTAGGCGTCCATTTGATTACCCCAAATGAGTATGTTAGCACCGGAACTGCGTAGGTGTTAATTGCTTTGATGGTTTTTTTTCCATCAAGGTGGGTGCTCAGTAATCTCCGTACACGCGTTAGGTATTGCTGCATCAGGTGTTGTTTTACAGCGCTGTGATCTATACGTTCGTCCTGATTGAATCCGAGATACCGGTACGACTCTCCCTCGTCCATGGGCTGCATAACAGACTCTGGTTCGAGTTCGAATGCGACCGCATCTCGTTTTCCTCCAGAACGACATTGTGTTCGACATTTATCGATTCCGAACTCCATACAGAGGTCTCGCGAAACCTCGTTGGAAAGTCCCAGCAGCTGCTGTAATTGATGTTTAGTAGCTGCATAGATCTTAATATCATCCATGTACATTAGATGTGAAATGGTATGGCGCGAATTCGTTTGCGTACCTACATTGTAACCGTATTTGGTTTCATTTAACAGGCGAGAAAGTGGATTCATTGCGAGACAAAACCATAATGGACTCAATGAGTCGCCTTGGAATATGCCGCGTCTTACTTGAATAAGGTCGCTTGTTGTTTTTTCATTACCAATACTCAAATGTAAGGTCGTTCGCCAGTCGGACATGATCGTTCCAAGGAAGTTCACGATACTTGGGTGTATTTTGTACAGCTCCAATACTCTCCGCAACCAGGAGTGCGGGACCGAATCAAATGCCTTTTTATAATCAATAAACGCTGTGTACAGGTTACGTTTTCTCCCTTTCGCTTGTTCCAGTACTACGGAGTCAATCAGAAGCTGCTCTTTGCAGCCTTGTGACCTCTTTCGACATCCCTTTTGTTCTTCTGTCAGTATGGTGTTAATCTGACAATGCTCATTGATCTTTTCTGCCAGACAGGACGTCAAAATCCTATACACTGTAGGCAAGCAGGTGATAGGCCTATAATTCGCAGGATTTTTTGTATCACTGTTTTTAGATTTCATGTATGTGATACCCTGCGTTAGGAACTTCGGTGTCAGGTTTGGTGTTTTTATAAATAGTGTAAAGTGTTCAGCGAGATACTTGTGTGTTGATGTAAAGTGTTTGAGCCAGTAGTTTTGTATGTTGTCGATGCCAGGTGCCTTCCAGTTATGCGATCTCTGTAAAGCTCTGGAGACGTCCTCTGTAGTAATGTCCGTATAGAGCATCTCCGGAAGATGTTCGTTATTCCTGTACTCTGTATCGATCCAGCTGGCTTTGTCGTTATGGTCAATGGTGTTGGACCATATATTCGCCCAGAAACTATGGAGTGTTATTATTATTATTATTATTATTATTATTATTATTATTATTATTATTATTATTATTTGGAAAGTGCCGGCCCTGAGACTGAACTTGATTTTATTTGCTTCGCCGAAACATGGTTAATAGATCGAGCAACACTTAGTAGTAAAACCTTAAACTAATACAATGTATTTGAAAGCCTTGCAGTTAAAGAAAAATCTAAAGGGCGTGCTAGTGGTGGACTGATTTTGCTTGTAAAAAAAATTTAAAGTCGAATTTATAGAAAGTAATCACATGTGGTTGTTGGTTGAAGTTCACTTGAGTCATGCAAAGTTCGTTTTAGGACTGGTCTACATTTCACCATCGGTAAGTATTGACTCAGTGTTGGAAATGTTAAATGTGTTTTAGATGCCAGGTCAAAAAATGTAGTGTTGATAGGAGATTTTAATTCACGAATTAGGATCATGAACACACTAGAAACTGTAGTTTGCTTTAATACAAGTGTTAGTGGCCGCCGAACTACACTGGACGTGTTCGTTAACCCTACACGGAGAGAAAATTCATATAAAAATTACTGTGCTCAGCCCTACAATCGACGTGTAAAAGGCGAACATATTCAATTTTGTACGGTAAAAATATAAAAATTATATTTAATCATAGAAAATTTAAAGGATAAAATATTGTTTCCGTAATATTAGTTCCGTAAAATTTGTAAAACAGCACAGTAAAAAGTTCCATTGCCGACAAAAAAATATTTTTTAATTGTTTTTCTTACAAAAATTACCATGCTGTCTTATAATATTTGAAATGCTATCTGCTAATAGTGGAAAGAAGGTTGTGTTTGTTGTGAACGCTGTTAAAATGTACCTCACTCATAGCAAGTCACATAGCCAACCATAGATTTGAACGACCAACTTGGTCGGACGCACAGATGAGACAGATCAAGCCTACGTACCAAAAAGTGTGATTCGAATAAGTAGCAATTTATACTGCTGACTGGTTAGTCGTCCATCGACTCTTCAAGCGTACACTTGCATTGTTAAGTTGTGGCCACAGTGGTGGCTGTTCATTGTTACATTATTAGTAGCAGGTACATGCATAGGGTTGTTCGACTATACGTATGCATTGCCACCTCGGACCACCACATACAGAGTATTAACACACACAAACATCCACTACCTTACACATACCAACATAAACTCTAAATACGTATATAACCTTCCACCTCCCTGCCAAGTCTGATGACGTAAAATTCTGATTACAGTCGGGATGCTAACTATTAACTGTGAATATTGATAAATCTAAAATATTAGTATTCAATCGATCGAGCCGTATTAAACCTCATTTGCATTTTAAGTATAATGATCAGGAATTGGAGATCGTAAAACAATATGAATATTTAGGCACTGTTTTTAGTTCGTCAGGTTTGTTTTTAAATGCCAGCAATCACATGTCCACTAAGTCAAACTCTGCCATAGCAAACGTTAGAAATGCAATGGTTAAATCAAAAATTCAATCGCATGGCTCATGAATGCACTTATATAATGCAGCAATTGTTAATGTGTTATTATATGCTTCAGAAATCTGGAGTTTAAACTACCCAGCCATTATCAAGAAGACTCAAGTAAAATTCTTAAAATCCCTTTATTGCTTGAATAACTTCACTCCTGGATATGTTGTACGTAAAGAATTCAAAGTAAACAGATTAATTGTACTTGTAGTTAAAAGATCACTGGGATGGTTATGTAAACTGTTAGATATGAGTGATGAGAGATTACCACGAATATGTTTTAACCGACTTCTGTATCTAGATAGCACTCCAAGTAATGTCATAAAATATAATTGAAGACATGAATGGATGAAGGTGTTATGTACCTAACATTTTTATAATTTTACAGTAGAAGCGTTTGCAAGTTTTTATTTTCCTATACTTCCCATGCAATAGTACATGTTTATTATTGAATTTCTACAAAACTATTGAACCTAATGAAACTAAATTTGAATATAGGATACTTCAGCGTAGGATATTTCAAAATTTGGCAAAAAATGAATTTTTGAAGAAATGTTACATAACACCCTCATCCGCTAATGTCTTCAATTGGGTCTCCCAACTTAAATCATATTTATCTTTGATAGGTCATGGCGACTTATTAAGAAGTCAGAGTCCGTCACTGATCAAACGTAATATTAATAATGTTGTAAATGAACTAGCGCAATATTATAAAAGGGAAGACTCTGCACGCTTGGAAAGCTCACACTATATCTCAGTTTTCAAACAATTAAATTGCACTACTTTACTTGAATACTCTGTACCCATAAGAAAACTCCGAGTTATGATATCTTTTTATGTCAATAAAAATAGTTACAAAATAGACCCGAATGAGTTGTGCACTATCTGTAACCTAAACAAACTATACCTATTTTATTGGAATGCGCTATTTACGAACACTGAAGAGACACTTTTAGAAAAAAAAATTTAGTGTGTTCATGCCCAATAAGTGAAGAACGATTCCCTAAAGTATTGCTAAATGTGGCTAATATCTATCAATTGAATGATCTATTTTTTATATCGATGGTGTAATGAAACTTAGATCATTTATTATTAACACTTTCAGTCCCACGGCTTCGGCATCCGAAACCAAACAAAACTTCCCCAGAGGCCGTCCGCGATCAATGATTAATTGATTAATTGATTACTCATTATCAGAGATGGGAACAAAAGGTCCCTAACAGAGTCGCCATATAAAATATTTTGTACTGGGGGGCTACGAATAGAACTGGAGGGCTGTCATAAAACGTAAAAATATTATCAATCTTTTTAAAAATCAGTTTTACGACGTTTTACTATTAATACCACATCGTTAATGTTATTTTGTGTCTGTTTGTGTTTTTTAATTGCCAATATTATGAATCATTTTGCTTGTTATATGTACATACATATCTTTATATTTTTTTAATGCAAAAACAAAACCATGTTCAGTCTTGTGAGCGACCTACTAGAGTGATACAATCTACTAACACAATCAATTTTGTTTACGTTAAAGCAGGTATACAGAAGGTGACATGTACATATTATTAAAATAATCACAACGGAAATAGAGATATTGTTTACAATATAAATGTTTTGAATGTGTTTAAATTAATTTCTATTACAGTCGACCACTTATTTATTCAACATTAATTTTTTAAAATTATTTTTAAAATTAAAATTATATATTATATTATGAAAAATGGGTAATTTTTAATTTTTACTGATTTGTTCTTTAAAGCTTCCTTAGGCTAGTCATCAAATCCAGGGGAAAATCCTCAGCCTTCTAATAAAATTTATAGCCCCTCAATTCAAAATATTTTATATGGCGATTCTGTTCGGGACCACTGTTCTCCCAACTCTACTCATTATGTGTGCGATGTTTATCATGTTTATCATTCTTCTTCACACGGATGTGTTCCCATTCACACAAACACATACATATTATATTACAACTCCCAGAAAAAAGTTAAGGTAATAAAATTTTGAAAAAAATATGATTGGTTAAATAAGATGACAAGGATAAAAAAGCAGCTTGTACAGTGACAGTTCAATTTACTTATCTCTCTCACACAAAAATCTGTCAAACTAAGTCGGATTTACATAGCTAAAAAAAACTAGCATACGGTATTTTTAATGTGTCTCTCCATGGAGATACGGAGTCTTCACCTGATGGCAGATTTGTGGTAACTGATAACTTACTGATTATACCGTGTCACCCTGGAGTTAAATATCTACAAATTCAATTCATTTTAGAAAACTATTAAGAAATTATTCTATTTAATGGAAAACTAAAGTAGAAATACATATAAGAAAACATTAAAAAGTTACTAGCATTATTTATAAGTAAAAATTAATAACAAACTTAGATAAAATAAAAAAAAAAAAAACAACAAACACCACTCGAAAATTATAATTGAGAGGACAAATGCATGAAGAATTTATGTGACATTTTTGTAATTTTACAGTACAACCATTTGAAAGTTTTTATTTACTTGTACTCCCTATGAAATAGCACATGTATATTATTGAATTTGTTTGAAACTATTGGAAGTAATGAAGCCAAATTTTTCTAGATGATATTTCAGGATAAAATATTTCTAAATTCTACAAAATCAAAAAAAGTAAACGAACAGTCAAAAATAAATATATTAAATTTTAAGAAAAGTTAAGTTTTGAAAAAATATTAATACCATGACGATCATAACCTTTAATGGCACAACGTCCAGTGGTACGTTATTTTGACGTTTATACATTTCATGTGGATTTATTGACGTCGTGCAACGTGATATGTGAGTTAGTAAAGTTTCAGTTGACGTCTTATGACATCAGCGACCGTCAAGGTGTTACTTTAAATACATAATTTTAATTTTTAATATTTAACATTACATTTGACATATACATTTTTTTTAACATATACATTTAAAATCATAAAACAATTCGATAAAATTTAAATGGACAAAATCGTTAAAAGTGATGATATTAAAAATTGAAAATTAAACTTAATAAAATTAAAAATAATAATAAAACTAAGAAAACAGTGTTACACAAAATTTAGAAAAATGTTACAAAAGAATCAAAATTAATAACAATTAAAAATGAATCACGAGGTGCTCGAAACAAAATAAATATATAAACAAAATGGCTTTAGTCTAATGGAAACAAAGTAGTGACTGTGGCGCTGTAGTCAAGTTGGGTAACCATTTTAATCTTTTAAGCGGCTTGTTAAACTGGACGGTTGCTGTTTTACATGCCAGCATCAAAAGTGTTGTGCAAATTAAATTGGAATCTGTGTTACAAATAGAAGCTATATGGAGTTTACCCCATTTAAAATTTTGATATATGACAAGCACGATAGATAAAATGGCGGCACAATCGACAAATGTCATCAACCTGAGTTAATTCGGGTTAACCGCTTAAGTGGCTAAAATTTTTGATCTTAACTCCCTGACGATTATGGGAATAATTCCGAAAAACTAATTGATATAAGTTAAAAAATCAAGAATACACTATTTTGACAACTAGTACACTTTATATGGAACTGTTGACGCCGTTGACGCTGTTTACCGTTATGTATACATTAGTTTTTTTTATAATGTAAAGTGCAATTCTTTTTTTTTTTATTTATAATATCCTGTGTATGTTTTAAGAACTGAATTATGTATTTTAATAATAAATGAAATTCTTAATTTAATTACGCATTATAATTTAAAAAGTTAAATGAATGTATATAATTTTTAAAACTATAGTTTTAAATTATAATTTAATATTTCTAAATCGTGTTTTGTGTTACTATTTTCTATTTTTAATTGAAAAATAATATTTATGAATGTTGCTGCAAGAGGGCAGTTTCGTATTGAAAATAATTTATTTCATTTTTTGCTATAGTGTAAATCCAACTTGTAAAATTTTATTACGTTTACTTTTTTCTTAGAGTTGTAATACTATACCAACAAACACTACTCTCTTGGTTTCTATGTATGTATAAAAAATTTTAAGATAAACAAAAAATACCTACATAAAAAATATCATTTATATTTTTAAATAAAATTGATTTGAATGTCAGTGTATATGTAGTATGTATGTACGTATCACGTAGTACGTATGTTTACAGTTTTACACATACATACGTGTGGAACTGTGTTGTTGAATCTATTCAGTGTTTGAATCATTTTATTTCATGTACCTATTTGTTTATATAGTTTTTTTTGTTTTTTTTTTTTTAAATATTGCCGGCTTCCGGGGAAATTTACTATGAAAGTGCTCGGGCCTCAAAGTGTTAATGAATAAGCAACTTATGTGATGTGCTTCGACGAACAACCACCACTAACTACATGTATTGCACCAACGTTTGCAATTAATATTACTATTATTTTACTAACCCATTATCACTATATTTATTAATATTACATATTTATTTATTTATTTTTATCTTTTACATTACTAACACAAAATGTTTCGAATTAAAATATTAATTTAGTTAGATATTTATTTACTCGCTAATTTATAATAATTTATAACAATTTCAAAAATGTAAATTACCAACCAATTGTAATAAGCCTTTCGGTTTGAGATACAATAAATCTATTCTATTCTATTCTATTCTATTCTATTCTATTCTATTCTATTCTATTCTATTCTATTCTATTCTATTTAAAATGAATTTCCACAAAGTAAAGCGCACAACAATTAATTCGTAGTTACAAAAGGTTTTAAAAATTTTTTCGTAAACTCACATGTGTCCGATTTACAACACTATCAATCTCGAAAACTCACGATCAGTTTTACACTCATAGAAAATTTCTCAAAGAATCCTAGAAAATAATTACCTACTCAAGATGCAAAGCTGATCATTTCGATTCGATAATTACTGAATGATATCGTGCTACTTGCTATTTAAAATGAAAAACTTTATACCTATACAGCGATAACAGTAAGTAGTTTAAAAAATCGGGGCAAAACCCATCCTCAAAGAATCTGTTGGGATATTGGAACAAGAAAGTTAAAACCTAGATGTATGGACACTCCAATCAAAAGAAGCTTATATAGGTATTAGCAACGAAATTCGCTACGAAAATAGAAATATTCACTTTTCCTAAAATAGATCTTTACCGATGAATTGAAAATTCCTTTTAACCGTCGCAAGTTATATTATGTTAATATTCCGTCAACATTTGCATATGAAAAGTAATGGGTCATACACAATCAATGAAATAAGGAATAAGAAATAAGGAATAAGAAGTATGCCATCTAGTGACGTTGAATGGAACTTTAATGAAATAAGAAATAAGGAATAAGAAATAAGGAGTATGCCATTTAGTGATGTTGAATGGAACTTGAACGTAACTGGTCATAGATATAAATATGTAGGTATTTTTTTACGTCAAAATTCGTGATTTTTTTCACTTAGTGACAAAAAAGTCATCACGAACGTTACTTTTTCATGAATTCTGATGTACAAAAATACCTAAATACATTTACCTATGAGCAGTTAAGTTTTAAAGTTTCATTCAACGTCACTAGATGGCATACTCTTTATTTCTTATTTCTTATTCCTTATTTCTTGTTTCTTATTTCTTATTTCATTAAAGTTCCATTCAACGTCACTAGATGGCATACTTCTTATTCCTTATTTCTTATTTCTTATTCCTTATTTCATTGATTGTGTATGACCCATAAATGTTCGCATTAGCGGCAACATTCGCAAATGTCAAAAATTTGACATTTGATTCGGTCATTTGACTGTAACTCGTAAACTATGTGGAATTCGGGAAGTATGAAGGTAAAATTCTACTCGTCTGACGTTTCCGTGTAATTTATCAAATTCAGTCGAAACTGGACCACTTGCCGTTTATAAAATTTGCATGAAAGAATTTTAATTACGGACACCCAAAAATCATACCATAAATCTCAAATATTTCTAAGTCTTTAGAATTCTACACTTAGTATTCTACTTGGAAACTAAATCTAAGAATGTTATCGAGCATCCGATTTAAGCATAAACGATAATATTACTTTGCTGCTATAAGTACATATTATTGCGGTTTAATGCTAATCTCTCAAGAAAAAAGTAAAAGAAAAAAAACTTAATAAAACGTTTAATTTTTGCAATATGTAGTTATAAAACTTGATTTATATATTAAATTGCCAAGATTACGTTTGAAATACATAATTAAGTTGTTTTAAAAATGAGTAAACAAGTCCACAATCATCCATAGTATAAATACATTCACATTAACCATTACACGTACGACCAAACGGCCATTATAACTAACATACGTATTAATTTTAAGTAAAGATTAAAATACGTCATCTTAGGAATAGCATATATTTTATACGCACAATGAACAAATTACATGTCGTACAAATTAACTACAATTATTTTTAATTCATGAACACAATTAAATCGCGTTTCAAATATGGTTGTTCGTAATTATTATATTGTCTTCATTTTTGGATAGCTATTGTGTGAAAAAAGTTTACAAGAGGTATTATGAAACTTTCAATAATTAATAATTGTGTTTGTCAGTTGTATAATATGTACCTACATATATACATTTACTTGAAAGTAAGATTCTTGAAAAGAACTTAATTAGTTTCACGGTTAAATTGGATTTTGTTCCACAAGACTGTATGTTACCTTTCAGTTATTCCAAAATTTTGAAAAAACTGAGGCTTCCAAAAATTTTATAAAATGTGCTCGTATTTCAAACGGGTAAAAATTTCTATAAAAAACGTATCTTTTAATTTGAATTTAAATCAATAATTATATTTATAATAACGTCACTTCCCGGCGCTTCTGCCACTAAACAATTTTTTTTTCGTTTTCACAATTTAATTCATTTTTTTTTTAATTTTTTATCTATAGATAAAAGGGTACGGACTAGGGATTGCAATCCGGCTCCCCGGATCCGGTAATCCGGCGGATCTGGCGTCATTTGACGTTTACCGGATCCGGTACCAATTTACCGAATCCGGTAAAAAATACATAACACCATTTCTTGAGAAAAATACTCGCATTGTTGTATGCGTAGCTACTTAAAAATGAAAGGTTCGTGGAAGATATTTGTCTTCTATTCATGACTATTTGTTGACAATAAAACCAACAAGTATAGAAGATTAAAAGGCCTGTTTTCGGGCACTGTCTATACGTGTAATTTTATAAGAAGTCAATTGATTAAAACCATTTGATTAAAATCATAACTGATTTGTTTATAACTGTTATACTTAAAATAGTTATTTAAGGTAAGTATATTAAAGAATAAGAAGAATTTCTAAACTCGTTATTGTGATAATTGTGCCATTCATTGAACAGATTCACTAAAAGTGACACAATGATAAAAATGAGACTGCTAAGCGTCCCTAAGTTACCTAATTACTGTGATCTTAGTTGATTAAGGTTAGTTTATTTAGATTTAAGTTAGTTGCATAATGTGATGTAAGTTACAATAGTATGTTATACATCAAGGGACCAAAGTGAGTTTTTATCTCGAGTGTGAAGTTTGTTGCCAAAAGGCCTGTAAAGGCCCGAGGGCAACAATTCACACGAGGGATGCATATACTATGTTTTGCAATTTCTGATAATTTAAAATTATAAAAATTAGGAAAGAAAATTTTAAATGTCATTCAATTTGTATGTAATAATACTACATCAAGTACACTTTGAATAAATCAGTCAGCAGAGTAAATTCTGCTTGTTGACTGGCTTAAAGCGGGACTAGACGAATTTTTTAGTCCCTTGGGACTAAAAGTGCCACTTTACTCCCTATTATGAGGAACAAAATCATGTATTTTAGTCTCGGAATTACAAAAAATAATTTTATTATCAATATTATCATTGGTGTAGTTTGTGAAATCCAGTAAGAGTGAATTCAACCGCCCATTATTAATATATAACTTTATACTACATTCACTTGATCATCTTTTATACGGTTGTACACTTGATTTTCGAAAGAAAAGGAAAAATTGTTTTGATGTAACCAATCCGACCGGATTGAAATTAGTGCCGGATTGCAATCTTTAGTACGGACGAGGGAAATTTCTTGATTGAAGTTTCCGATTTAAGAGCTTGAAGCGACGGAACATTTCCTTATAAATTTCCAAAATTTTGCCATAAAGGTTAAAGGCCAAAATGACTTTTATCAATTATCTAATCGGAAAATATTAAAATTGCAACAGGCCTATGTCATTTGATTACTGACATTTTGAAAACAAACAGATTTATATTACAATTTCCTTTGCACATTATTCCAGAACCCATTTTACACAATGCATATAAAAAACAAAATAACACTAAAATACTGTTTTCGTGACACGTTTAAAGATTAATAACTATATTAACTATACATACTAATAAAATCCTATCAAAAAAGACTTTTGTTTAACTCAAATAATTGGAATCATAATTTTTAACCTTTTAGAATATATTACTTATATAAAAAATATCTATGACATAAAATTTCTTACAAAATGAGTAATCCAATAGCAGATAATTTTAAAGCACATAAATTCATATGCGCGCGCATGGCTTCTATTATTTAGTGGTGTAAATATAAACCAAAAACTTTGTAAAAATCCAAACTAATTGTGTATTTTTCGTACAGCTGTGGAAGTTACACCTACTATTTGTGTAATATTAAACAAAAACCGTAATTATATACATACAAATTACATAGAAATACATTAATTTTTTCATGTTACACAAATAACAGTGCATATTTTCAGAGCAAAGGGTAATTTTATTCTAAATTTAAGTTATTTTACACGTTTTTGATCCCTTTTTTTAGAGTGTAGCAATAATAAAAGTTCTTAAAGAAAATTCAATAATCAATTCACTAATTGTACATGCTACTGTGTATTCATTGTAGAAATTTGATTTAATTTTTAAAAATACCTACTTAAGGCCCTCCGCACACGGGTCGACTGTTTTGCAACTCGAGTTTCAAACCAGTTGAGTATGCAACGGTTTGGCGTCCTTTCAGTCAACTCGACTAAAATGAAAGCGATTTAAAATCAATTTCCAACTGGTCGCATGTGACCGTGTTTGCATGATCACGAAACAGTCGCATGGTTGCATGGTTTGTAAATTTTAAATGCTATTTGTAAATATTTTTGATGTTTTTTAATATTTAATTTGAAATGAGTGACCAAGTAATAAACACTGAATTTGTTAAAGAGGTGGAAAGGCAAGAAGTGCTGTATAATTATAATTTTCTTTTCAATATTTTCTTCGTACAGCTCTTCAAAGTCTGCGGTATTGATAATAATCAACTATATCTTCTTCATCTGAACTACTATTTGACGTGTCAAAACTAGCTTCACTAATCGGTACTAAAAATTTTTCCATTACGGTACTACACTTTATAAAACTGTTAACTGATCCAGAATCAGTCGTGCTCATGTGCGGACAAACAATATCAATAAATTGCCAACCGGTTGCACATGTAACTATTGAGCAACTGGTTTGAAACTCGAGTTGCAAAACAGTCGACCCGTGTGTGGAGGGCCTAAGCTTTTGATGAAATTTCGGTAACATGAACATTAATTTCGTATGAGCACAATTTAAATTTAAGAAATATTTTAAAACATGTGGCTGGTCCGGTTTTGTAATCTACAAGAAATTTAGTAAGTGTTGCGCTTAGCAGTCACTTACGGTTTTTATTCTATTCAAGTCTTTAAAATTGCAATCAATAATTCTCCAATTCAGTTGTGTTTACTTGTGTAAACCAGTCATAATTATTATCCAAGCAACATTAATTTTTTGTTCAACAAAACACGATTGTTTCTTCATTGAGAAATTTGTAAAATGAATTATGTATGAATTATACAGGTTTGAAAATGAATATTACAACTAAAATTACTTATATTAAAAAAGTAAAATATAATTAGAGAGGCTTAGGGATCAATTTTTGTAAATTTTAATTTGGCATAAGCAATACTTTTTTATCTAGTAATAAAACTAAAAAATGTATTCTTTCACCCACATTTTTAAAATTAATCGCCAAATATTATTCCAAAGCCACCCCTGCTAATGTAACATAAGCATAAGAGTTGCATATCGATAAGTAATTTCTTAAAAAAGAGTAATGGTGTCAATTTAAAATTTTACTCAAATGGCTTTTGACACGTGTGCAGACATAACTTCCTTAGTGGAAGAAGTCAGACGATCTTTGTGACGTTATAAGAATTCCCATTGTACGATTTTGCGTTGTAACAAAGTGTACTGTACAGAATTCCTTAGTAAAAAAAAAAGAAATTAATGTGTAAGATTGTACTGCACAATCTTACACAACGGCCAAGTATCCTATGAGAGCCATCTATCCGCTTTGATCTGAATTAAAATGATTAAAATTAGTTCTTAACTAACTACACCAACCACAGAAATATTTATAACTTTTAACTTGCTTCAAAATAAATCGTACTAAAAATTTCAGACTTACCTAGAATATCGACATTATGTTATAAATCTACATTTTTAGGCGATCTATTACAGATACATTTCTCAAAATAGGATTTAAGTTAGTTACGAAATTCGTCGCTGTTCCGAGAAAGCAGGTGTACGCAGCCTTACACCACCGCAACGTACTCGGTTGTACCGATAAATCGACATCCCCGTCGACACCGTCGATGACACATAGAAACTTAGTATTTTATGTATAGGTACCAAGATATTGTAACTTTATTTTACCCAAATGTCACATGTTAGAATTGAAAATGGGGATAATAAGCTTCCCACTTTTTGTAAGAAATAAGACTGAAGAGTCTAAGTAAGAAATTATTAAGTAAAAAATTTCTAAATAAGAAAAAATTTAAAAATAATTCTTTTTTCTATTGGTTAGGTCAGCAACAGCTGAGGTTATATGGACCGTTTTGACGAATTACTATGGTTTTTGGTTGTGGTCGTACGGTTGTTTTAAATGAAATGTAAAGTATTGTGATTGACATTGGATGATAGATCTACCCCGGTTGGAAACGAATTCACGATCTACCAGACAAGAAGCTGAGTTGCTAACTACCAGACCAACTCGGGGTTAAAAATACTTATATTGCACAGAACCTGAAACATATTACACAAAATCGAAATTAAATGTTTTTTCAACATCTGCGTATTAAAGTACTTATACCACCACTTTGTAAAGGTACTATAGCCAAAACAAATTCTATAAGGTATCCATTTTCTAAACCTGTCTTGAAAGGTATACATTATAAATATATCTCCAACAATTATTATTGGCTAGGTGTAAAAAGACGACCGGAAACGAGATAATTGTTAGAATATTTTTTATTATCAACGAACCATTCATAATACGCGTTTAATATGTGATATAATTTTTTAATTTTTTTTTTATGTAACAAGTACCTACATGTACATACATAAACCAAACACCAGACACCAGTCAAGTAACACCCAATCATAATTATAGGATCTTTGTTTTTAAAATTTCCTGTTAAATATTAACATATCATAACATTCAACTCAAAGTGAAAAAAATTATAATTTCAAGTCATAAAATGAAATTAATAACCGGTCATAAAAGTTTACAAGTGCCATTTGCTCAAAAATATTTGCATTATCATTGTCCATTAAGTCACTTGTTCATAATTATTATTCCGTTTCTTTAAATTAATTAATAATTTTATTTTTAAATAAATAGATATGTGAAGTATACAGTAGTCGATGACTTTTCATTTTTAACTATGGGTACCTACCTAATTAATAGTTACAAAATAAGAATAATTTCCATCAAGCATGAATATACTTCAAAGTCAAGTGCTCTTCATATTCAATGGTTAATAATATATATATATATATATATATATATATATATATATATATATATATATATATATATATATATATATATATATATATATATATATATATATATATATATATATATATTAAATAAGCACCTACTACTTTTATTATATACTAGCTGTTACTCGCGGCTTCTCTGGTGTAAATTTCATAATTTGGTAAAGGTAATTCCCCCTGGGTAATTTATTAAAACTTTTTGTCCATTTTTTCTTATCATAAACAAATGATAAGCTTTATTTATTGGTAAGCGTTACTCCTAATTCTCTTTATTTTTAATTTTTCCATTGGCTAATTACCTAGGGACAACTGGAAAATTTCAAAAACTTATTGATGATTTCTTTAAACATATAAATAGACTAAAAATTTAAAGTAATCATATTAAGAAGGCACCAGCAAATTTCTTCTAGAAGTAAAAAGAAAAATGTTGATTTAAAATATTTAAATACAGTGGAGCTTCACTAAAGATAAAAAAAACTTAACTTTAGTGAAGCAGATTGAGATCAGTGGCGGTCATTTAATACAGGATCGGGACTTAATAATATTTGAAGTCATAGATGACGTACAAGAACAAACTATTTAATAATTTGGATTCCAGTGGATTAACTGGATTTTATACTAATGTATAAATTTCATTAAAAATATTGCTGTTATAGGAAGTTCTTCATTATAGATATATCTGCTATAGAAATTGTTTTTTTTCCCTTGAACGGACAATTGACAAATATCGTATCTATTTTTCAATCTATATAAGCAGCTACGATTTGCTTTGGACTCACCAAACTCTCCGAATTAGTTATTAAGTACTTGGTATTCAAGTATTTTGGTATTTATTATTTAAATTTATTTATTATATAAGGTGAGTAACTGAATTGAGTAAGTAGTCTTCAATCAGATCACTCGCTTTGTATATATCTGAAAAAAATTTTAAAAATTCTAGAATTCAATTTTCTAAAATTCTTTTTGCATAAAGAAATATTTTTATTAAAAAACTCCACTGATTTGTTTACGTTTTTATGTTTTTAATGGCTATACAGTTTAACTCATAAGTAATCTTAGTTATGTCACGAAAAATATGTAACTAATGTAATTTCCCTTTGTTTTTGTAATATTGTTCGATTTTTCACTTTGAATAAACATAATTAGTAACATTTATGAACTTTAAGTTACAAACGAAGTTCTAAAATTCAACAGAGAAAAGTTAAAATTTGAATACTCTTATGACATCCAAACCAATATATGTAATTGTTTTTTTTTTTATTATACATATAGCTTTTATTGAATTTATATATTTGTCTTAAAAATGTTTAATGTAATAATATTGTTTTTTTCTTTTTGTATAAAATCCTCTTAACTTTAGTGAGAAAAAGGTGACGTCACTTAACAAAACTGATGTTAACTTAACTGAAGCTCTACTGTATTATGTTTTCAAAATATATCCAATATTTTGTAAATTTTACCCTAAGTATGTAAGAACAATATCCTACAGTTTTCTATATAATTATGATAAAAAATATAGGATGGTTCATTTTCTAAAAAAGTTTTGTACAATAAATAAAAAATATTTTAAGAAACGCTTTGTGTGACCACCCTATCTGTATCAAAATAAGGAAGCTGAAATGTCACTGTCAAATAGAATATTAGTAACAATTTCCACCGAATTCAAATTTGCTGTCAAAAACACCACATTTTATTTAAAATAACAAAGTTGGTGTTAACTTCCGTTATAACCGGAAATGTTAGCAAGTTAAAAATTTTTTAATTAAAATTTTCATAACTGAAAACTTCTATAAACCAATTTTCAAAAATCTACTTTATTTAGAAGACCATACACTTTTAAGGAAGATTCTATGTGAATCACCTGTACATAATCATTTGAGAGATCACATTAAAATGTAGCTAAGGTTGATATCTGCACGGACAGAAAAATCGTATAATTTTTGTAGATAAAATTTCAGAAAAATTACCATGCTCTCTTATAATGTGTGCGCGATCGACAACCAAAGTAAAAAATATTCTGTAAATATCATGTAAATATTATTAAATTGAAACGTAAAAAGTATTAGTCAAAGTATTAAATTAACGGTAATACCTTCACATTATCAATTATCTACTCGATATTAATGATCAACAAATGCAAAAGACCAAAACCAAGTCTCTCACACTCTTGATCTTGGTCTTATTATTGAATTAAGAATGTTGGTTTTGGTGTTGTTGACACATGCATAATCTTGATTTTGATCCTAGTCTTATAAAATTTAATCTTGATCTCAGTGTTGGCCTTTATGTCGTTAAACATATTAGGTACTGCAACACTAAAATTCAATCTTGTATTTTTTATTTAAACTCTGCTGTGATAACGTTTGTTTAATAATAATTTAATAATTAATAAACTAGCTCTTCCGAAAATTTTTCAAAATTTTTAATTTTAAAATTTTGTAAAACTTTGGTTTTGCTTATATTTTAACAAGAGTCGTTTATTTGGCTTGATCTTGTTTATTAAAGTTTCGATACTGATCTTACAATTAAAAATTATACTCTTAGTACATTAAAACCTTAATTGTCTTGAAAAAAATGTAACACCGAGGCCTAGACTGTGGTTACATTGGATACGAATTCGAAAACGCATACGAAATTCATATACGAATAAATTTCCGTACGAATTCGCACTCAATATAATTGCAACCCAAGATTCATTTTGATCATCACTTCATAACTAGTTAATACGAGGTAATTCCTTTTGATTTTCCTATGCAAATTACTTACATAAAAAAGATTATTAGAATTCAGCGGAATCATGAGGAAGTGAGTATTTATTTTATCAAACTTATGCCATTTTGTTAACTATATATTATAATCCGACAGGAAGTTCTTCACACTCAATGGTTTATTTTCTCAAAACAAATAATTTATGGTTAAAATGTACACTTATGAAGGACACATTTGAAATCTTAAATAAATTTTCATTTGGGTCAAGGACAACAGATCGCCTAGAAAAGAGTTCTTGTACATACAAGTCAGATTTTAACACAGATTAGTTTATCGGGTACTTACTACTGGATACTAGGATTAGCCCATCTCTCTATTATTAGCTACAGTTAATTGTGGAATTCATTTGAATATTACAGCGGTTTCTGGTAGAAATTCACACATTGAAAATTTTCAGTTTTCTGCAGGTACGACTCCTACCTTGAGTTAATATATTTATGTTGAAACGGGTTTAAATGTAGAAAGTTAATGTTTATATTTCAATGTCAAAATTTCGGTAAAATATAAAAGATGTTTGAATGGTTTTAAGTCAAGGTAAAATAAGCTTATTGTTAACCTGTACAAAACAAGGTGACATTTTAAAATGACCATGTTAGGCCTGCTGTGATACAATAATTAATACCCTGTACATATACCTACGTACATATATGTTTTGATATATTGTAATGTGACCGACGTTTTGTTGCCAAAATATTTTTATAATCAAAGAAGATGCCGCTCGATACAAATATTTACCACACAATACCAAATTTTTAATAAATAATTCAATTGTTGGATATTAGTACCTAACTATAGATAATATGAAGAATTTTTTGACCGTAAACAAAATTTTAATGAAATAAGTTTTTCTTTTTCTGTATTGAATTCCAGTTGACTTTAGATGGGAAGTTAACTGAACAAAAGAAAAAATATTGATATTGATATTTTTGAATAAAAATTCTCAATGAAATCCATATATTATAAGTCTCAGTGGACAAATTATAATCTTACTATAAAATCTCTTATTAATTTAAATCTTGAAATTTATTTTCGTGTATGATTTTAATAAAAAATTAAGTTAGAATATTCCCAAGTTAATAAGATATTTATTTTTTTTTAAAGAAAATTATTCGAATGTTATGCTCTTTCAAATTATAAAATTAATATCTCCAACGTAAGTATCTTCGTTCAGATTTTCTTTTTTATTCTTTTCTTTTTCTTTTTTTGTATTTTGTAAATGTAGATACTTATATAATTATACACGGATTAGTTAAAAATGGTCGTTGGTGTCTGTAACCGTCGGCACCCTCTTACGATTAGCCAACACAAAAATCAAAAAGTTAAAATTTTAACTTTTCTTCTATGGCAATCGTTTGTGAATCGTTTGTGAATGTTTGTGACACTTTTAAATTTGTTTGTAACTCATTACTTTATTAGGTATTGATTTGTTAATTATAAGCTTACGATTAGCCAACACTTTTTAAAAATTGATTGTAATATAGTCTTCGAGATACTCAATTGATCGGAAATTGTTTGTGAATTCTAAATATGTTAATAAAAGCGTTTGTGAACGCTTCTTTTCCAAAAGAAAATGAAAAATAAATATAACTTTTCCTACACCCTCTAGTGCCCTCTTGTGCAACCATGTGAAAATACAAGACGTTTCTTTAATGTTGGGAACATACTCCTAGGGATGGGCAATGTCGGTAAAAAACATTGACATTGGACTATCGATTTTTTACTTTTCTGCCATCGAACCAGGAATGTTATTATAAATATATCGAAACATCGACTTTTGACATCGATGTTGAAAACGAACATGAAAATTTGAAAAAGTTATATGTAACTTCTTCACTACTGATTTTTTAAAATTTTTTACGTCAATGAGTATACTTTTGTCCAGCATACTGCACAAAGATTTAAACAAGCGTTTATTTTAATTAAAATTTTTAATCTTACGTCTTTAAATAAGTGTAATTTAGTAATTTTAAATGATATTAAGTTTTAAATTATTTCTCAATTAAAAGATCATGTTAACATAACCTAAATTTGATGTACAATATATTATTGTACATCGGTAGTGACGAAGTTAAAATATACATACAATAGCAATAATTCAAAATTTTCAATTTATTCTTTATAGCATAGTCATTTGGTTCAAATAAAAGCGGTTACCTGGAAAGTTTTCCGGGAGTTTTGAAAATGGGTGATTTTATAGATTTTAAGGTGCTTTTTTCGAATTTCCATTTTGCCACCTCGTATCTTTGCCACTCGCGCCGCCATATTGGAAAAATGGCATCGAAAAGCAGTTTTTTGACGATATCTCCTTTCCGAGTCATTTTACGAGGAAAATATCTATATACAAAATTAGACTAGAGAAAATTTTCTACAATTTATGTCTTAACAATTTTTTTCGCAAAATCAATAGTTTCAGCGTACGAGCGCCGCAAAGTGTTACTTAATACGCGTTTTCGCGGAGTAACTCGTTTCCACACCATCTTGAGGTACAGTGAGCGTAGCACATTATTAGACTAGTCGTCCATTGGTTGCGGACAACTGCAATATTTGATTCAGACGATTACGAACGTTTGTCGTTCGTCAAAAATAATATGTCTGTCAATAAAAATTAACAGGGTAGCCATTTTTTCTCAGGATCAAATTTGTCCTTACTTTTTTCGGTTTCCCCAATAATATTTAAATTTTTCCCTAACTTTAGCCAAAAAATATTTTCGATTAAAAATTTACTTTTTTCTTTAGACAAAACTGGAAGTGTAATCGAATCATCAGCACTGTCCGTCCACTAGCGCAATATTCGTCAGTATTTTATGACGACATTGAAAATAAAGAATTTCAAGAAGAATTTGATGATGACATCGCAGGTGACCAAGAAATTTCAGTCAGTGACGTCACAATCGCTACTGAAGACGATGAACCTGTAACACCTGGCCTATTAAGAAAATTTAAACGAAGAAGATTACGCTAAATTTCCAAACTATACATGACAAGGGGATTAGGCCTACTGGGCAAACCACATTAAAAAAAACGCGTAGCTTACTCTACCTCAAGATAGGGTGGAAATGAGTTATTCCGCGAAAACGCGTATTAAGTAAGACTTTGCGGCGCTCGTACGCCGAAACTATTGATTTTACGAAAAAAATTATTAAGACATAAATTGTAGGAAATTTTCTCTAGTTTAATTTTGTATATAAATATTTTTCTCGTAAAATGATTCAGAAAGGAGATATCGTCAAAAAATTGCTTTTCGACGCCGTTTTTCCAATATGGCAGCGCGAGCGGCAAAGATACGAGGTGGCAAAATGGAAATTCGAAAAGAGCACTTCAAAATCTATAAAATCACCCATTTTCAAAACTCCCGGAAAACTTTCCAGGTAAAACTACCAGATGACTGTACTATTATTTAAATAATTAAAATAATTTATTTTAATAATGAAATTTACTGAAACAAAAATTTAATTTAGTTCTGGCTTGACGATGTCAATGGTTCAGTAAATTCCATCGACCATCAATGTTTCGAATTTAAAAAAAAAAAAAAAAAAAAAAAAAACAACCTAAAACATGAATGTTTCTTCAGAAAAACATCGATAGTTGAAACATCGATTATTATCGCCCATCCCTAGACTGTAAGATTTGAGCAGAATATACTATTTTTTTTTAAAATCTACGCCGTTACAAACGTTTTTATGAACATATTTAGAATTCACAAACAATTCCTGATCGATTGAGTACCTGGAAGCCTATATTACAATCAATTTTTAAAAAGTGTTGGCTAATCGTAAGCTCATAATTAACAAATTAATAACTAATAAAGTAATGAGTCACAAACAAATTTAAAAGTGTCACAAACATTCACAAACGATTGGCATAGAAGAAAAGTTCAAATTTTAACTTTTTGAATTTTGTGTTGGCTAATCGTAAGAGGGTACCGTCGGTACTCTCTTCTGCTTTTCTCATCCTTGACTCGTTAAGACCGTTGCTAATCTCCGCTACTATTTGTTCTTTAACTCAATTGCACGATTTTCCAAGTCAGTAATATAATTAGGTAGGTCACTAGATAAGTTTTGTTGTACTTTCTCAAATATTTTTTTTTCGAAATAATGTCCATTGGCATTAATGCACTTCTTCATACGCTCGAACCATTTATTAAATACGTCGCTCCAGAATTCTGTTGGAACACTACCGCATATCTCCTTAAATGCGCTTATAAGTTCACCATTATTGGTAAACTTGCGCCCTTTTAATTTATTTTTTACGTATGGAAAAAGCACAAAGTCACAGGGCGCCAAGTCTGGACTATAAGGAGGGTGTTCTAATAATTTCACCCCAGTTTGCTGCAAATAGTCCATAGTTTTGCCGGCCCGATGTGCAGGGGCAGTATCCTGGTGCAGAAACCAAGTATCTAGTCTTGACTAGTCAAAACTTCTAGAACCCGAGGCAAACATTCTTCTGTGTACCACGTTGCTGTAACAGTGTTCTGTTTATCAAGGGCGACAATAGACAATATTCCCCTTTTTGCGAAAAATACAGCCACCATTCTTTTTTTAACAGATCAGGACATTTTGACAGACGTTGGTGGATCTTCATCTTTAAATACCCATGCCTTATTCTGAGATTTAGCAGGAACATCAAAATAATAAAGCCAGGTTTCGTCACATGTAACAATTGAACTAATGTACTTAGATTTGCCGCCATCGAATTTTTTCAACATCTTTTTGCACCAATTCATACGCTGCTCTCTAAGCTCGTCGATCATCATGTGTGGCACCCAGAGTGAACAAAGTTTGCGAACTTTTAGATGATCGTGGAGAATTTGTTTTACAGTTGGTGCACTTAAGTTGAGGGTTTCCTCGATCTGTCGATATGTCACATGTCGATCTGTCTCCAGTAGTTTTCGTACTACCTCAATGTTTTTGTCGGTAGTGACTTTTGTTGGTCTACCCGGCCTCAAATCGTCGTCCAAGTTAAAATTGCCACGACTGAATTGAATAAACCACCTTTCTACGGTTCTCAAAGATGGACATGTTTCACCCAATGCACCACTCATTTCCTCGAAACATTGTTGCTTAGTTAAGCCACGCTTAAAATTGTATAATACTATTGCACGAATGTCGCGCGACGAGTTAAGTCTGTCATTTTTAACTTTCAAATGATTATTAAAAATATACTGAACTACGTTCCATCATATAACATATAACTACGTTCCATCATATATCATATAACTGTTATTGTTTATGATAGTTTGTCTTTATAAATCTGTCGTCAATCAGTTTTACCATATCTCTTACTTATTTTGTATACGACAAAACTTATCTAGTGACCTACGTACTACTCAAAAACTAATATACAGATTGAGAGACTAAAAGTTGCGAAATTCGTTCAATTACTATCCATTTCCAATTTTACACTACTCTTTACTTGCATTCTATTTGATTTACAATTAGTAAAAAATAGTATAAGGTCTCTGTTAAATTACAGGCATATCTAATTTAAAATTTTTAAATACCTATTTAATTCAAACTGATAAAAAAATTCCTAAAATTCCGAAAAATACACACCTAATTATTGGAATCTGACACGGGGACGTGACTTGATTCAGTATGGCGTCCATAGTAGTGCAATTTTGAATTCTATAATGATATAATAATAAAATGCAATTTTAATTTGGCTGAATCAAATCTAGTCAAAAGAAATTTTATAGAAGGATAAATCGTGTTAGTAAAACACATCCTGGTCTGCGGTATAATTAATAATATATTATTCAACAAGCTGGTAATGATAGCTATTACTCACGAAGATGAAATTGCGAGGCGAGTGTCGTAATGCATCTGAGTGAGTAATAGCCATTGCAAGCGAGTTGAATACGCTATTTTTTCTACGACTTTTTTCTTTTCTGATTTAAATAAAATTGAATATAAATTTTAAATTAAAAGAGTAAAATTTTTGATCTATCTCTAATTTCATTAATTTTTTGTATATGTATCTATGGAAACGACCAAAATAAAATTCACATTATTTTATTTACTTAAACGTTACTACGCAACATATTTGAAATTAAAAATTGATACGTATATTATACACAAAACAAAAGCCAGCCCGGTGAATAATGGTTAATACGGCGATTTCATTGGTCAAAAAGGTATTGAGTAATGAAAATTCCTCCACACCTTGAATAATGCCTAACTTTCTCAACAATTAACGGATATGTAATGATTGGGTTCTTCAACAGGAGTAGAAAAAATATAAACTGTGTAGTTATACGTGCTGCAATAGCTGCATATTTACAAATGTCTTAAATTCGTGAGTCTCCTAATAAAAATAGTGATGAAATTTAAAAAAATTAAAAAATTTTGTAAGTTTTTATTTTCAAATGTATCTATATTTAATCTTCTTTTCGAAAATGTAACGAATACATTTTTCCATGCCTTTAATTTATCTGTTGTTTCAATTTATTTTTCCATTTTTCAATAATTTTCAGTATATACACAGCATGTATTTTGTTTGTGAAACCCTTGTATTTGATTTTTTACGTGGAGTAAACATACCTGCTTCCGTTATTGTAATTATTTAATTAAAATAATACATAATTATTTTAATCATAATTCGAATGCATACCTAATAATAAATTCTGTTTAAATGCTTTATTTTACCAAGTTTCAAAATTTGACGGTTATATATCATATCATCCAATGTCAATTTCAAAAATTATTGTCCTAAAATTCACATCAAGGTGTGTACTTATATGTTTTAAAGTACAAGGAAAAAAATTGTTTTACTGTTTCTATTCTATGGTTTCTACTTTTAAGAAAATCTGTTCAACATAGGACTGGAATGTCTTTCACAGTGTACGGTGTTTCAAAAGTATCTACCATCTGATTGAATCACAAAACACTAAAATCATCTTCTTCTCCAATACCATAAAATAATAAATTAAACTTAATTGAATATTTAGCGGTATTTAGAAATTTTATTGATAAATACATAAAATCATTTTATTACAGTATTATAAAATGTGTTATCTATACTCACGAGTGTAAAGATACAATTTCGGTGTTTGATTCTTAATGCTTCCATATTAAAAAACATGAAAATAAAAAATGGAATTATACGATCTGAAAATGTGTGATGATGTTAAAGAAAGACATATATATACTAAAATTTATATTTTATTACGTATAGGTGTACAAAGTGATACTTTTGTTTAGATAATAGAAATTTTTATATTTTATTCTATTTAGGTTATAAATATATACAGGTTGATTACTTTTTATTTTCGACGGAAGAAGAAGAGTTTAAAGATAAATAATAATAAATAATTTGTCCCTAATAGTCCCTATCCAACTTTCTAAAATATCAGTAATAATAAGTTCCTTTTTTTATATTTTTGTGGCATGGCTGAACCGCCGATGTAATGTTTGGAGACAAACAAATTATATCTGATGTCTTTTAGAGGCAAATTATTGACCCGCGTGAAGCTGGCCCCACCAAGAGCAGCACTAATTTTAGTGACAGTTCAAGAAATTAGTGCTCAGTTAGTGCTGATCAAATGTCATGATTAAAAAATTAGTGCTCAATAGGAACATCAATTAGATGGTATTAACTTTTGGGTGGAGCCAGCTTCACGGTTTGCCCCACCCACAAAATATTTAAGGTTTCTACTATGTGAAAAATTAGTGCTAAATTAGTTCTATCGAATGACATAAATACTAAAATTAGTGCTCATTTGTATGACCTTGAAAAAGAGCCTTCTTTTTAGAGTCACATCGAATGACATAAATATTAAAGATGCTTTCTTTAAAATAAAATAAAATACAGGTTTTCATTTACATTTAATAATGAATTTTATATATCACCCTATACTCATTACCGAAAACATGCATATTTTATGTGGGTGCGTGTTCAACTTGTAAATAATTAATTTTATTTATATACATTTTACTGCTTTATTTCTTTTTTAGAATATAAAACATTTAATTTGTTTTTTCTTCTTGTTTTATTACAAAAATATTTTTACATTTGAATCACTTAACTTTAATTTATTTACATGTGTTACCTTAATAGATATTAGGTACTTGTAGAATGACTGTGAGAAAATATTACAAAAATTTGTTTTGGATTTGTCATTCTTTTATTTAAAGCAATAGCCTATAATGGCTTAGCTGTCTTAAAACATATAAAACATAACAATAAATTAAAAATATATTACTGCTTATTGACAAATCGCTATCAATAAAACCAAATACTATATTATTTCAAAATTTAAAATTACCAAGAAACGTAAAAGCTCGAACACGATTCAATACTCGAACAGTTTTGATATGTATCGGCTTCTTTCAGAAATAACTTGATTAATATAATGTAAAATATTAAAACTCTTCGAGTATTAAATCGCGTTCGAGTACAGGAACTTTTACCCTAAATACAAAAGCTAACTATAATTAGAGCTTAATTTCAAAATTTATTTTTTTCAAAATTTCGAAAGTAATTTAATTTCATTTTCATAATTTATTATGATTAGTTTACCTACTCGTATTGTTATTAGCGAACTTCTTAATTTTTTTTTTCTGGAACACATTTTACCCACAGTCTAATTACAAAATTTCAAAATAACATATTTTTTTATCATGTGCATTGTTCTAAATATTCCTTATATATTTTAATGAAAAATGTTGAGTTACATCGATTTTTCCTACTTGATTCTTTTATATTTCTTAAATTTATGTTAAAACTGAGAACTAATATTATATAATTTGAACCCTAATTGTGTACAACGTTCACAATTATGATCCAGTTTAAAAATATGTTGGTGTTAGTATTATAAAAGCTTTGATTCGTAAACACATTATACTTACCCCCAATAAAAATACTTTAAAAGTCAAAAAATTTATTTCACTCAGAAAATACTACCTTTGATTGTTTCAAAAATGTTTCTTTTTCACTTTCTATTGTGTATGGATATGAATCTTCGTGAATATCAAGAACTTTCTTTCAACCGTAAATTTCTACCTAACTTTTAACTCTCATTGAGGGGGACCACTAGTGTAACCGCCTGAAAAAAGGTGATTTTTGGGAATTAAAGAAAACTAATAAAAGAAAGTTAAAGAAAACTACTGTATGGAATGTTTTAATATTTTAAGGATATATTCGTTGATATATAATAAATTCAAGATAAAATTTTTTGACAAAAAAATTAATAATTCAATGAGTTATTCGTGATATCCAAAAAAAAAAAGTTCCCCGCTGCTGCAGTGATAGCCACCTTCATAGTACCTGAAATCAAAAAAGCCAAAAAGCCTATAAACTAGAAGATATTGCTCGTGCCGTGAACCACAATCGAAAAAAAAAAATTTAAATTTAATAAAATGGCGGAGTTTTTAAAAAAATAGTTTCAAATTTTGCTCGAAAATTTGATAATTTTTGGCCTGCGAAAATTACATTTTTTATTCGATCGGAAAACTGGACGTTCATGGCACGAAGAAACATATATAAAAGAATCAAAAATAAGAGTCAAATCGATCGGATGATTTGTCTTCGAGTTATAGCTGCAGCAAATTTGAAAAATGTAGTTTTTCTTTATCTTACCTTTTAGTTTTAATCACTGAGAATTTTTACTAAAATTATTTATGATGGAGGGGAGAGACTTAATGAATAGGACGATTATTGAATGGGATAAATGAGTTTTAGCTAACAAGGAACCGTTAGTGGAAATTTGTTTTACAGTCAGTAGGTGTCTTTTATATAACTATTTTTATGTGCGATATATGTGTTAACGATTTTCCGTTTGTTTCAACAAAAATTAGGAAATACGATTTTAAACAGAAAAAGTAACTTTTATTTTTTTATAAATTACTAAATATTCTATGATAACTATTATGCTTAGATTAATTGTATTAGTTGATTATTAAACCGCTGAGTATAGACTATCATTAAATAAGTATTGTTTGCGCATTGAGATTATGTTCTTTTTATTTCTTGACTTTAACTTGTTACTTGACAAGGAATATTGAATGGGATATTATGAATGTGACCTTGAATTTTGACCTTGACCTCAAAGTCAAGGTCACCATCGGATACGCCGCGAAAAATGCTAAGACTTTTGTCCTCATCATTCATCCTAAAAATGCTTTCCCGCTGAGATTTTTGACCATTTCCATATTTTCACTAACTTGTATAATAAACCGCACGAATTTTACATTGTCTTACATATGTCCCATTCAATGAGAATGGAATTACTGAATGGGACAAAAATTTAATTTTTTTCAAACAAAAAATTTACTATTATTTAAAAAGAATAAATTTTTTTTTTAGTTTAAAATATAAAGGAATGTTTGAAGTATCTTATGCCGCAAGAATTAAAATATTTGATTACTTGGTTTTGAAGTTTAGACGATTTTTAACAAAAATGTCCCATTCGTTAAGCTTTCCCCCTACTCACTATAACGGTCATAGTAAAACTAGATGAGTCGCTTATATGTGCCAGGGTCTAGTTGCTCCACAACATGTGACTGGTAGCCACGTCTAAAAACTCTCGAACTATTATAACCTTCATACATTTCTCAATACCTCAAAGTTAACAATGAAAATCAGAATTCGCTCTTCAGATGGTTGTAACTCAAAAACTATTTGAGATGCGCACTTGAAATTTTAGTATGTTATTTTTAAAGGTATAGACTATCAAAACATGCAAAAAAAATTTCTATTTTTTCAAAATGTCACACTAGTGGCCCTCCTTAAGTAATTTGATTTAGAAAGGGCAAGAACTAAAGAAGTTTATTTTATAAATTTTTCCTTAATGTTTATCTACATTATCTGCCTCTAACAAGTAAAGGTCCCGAGGCCGGACCTATCGATTTCGATGAAACTTAAATATATTGTAGAACACTAAAAACTAAGGGACACGTATTTTTTTTTATCTGCGGAAAAACGGTTTGAAGGGGTGAAATCGCCCTCCAAAAATTGGGGTAAATATTTAATTTTTCAAATATCTCAAAAACAGTAAGAGATAGAGCAAAAGTTTAAATTGGCGATATTGTTCTTTTTTAAAGAGCTATCTATTGATATGCAATTTGTTCATATTACGTCAACAGGGGTGGTTAGGGGTTGAAATTTGGGGGTTAATTTTGCGAAAAGGGGGTGAAAAATAAACAATATAAAAATTTTGTTTACAGATTTGAAATCTACGTCAAAAAATCTAATTGACCTATTTTTGCTCAATGCCCTAATATTAAGTCTAGGGGTAGTTAACTAGAGGGTGACTATGTCGAATAGTCGTACAATTTGGGTATTTCAAGAAGTTCTTCTTCATGGAAAATAGCTTAAGACAATTAGAATAACGTAGAAATGAAATTCTCGAATTCAAAATTGAGTTTGAGCAACATTGGAGAGCGGGTGAGTCACCCTCTTAAATTACATACTAGTTTATATACACTAATTTTTGCTATTAACACACTGATAGTGGGTAAAATAATGTCACAATAAGTGGTTCTGAAGTTGGACTAAAATGAAATTCTCGAATTCAAAATTGAGTTTGAGCAACATTGGAGAGGGGGTGAGTCACCCTCTTAAATTACATACTAGTTTACATACACTAATTTTTGCAATTAACACACTGACAGGGGGTAATAATGTCACAATAGATGGTTCTGAAGTTAGACTATCGTATGTAAGGTTTTTATTAGGTTTCGTTATTTTAGGTTAGGTTATGTAATTTTCGGTATCGATAATTTTCGATAAGGAAAACTATAATATCCATTAAAAAACAAACCTAATAAAGACCTTACATATGATAGTCCAACTTCAGAACCACTTACTGTGACATTATTTTACCCACTATCAGTGTGTTAATAGCAAAAATTAGTGTATATAAACAAGTATGTAATTTAAGAGGGTGACTCACCCCCTCTCCAATGTTGCTCAAACTCAATTTTGAATTCGAGAATTTCATTTCTACGTTATTCTAATTGTCTTAAGCTATTTTCCATGAAGAAGAACTTCTTGAAATACCCAAATAGTACGACTATTCGACATAGTCACCCTCTAGTTAACTACCCCTAGACTTAATATTAGGATATTGAACAAAAACAGGTCAATTAGATTTTTTGAGGTAGATTTCAAATCTGTAAACAAAATTTTTATATTGTTTATTTTTCACCCCCTTTTCGCAAAATTAACCCCCAAATTTTAACCCCCAACCACCCCTGTTGATGTAATTTGAACAAATTTCATATCAATAGATAGCTCTTTAAAAAAGAGTAATATCGCCAATTTAAACTTTTGCTCTATCTCTTACTGTTTTCGAGATATTTGAAAAATTAAATTTTTACCCCAATTTTTGGAGGGCGATTTCACCCCTTCAAACCGTTTTTCCGCAGATAAAAAAAAATACGTGTCCCTTAGTTTTTAGTGTTCTACAACATATTTAAGTTTCATCAAAATCGATAGGTCCGGCCTCGGGACCTTTACTTGTAAGTGGGTACTTGTTATGTGTATTTTACGTATATCGAATGATATTAAAATGATTGCTGAAAAATTTTTTCCTCAATTTTTATAGTTTTAAGTAGTTCGAAGTGGTGGAACATGGTATATCTGTACCTCACGTTATCTGATATAGTCTGCTTCACCCTAATAATAGAAAGGACCGTGGAGAAAAAGGACGGGTCTCGGGGACGATTAAGATTCGTCCTCAAAATTACAGCTGACAAGCAAAAAAAAAAATAATAATAATTCTTTTACGGACTCCTAACCAATGTCTCCGAGTCCCCTTTTCAAACCAGGGCCATGAGGTTACAACTTCGATTAGTTCCCATCCCCTCTCGTCGAGCCTGATAATAGGTATATGGAAATTTTATTGCAGCCTGGGACACCTTTGAGCTTACATTAGTTATACAAACACCACTAATTTTTCTTTCAAAGTGTAAATTATTCTAAAAATAATTACTGCTAGATTACTCAAAACTTGATTGCACAGAAATCAAACTCCACTATTACTGGTATACCTAATTTGAATTACATGTAGATGTTGAATTAGCTGTGTTAAAAAGAATAACAAGATATGGTTACATTTTTAAAAGATAGTTATCTTTGGATGTTAGTTCAGATGATAGGCATTTCCTTTATTTGTATTTTTAATTTAATTAAGTAGGTGTGGATTGAAAATTTAAAAATAATATGTATTGTAAAAATAATAATGAGACTTGTTATCAAAATCAAAAATCAAAAAATCAGCTATTGAGAAACTGAAAAAAACTTCACTTATAAAAAAAAGTGCATGACTTCATTATGAAAGTGAAGAGATTGCGATTTATGACGTTACTGCTTAATCAATCTTATTTATTTTACAAATACGTATATCTAAAATGATGCAAGTTCCGCCAGTTCCGCCGCCCAATTACAGTGGGTAACACGTATTATTTACATTCGAATGTCTTTATGAGTCCGCTTATGGGGCTGTAGGAGAATATAATTCTAAGAATTTCTGTACCCCACTTGTGCTTAGTAGGCGACCGCCGTAACTCGCACTTCCCCTACTTTTCAAGCGTGTAACTGTCCACACATATTTTCTTTAAAATACTTTCTAAAATCTTTTGTAGAAATTGTAAATAATATTGTTAGTCAAACAAAGTTTGTAATATAATCCGCGCGATGAACGAACAAAACTTGTTTTGGTTAACTACCCATGTAGGTATTATGTAAACACGGACCTATAAAAAATTATTTTAGTGAATAAAAAGATTCTGACAGGATGATTTATGAGTTGTACTATTAAATATCAACAACAATGGTCCGGTCTTATACCGAGAGACTGAAATGAATTTTTTTCGGTCATGGAGGGGAAATGTTTACAATAGAATTATAATTCGGCGGACTCATAACGAAGGTCGACTGTATTTACTAAGGCCTTTTACAAAATTTTAAAGAATTTAAGCTATGATTTCCCCAAAATATTTTTAATTAACCCACTCTCAGTGGTGTTTAACCCCTTAAAAATTATGTAACCCAAATGAAAAAAATTCTAGACTAATATAACCTCACAAGGAGAGGTCACACTGTGTGCGTTACCGATTTGGCCAAGTCTCTGTATATTTAAAGAGGTTCACCAGTGTAGTAAATCCCCAAAACCCTAGGATGCAACACTTGGAAATAAGAGAGAAATTTCTTTCGAAAGTTTTAGGCTTACAATTAGTACAAGTTCCAAAAATTCAGAATTGTTCATATTTTCTAAAGGAAAACCGCGAAATCTCATCTCGTGAAGATCCAATACAAATCCACTTACTAATCCACCATCAATTATCAGTAGCAGTTTTTCAAAAAATGATTAAATACGCATGGTGTGCATAGAAACATTTTTCAAAACGCAAATAATATATTTTTTCCCTTTGATAAACTAAAAAAGCATTTTACTTGCTCAAATGTCCCATTCATTTCTTATAGTAGATGCCAGTTAAATTTATGCTTTGTTTTTGTATTTATGATGATTATCATCCAAAAAGCTGTACATCTGAACAAGAAAATCAATAAAAACTACTATTTTATTCCTGATTATGCACTGCATTTTATCATTAAAAAAAGCGTAATTCTATAAGTAGAATTCCATAAGTCTAGATGTTATATATGAATTATGTTAGAAAATAAATATTCTTCATGAAAAAAGGTATTTGTTTTTACAGATACGCTGGTTACTTCACCAAGACATAACTTTCATAAGTTCGAATTTTTGGAACTTGTACAGTGTAGGGGAGCAGGGGGTAATTGGAACCTAATAAGGAAAAACAAAAATATCTCGAATCGTTCTAACAATTTATTTATATTTAAATTGAAACACATAACTTGTCTATTTGACCAACAAATAAGCTGAATTTTAGTCAGCTAAACAATCTTTTTCTAATCGAAAAATTTTCTTTCCTGTCCGCTCCCATTGCCCGACAGGTCGGGAAATGGGAGCCTAAAATTTAAATTCGATAAAAATTATAAAATGAAAATCAGTCTTTAAAAACCAAAGAAGTGCAAAAATACAGCAAATACATAAAGGTATTTTAATAATGGAACTCAACTTTATAATAAAAATAACAGAATTATTCTAAGGATTCTAAGGGTTTAGATTCTAAGGATCAGGGTAAAGTACACAAATATAACCAGCTACGCTATCGGAGTGAAAACATTCTACGTGTGTCTAGTTTACACCGCTTCTACAACGATACCATAAACATTTTAGCAAAGAAGCCTTGCATTCAATCTTTTTTAGACGAGAGTCACATAGGCTCTCATTTTCCGAAATTCACCATTTTGTGAAACATGGTTATAAATTTCAATAATCATTTGTTATCATAATTCTGATAATCATAACAAAAAATCGGCTAACAAGGTATGTTCCAACAAACACTCGAATTAATTCTCGTTTTATTGAGCATGCGTATAGTTGACTTTACTGTTCCAACTAAGCAGAATTGTAATTCCAGTTTACATACAATTTGAAATTCTGTGTTCCAACAAGTATTTAAATCTAATTCTGAATTCACCCGAATTGATTTTTATTTAAAATTCTTGCTTCAGAGTAAGTATTTCAAATCCTAGACATGCGCATTAACGAAAATTTAAATTTTAACCTTATAATTTAAAAATTTAAATAATAAACAGACAAATTTTAAGTTTTTATTGTTCTGTCAAAAGACAAATTTCAAATTTTTGACTTTATTTAATTGCTATAATAGGTATATTTCTTTTTAATTAGCAAACACGTATGTTTTAATTATTTATTTTATAAATATTTATATTATTTTAGTAAGTAATAAAGTAAAATACGGAGTAAAGTAAAAAAAAAATAGTTCCTACTTTTTATTTAAAAATTAAATTAACGTATTTTAAAGTACATAATAATTTGTTAGTGGATATATTTATTTGTAAATATTTTTCATAATATGGAAGGTATAGAATACGTAACTCAAGTCTTTAGTAGAGACATCTCTTGAAATCCCTAAGAATTAATATAAACGTTCCTACATATTAAATACCGAACTGAAGTTCTGAATTGAATTTGATTTGACCTTTAAATGACATTATCGAATTTAAAATACTGGATTCACTCGAATTGCAAATTCTGGTGTTTGTTGGAACATACCTTTAGATTTACAATTAGTGACAATTAATTAAAATAAAAAATTTAATTTAGTTGTCACTTTGACATCGTTAAAATTATTTTGTTATAAGCACTGAGCACAAAAAACAAAACCTCTCTTAACAACTGAATTCGTGCAACTATTGAAAAATGCACATGCGGGAAGCTTAGCCAACAAGTACTGAACACGTTTAAGTTGCGTACTAGCGAATACAAGCATTAGAAGAGTGTACTTTTGCATCGCTCCCATTACCCGCTAGCTCTCATAATCCCTCGCTTCCCTGCTACTGGCAAGCCTAAAACTTTCAAGAGAAAGAACCCCGCACAAACCTTATGGAAATTTGGTCCCGGTTAATTTCTTCGAATATTTGGGAAATAATAGTTCTTGACTTGTAGAACAAAAGTTTCCATAGGCGCAAAGCTCAATAATAGACAGATTTTGAGATATATGTAGTTAAATATAGGTATACTGTCCCTGAACAGCCGATCACCTATCAAATGGTGTCGGCAAAAACTTGTTCTACAGGTCAAGTTTTTGCCGACACCATTTGATAGGTGATCGGCTGTTCAGGGACAGTATACCTATATTTAACTACATATATCTCAAAATCTGTCTATTATTGAGCTTTGCGCCTATGGAAACTTTTGTTCTACAAGTCAAGAACTATTATTTCCCAAAGTTTCAAAGAAATTAACTGGGACCAAGCCATAAGGTTTGCGCGGGGTCCTTTCTCCCTTATTTCCAAGTGTTGTACCCTAGGATTTTGGGAATTTACTGCACTAGTGAACCTCTTCAAATATACGGAGACTCGACCAAATCGTTGACCCACACAGTGTGATCTCTCTTTGTCAGTCTAAATTTTTTGATCACTTTTCATGAAAATTGCTTAAGAGCTAGTAAGCACATGAGAAAAATACTAAAAATACTCATCAAATTTTTGAAGGGGTGTTTTACCCCCTAAATATGCGACTAGGCACATACAATTACAATATGTTTGTTATTTTGTCAAGTACATAAATATATGTTAAAATTAACGAAATCACCAAGGGGACACTTCCGTAACATTCCTTATTAATTGTTTTATTTCATTTTAATTACGTGCAGTTTTTAGACTTGTTATTTTTATTATTATTAATAATAATTATTATAATTTTGATCTTTATGTATTTTTATTTATGATTATTTGATTATTTTTCAGTTTTTTTATAAGTCTTGTGAGAAGGTATCTTTTTGGCTCTTTCTTTTACAATTTATTATGTTCGTTTTAAGAGTTATGGTGGAACATAACTCTTAAAACGAACATATTATATTTAAAATCGAATCCACCCAACTTCTTAAAATTTCAACAAAAAAAAAAAAAAAATTACAATTTATTCTTATAGCATAATGAATTTCTTCGTCCGGAAACTAACAGACTCTTCTTTTTATTTTTCTTGATTTTCAAGATTAACAACATATATTTTCACTTACGGTATCCGTAATACTTTTCTGAAAGATCATCCACAAAATCTTTCCTTCAGTGATAGATAATTTCAGTGGTAAATTATAATGATTCCCTTCAAACAGAAAATTATAACGATGGCGTACAGTTGCAAATTTTAAGTCTAACTCACTTTTTGAAGTATAGAAAAACACTTGTATTTATTAGGTAAGTCTATAAAAAATTGAAATAGCCTACATAGGCCAGTGACCAGACAGTTTTGGCTGTCGATTTTAAGAAGCAACTCCAATTGTCATGAAATTTTAACAGTAGATAGGGAATAACTTAACAAACAAAAGTTATATAGTGTCAATGTGCGTTTTTACCCGGGGGGTGGATGCCATCATTTCTAGGGGGTGGAAATTGGCACCCGTAAACTAAATGCAGAAATCGATAGAGGGATGAATTCTAATCAAAAAATACTACAGAGCATTTGGATGTATGTACAGACATGTTTTCCTATAAATCAATATTTTCCGAGTTATCTGCCATTGGAATTGTTCATTTTTCATCTAAAAGATGCATGTTTTGAAGCGGTTTTTCACGAATAACTTAAAAACTGTTCGTTTTTAAAAATAATCTTACTGAAGTAAAAATGAAGATTTTAAAACAACGAATCGATTGGTTTTTTCTTCCTTTCCGTAGATGAAACAATACTGTTATGAGTATTGAGTTATGAGTCGTTAAAAAAGATTGTTTGGTCGCCGAAAACTAAATTCGAACCTTTTGGCGTTAAATAACGGGAAAACAGCGTATTTTAGGATGAAAACTTATTTGACATTATTTATAGAACTTGAAAAGACCTTTAAAATGAGCTCTGGTAGAAGTTATTTGCGTCAAAAATGACGGAGTTATGGTGAGATGAATCCGGCTGTCTCATTTTTCCAGAGCAAAAAGCAGCAACAAAACCAATGGCTTCGGGACAAGAAATTGATAGTCAACGAAATCCAAGTACAGTTACTTTCATTTAGGTACTAACCATATATTCTGAGAGCTTGAGTGCTTTAGAATGCTTATTTTTGAAAATAGGTTTCATTTACGTCAACCACAGATTTTGAAATTTCAGAAAAAATTTCCTTTTTTCTCCGATAACTAAAAAACTATGTAATATACGAAAAAACGCATCGGTATAAAATTAGAAGTCTTTAGTTGCCCGACATTTTGGTTCTTTTTGGGTTTTTCTACGATAATAATTATTTGAGATATCGTCGATATAAGTTCCTAGGTAGGTGCAACACCTATACGTTTCCAAGACATTGAAACTTAAAAATCTTAAAGGATAAGGGTTCATAAACACTTGAGCTTTACAGACCTGCTAGCCTTTAAAATTCCTTACAAATTAAGTAGGTATTTGTGCGATTGGATATCTTCAAAACTGACAAAGTTATCGGTACAAAACAAATTGTATTTTGCCTTCAATTTTTCGAAGCACGCACATTGCGTCGCTCTCGACGGCTTTGACGTCTTTCTACGTCCATCCAAACCACATATATGCATTACGGATCATAACACTATATTCGGATTTTGCGTGATGACGGTCGGGCGTGTCGTCAAGTAGGACTACAAACAAAAACAAAAATTTCATCCCTCATTTTACCCTCTTATAGGGAATGAATTTCCAAAAACGCTTTTACCACTAGCTTTTACTGATACATACAATTCTAATCACCAACTTTCATAGCTCTAGTTTCAAAAATGACGAATTTCCATGTAATTTTTAAGTTGCAGCAAATTCTGGAAGCCGGCCGGTATTGCACAATTATACTGTATACAGTAGAGCTGCGCACACATTAAAACAATTGAGCAGTGTTACAACTTTAGCAGTTTTTCTCGAGCAGATGCGCTACGAGAACTTCATCTAAGCGACCACTAAAAAGAACACTTAAAATTATTACCTATCTATCGCCCAGACAATTGACGCTCTGCCGCATGATTGAAGATGGTATAGTATATTTTTTTATTTTAGAAATGACGTCATTATTATTTTGTCAGTTTATGATGCTAGGTGTCCTTTAAAAAAATTACATGATATTATATTACAACTCTAAGAAAAAAGTAAACGTAATAAAATTTTACAAGTTGGATTTACACTATAGCAAAAAATGAAATAAATTATTTTCAGTACGAAACTGCCCTGTTGCAGCAACATTCATAAAAATATTACTTTTCAATTCAAAATAGAATATGACAATACAGAATACGATTTAGAAATGTTAAATTAAAGTCTAAATCAATTATATTTAAGAATTATATACATTCATTTAACTTTTTGAATTATGAAATTTTTTTTAGCTATGTAAATCCGACTTAGTTTGTCACATTTTTGTGTGAGAGAGATAAATAAATTAAACTGTCACTGTACAAGCTACTTTTTTATCCTTCTCATCTTTTTTAACCAATCATATTTTTTTCAAAATTTTATTACCTTTGCTTTTTTCTTAGAGTTGTAATATAATACTGATCCTTAAAACAGTACATTAATTAAGTTGATTTTCATTTTTTCTATTCCTCTCTTATTCCAGTTGTCAAGTTATATAAGATTTCACTTACGGATTTGTGTACACCGACTGAAAGTAAGAAAGAGATAACATACCATTTAGTTAGGTACTATTACATAATTTTTAACAACTAATTCAAAACTAAAGGATATATTATTTTTTGTTTGAACCACCCATTTCAATTCATATTTTTATGATACCTTACTGTGGTACCTTACTACCGAGGTATCATAAAAATATGAATTGAAATGGGTGGTTCAAATAAAAATAATATCTCCTTTTTTTAAATTTTTTATTAAAAATTATTTAATAGTGCCTAACCATAGAACACTGGAAGGAATACAACTATCTCTTTTCTGCAATCACTTATGGGCATTTATGTGCATTTTGCAAAACTATGTTGTCATTCACTCACAATTAGTAGCTACCAATGGGTGTGTTTCAATTGTTGTCATATTGTTGCCGTCGTGTTGACACGGTATACGTGGTATACGTGCATGATGCGTGCCACATGCATGTTATGTATATGCGTATGTAAGACACCAATACACACAACCATTCATCCCACTAACACACACAACTCCACGTGCGCATATATAACATATTGGTGGGATATTTTCTATCCTTTGTCGTTACACTGGTTTCAGTAATATAGAGCTACTAGCGTTCGTTTTGTGATATTCTGTGTACCTAACTAAATGATATGTTACCTCTTTCTTACTTTCAGTCGGTATACGCAAATCTATAAGTAAAATCTTATATTATTTGACAACTGGAATAAGAAATAGAAAAAATGAAATCAACTTAATTTATTTTAAGGATCAGTATCGTATAATTTTTTTAAAGGACAGCTAGTATCATAAATTGAAAAGAGATGATAATGATGTCATTTCTAAACTAAAAAAATATACTTTATTCTCTTAAGGGTTGCTTAGTAGCAACGAAAATAAGAAATCCACCTGCTCCGGAAGACTTGTTGCGAATGATTTTTTGCAACTGTAAGAAAGGTTGAGGCATTACGTACACGTATCGAAACGTTGGGCTATTTTGCAACGCTACGTATGGAGCATGCTGAGGCTCCAACTGCACCAATTCTCCACACATTGTTGATCAGAAGGAGGAGAAAGAAGCCGATAGCGACGATGGTTCTCATACCGATTAGATTTAAAGATCTGCTTTTGGTATGGGGAATGCATGCAACATTTTTTATTTTTAAATTGTAAATAATTATTATTATTGGAACGATGTAATATAAGGGGTGGTTTTTAGGGCTTAGAATATCACTCTAATTTCAAGATAATATTTTTATTCATTCAACAATATTTCTTTAATGTAAATATACACTATTTTAATACCGGTAGCGTTTCCAAAAATGCTTTTTCATTATTCTTGCAATAGGAGCTGTTTTCACCCCTTAAAAATTTGGAGCGCCCATCAGGGCTATATAACTTTTAAAGGATAGGGTATAAATAGCTTATTTTCCAAGTTTCATCAAAATCGATGCTGTTTTTCAAAATCGACAGGTTAAAAAATATTTTTTACTCTGGTTACTGACCTAACATAGATACGAGCTAACTTTATTAGCAGAAAATAACTATAAGTTTGTCTGTAACGCATAACTTACAAAGAAAACCCTCTATTTTAATCACGTAAATTATTAGACAATATAAGGCAGAAACGCTTTTATTAACGTGAAGGAAGACTTTTAGATTTAGTTACGTAATTCATTGTAAGTGAATAAATCCTAAATTTAATAAATTTCCAACTCACTACATAGGTACATATTACGTTTGTATACTCATGTATATCACATTATCACATGTCAAATACCTTTTCCATGTGTTCACGCGGTTCACGCCATGGTTCTTTTATCTTTACAATAAAATACAATAAGATCTGCTATTGATAAGTTTCGAGTACAGTGTGCGGTATGCTACACATATTTGTGCAGTTTATTTAGTCTAGTCATTAACTATAGCTAGATTTGGAGTAATATACCGTGTGAGTTTTTCGGGAGTTGCCATTCGATTTATTCTTAAAATATGCGTCTAATCGAAAAAAAGTTTATACAAAAAATATTCAAAATAGAGGGGGCCATTCAGGAAAAATTATTCCAGACTTCTAGACTTACGGTTTTTTTGGAATAGAAAGAAAAATTTTTTTCAAATGGAAACATATGTTGAGATTTTTCTTAAAAATTAGTTTATTACTTCAAATTACCATTTATGCTAAAATTTTCATTATTTTATTTCAAATTTTTGAGAAATTGCATTTTTAAGTTTTGATTTTCAAAACCCGTGGTCAGGTTTGTTTAAACGAAAAAAATACGGTTTGTTTCCAATTTACATTAAAAAACACAAAAAAGTTGTAATGGTATATTCACATTAATCTTTTACAGTAAAAAAAACTTATTAATTAAATACATTTTATATTAAAATAAATTGTAGTTATTCCTCAAATAGTCAACTTAATATTCAATAAACAGCTCATTAAATTAGAACTGTGTTTGTAATATTTAGTATTACACCGTATTAAACAAGTCAAAATTTAGTACGTGTGAGAATGTCATTATTAAAAACCTTTCTGAAACTAAATTATAGATGGCATATCTGGATAGCACTGCATAAAATTGTAGTAACTAAATATGGAATCTGTATTATCTTAACTTCTTATGGAAATCTATAGATGGTAGCATAGATATGATATTAATGTCACTGATAAATAATTAACAGACAAATTGTCAAATACTTTAACCTTTTTTAAAGAAAAAGTAAGAAAATTGTCCAAAAAAGCATTTTCACCTTGCAATATGTCCAAAAAGGAAAAAATATGGTTTTATTCATTTCCATTAGTGTATCGTGTAAGCCAATATATATATATATATATATATATATATATATATATATATATATATATATATATATATATATATGTATATATATATATATATATATATATATATATATATATATATATATATATATTATTTTCAATAATTTTAATGTAGTAAATAATCATTTTCCTAATCTTATGTTCTTTTGCAGTAAAAATTCAAAGAATTTTTCAAAATAAACAAAAATATGCACAGCTCATTTCATCCGATGTGTAAAATTGAAGTATTTAGTTCTACTTCCGTCTACTTCAATAGAAAAAACAGTGTCAAAGTACCAAAATTTGCTGTTCCGTGGACACTAATAAAAATTAGTTAATTACTGACGATGAAGAGAAAAAACATTCTCATTTGAAACGAAATTTACTCATGTAAATAATGGTTCTATAGTGTACATTTACAGTGTATTGAGCTTACTCTCGAAAAAAAGAACCCGATTAAAAGTTTTGATTACCAAAGACTTTCCAAGTATTCAGTCATTTTTATAAAAAAAAAAAAAAATTATTCTGTATTTTAAAAGACAAAAATGGTTTCTGTAATTCAAACAAATGTTGTAGTGAAACAGGTTTTACTAAAAATAATAAAGTTTATTTAAGAAAATAATAAAGTTTTTATTAAAAATATTTTATCTGTGGATTGACTCTTAACTCTTGCAGAGCGTCGGAAATTTAATAAATCACTAGCGTCGCCTCCAGCAGACCTGTCTATTTTGAATATTTGAGTCAATATTTAAGATTTGTTTTAGTTTTTTACACAATCGATAGGTAGGAGCTCCACAAAATGATAGTGAATCTTTCAAAACAGAAGTAGAATAGAAAGAATAAGTTTGTTTTCTTTTTTCTTCGTCAACTCTGCTTTTAGGGTAAATTTTGACAGAAGTAGTGGTGAAAATCTTTCACGTGAGAGACGCCCCAACGCCTCAGAGCCTCCCATAAGTAAATCCAGCCATGGGAAAACAAAAAGGGGGTTCGGCAAAAAGAAAATGTCAAGGGCCTAAGAGTGGGTTAATGTGAGTGTTGGTGTGAGTGATACAGAAGCATGAATCCGTCCGTAACTTGGAAGCAAAACTTCCGTAGATGTACAGATAGTACTGTTTGAATATCTTGCTTAAAATGTGCGGGCACCGAAGTGCTTTTATATCTGCATAACCTGACAAATAATTCATATCATACCGGCCTAAAAAATAATATTTTTAAAATTAAAAGCAATTAATATTTTTAAATAATGAACCTAAAATTAAAATTACGCAAACGTAGCTAATAATTTTTTTCGAAAATAAATATGCAAAATATAGAACTATGTTTTCACTTGTCAAATGGTCATATTCAAATAAATTCAAATCAGTTAAAAATTTCGTATGTATGGTCCATTTCACTTAAATTTAACCATGCTTCATCACTTATGAATTGAAATAATTTCCGCTTTCTTGGCTATATCTCTTTCATTGTTGCATTTACGTAAATTTTGAATTTGTAGTTTGTTTTTAGAAAAGAATAGCAGATTCATTTGTTTCAAATATAAGAATTATTTTAATTTTTAACGATGACTCATGATTAATTGTATTTGAAATGGGGTATAGCATAAATACAATTACTGCTTAGCTATTCTTATCCGTAGTTTATAAGGCTAGTTTGAACTAAGCGCTCTTAAACTCATCAAAATTCACTTAAATAAATCACTTTTAAGCGCGAAAGTTGTAAAATTTGAAAAAAAAAACTTGATAAAAATTTTTATTTTTTTATTTTTTATTTCCGTTGCTTTATTGAATAATTTTTATCAAAAAATAAGTATACCATTCCATTTAAAAAAAGGTAAGTTTGTATCATAGGTTGAAAACCATAAGAGCTATAAAGCTCCTGATTATCGCAACTGGTTGCCCCCGTCGATATCTACAACTTTTATTTGAACCATTTTTCGACTAAATCAACGGTTTGGCTGTAATAAAAGTGGCAACTTCCGAAAAACTCACACAGTATATTGTAATGAAATTATTTTGAGATATTATATCAGTGGCATTAAAACAATTCACAACAAAGTTATATTACAAGTTGATGATTAAATGCGATAACAGGAATTATATAATATGTTATAATTTTAATAATTTTACCTTTGCGTTCCTTTGCGTTATACATAACGAAATTGTACTCTCTATTCAATAAAGATGTAACTACAATTCAATTATTTTAATAAATTAAAAAGAAATAAAAGCGAATGACTGAAAGTGCTGGAACAGAAATCGGCATTTCAATCATATCAAAATTCGTCATATCAAATACGGTATTCGAATAAAATCTTAATGCCTAACTATTATAAGTAATTGAAAGCATCTTTAAAGGGGACCACTGGTATGCCCGCCTGAAAAAGGTGATTTTTGAGAATTTTTTCAATGAAAACTACTGCATGGAATGTTTTGATGTTTTAAGGATATATTTATGGATATATCATAAATACATGACAAGATTTTGGACCAAAAAATTGAAAATTCAGTGAGTTATCGCAATCTCCCAAAGCTCCAAGAAAAGTCCCCCCACTGCTGCAGTGACAGCAACCTTTACAGTGCTTGAAATCAAACAAAACAAAAAAATTTATTAAATTAGAAGGTACTAGCCCTTACCATGACCCTCGATCAAAAAAAAGTTGAAATTTAACAAAATGGCTCGAAAATTTGATGATTCTTGGCCTGCAAAAATTACATTTTTTATTCGATCGGAAATCTGAAAGTTCATGGCATGGAGAAACATATATAAAAGAAGCTGCAATAAGAATCAAATCGATAGGATCATTTGTCTTCGAGTTATGGCAGCAGCAAATTTGAAAAATGTAAGTAGTTTTCCTTTAACTTACCTTTTTGTTTTAAATACTGAGAATTCTCGCTCAACTTTACTAAAATTGTTTACAACGTACTTACTATAACGGTCACAGTAAAACTATATGAGACGTTTAAATGTGCCGGAATCTAGCAGCTCCAAAACATGTGACTGGCAGCCAGGTATACGAAATTTCCCACCTATTAAGCTTCATACATTTCTCAATACCTCAAGTTAACAATAGAGACCAGAATCTGCTTTTTAGGTGGCTGTAACCAAAAACTGTTTGAGATATGCACTTGAAATTTTAGTATGTTATTTTTAAAGGTATAAACTATCGAAATATCCAACAAAATAAACCGATTTTTTCACAATTTTACACTAGTGGTCCCCCTTAATCAAATTATTTAAATTGTGTTTGTATGCATGTTCTTTTTCGATGTGGGAAGAAAAGATGCTCTTTGTAATTATATTTTTATTGCCCTAACTTTGTACAACATAATTATTTTTACGTCTATAAATAATAATAATTTTTTGTTACTTATTTAGAACTTATTTAGAATTATAATTATTAAAAATAATTTATTATAATTATAATCTTTATAAAATACCTAGGCTAGGCACTTCAAACGAGACATGAATATATTACCTATTAATATTTTAAAAAAAGTTTGCTACTTAATTATTATATTTCAAATAATTTGATAATTAAATTACAAAAAAAAAAAAACTTTGTGGACGTAGACGCAATTAAAAAATAATAATTATTTCCCTTCTAAAAATTTAAAACATTGTAGATCACATCTGGTTTACCACATAAGTGTTAAATTTTTTAATATAGTTTAGAATTCTCATTATCGATTAAGATTTTTAGAGTAGTCAGTTAAAACGAACGTAACCTTCCAAAAGCTGCGCAAACTCTAAAGATCATTAATATCTAAATATTATAAAATATTTTAATTGTCGGAAAAGCTACATTCAGCTTCTACCAACAAAAATATTGTGTGTTCGATTGAAGGTTAATAACAAAAATTTTCAATTTGCATCTTAAACTTTTGATCATAACTGTACAGAAACAAAATTGTTAAATATAATACGTTGAACTATTAACTAAAATTACATTAGATTATTTCTAATATGTTCCTAAATAATAAATAAAATCATTAAATTTACGGGTGTTATTGCAGAAAGAAATCTAAAAAATTAAAAAAATTAAAAAGTAATTTCATTTATGGTCCATTTGATATTAAAATATCTAAATGAAATTGTATAACTAATTTTTAATTGTATGACAAAATCATTATAATTTTTTTTCAATTAATTAGGTATTTTCTAACCATCCATAACTAATCAAAAAAAGTATAGAAAACATTTGCTTCGCTAGAAATCAAACTTAATACTTAGTCAATAAATTTGTTAGTACATGTGTACATGTAGGTATTTAAAAAATATTCGAATAATCTCAGCAATACAGTTTACTTAGAAATTTATATTAGTAATAGAATTAAAAAAATTATAAGATTTTGTGATAAGCACACAGCCAAGATTACTTAACGGATTTTAATAAATGAGGTATCTATCAATAGAGGACCACCCCAAAGGTAGCATAACGGAGCCCGAATTTTAAATTTTTTTTTCATTTGTGTGTTACGAGTCTTCAAAGTTTTAAAGTTTTGTTATTAACTATTATTAAATATTTAAATGAATACATAATTTTGAAATATCTGATTTAAAAGTAACGTGAGTTGTAAATTTATCGCCTTTTGCACTAGGACCCTTAAAAGAACCCAGCTAGACATCAATATTACTTACTTTTATAGTCGTTGGGCGAGCGAAGCGAAGCACCATAAGTAATTGAATTTGTAGTGAATTTCAGAATATCAAATTAAAAAGTGGAGTTAGTTCAAAATTGTGCCGAAGAATAAGACTAAAATTATCATCAAATAAGACTAAAATTAAAAAGTTACATGGTTCTTGACAAATTTTCCCTCAGACACTCTTAGGATTTCGAAAAAAGATAATAGTGTGAATAAAGTTGTTCGCCAAGGCTTCGGTTCCCCAAGAAAGGCTCAAATTCAAAGTACTATTAAAACTACCGTTACGGGTATCTGCAGGAAGGTATCAAAGTATGAAAATTAGCTATTCTATTGAAATATGAATATGATTAGGGTAGGGATGCCGTTTGGGCGGGAAAATAATAGATCAGGTCCGGACCCAAATGGGGCACCATTTAGATACTTAAAGAACGGAATGACTTTTGGCAACGGGCGAAAATGAATAATTTTTTACGGAACTGGAAGCTGATGGAAGTGGGATTAAAAATAACTATATTTCGGGACTTGAACTAAAAACCTGGAACGGGATTAAAATTGATAAACTGGACGTGAGTAGGACTGAGCGAGATTTGACAATTTTTCTCTGGATTGAAAACGGGCGAAAATTTTTGGAGTGAGTGGGAATAGGACAAAATATTATTTGTGACTGTATCTCTATTTAAGATACCATACTACCATAAATAACTTACTTCGTACAAGAGGACAATGGGCAAAACTCTATGGGGAGCTACCCCCTAGCGCCCAAGGTTGAGACCGGTGTCGACCGATAGCCCTAGTTAAGTACTCGAACTTTGTCAATGGACACGTTCATACTGAACCTGGCCTTCAAAAGTTATAAGACGTCAAATGTACAAAAAGTCTGCACGTGGCCATAGCCAAACGGGATACTCTGTATAGGTACAAATGGGTTATGACACATGTCGTGGGCCGGCCTATCACTGTGTAAAACCACTTTCCTGGCAAGTGACCTAACCTCGTTTTTTCACGTGGCCTATGGCAGAAGACGGATCGAGCGGGTTCAAACCTGTACATTGGGAGTATCCGAAGATAGTTTGGGAGTCCTACCGGTGGCGATTTCTGGCAGACCCCTTGGTAGATTGCCGAAATAAGGTAGTCTGAAGTGCACCCTCTCGAAGGGGACTTTGATGCCCGCTGCAGATCAACACACATCGTTTCCTTAAAAGTGGCCATGTGGAGTATGCAAAACCTACTGCACATCCGTCCAGGTTCTCCATCCCAGGTGATCTACTAGGAAGGGGCTTTCAGAAAATACATATCTCACCAGTGGGCGCTGGGGGGGGACAATTTTGCGGATTGTCCTTTCAGAACATATGACATAAAAATAATTAGACCTATAATTCTGATAATTTTATACCGGGGGTAAGAGCTATAAAATATTCAAAGCAAAATGAAAACAGAAGAGTCACCTAAGAGAAGCCAGGTCGGGATGCTAGTTACCAAATAATAATTTTTTATAACACCCGCTTCTAAAGTTCAATATTCGAGCGTTGTGTAACGGGCGTAAAGAGCAGTATTCACATCATTGTAAAACAAACGATAGTAAGTGTGCGTGAAACTAGCTAACTGTGTGAGAAAATAAAGATATTCTTTTGTCAATGATAATCATATTCAAATTAAACATGGAAACGATCAACAAATTAACAACAACAAAAAAACAAAAAAACGATCTACAAATTAACCCTAGAATCATACGTTGGTCTACGAGTCAAGTTAATCATACATCGGCGTCGTTTCGACGAATGGACTTTTTACGGGGAGTTTTAGAGTTTATTTGCAAAAAACATTTTTTTTACATAACAATACTATAAAAGCGAACAAAATATTTAAAAAAATTGGATTTGGAAAAATTTCTTAATATAAATATTTATTAATTTTTTTAATCTTTTTATCAAAGCATATTTTCACTATAAAAATTAATCCTTTTATATACTTTTGGCTCAATTAAGTGGAATGTGAATGAATTGGAGGAACTAGACCGAGACACGCGAAAAATAATGAATATCAACCGTAGTTTGCACCCACGCGCATCGACACAACGACTTTACCTCCCACGAGACCAGGGGGGGGGGCTCCTCTCAGTCGAACGTTTACGTGATCGTATAGTCTTAGGTACAGCTTGTCGTGTACTTAACCGTTCAGACCCGCTATTGCAACTCGTCAGGGATCACGACCTTGCTGGCGTAGGCGCATTTTTATTCACAGCAGCGCAACGTGCCGCCGATATCTTGGGCTTAGCCTTCGATCCGCGTAATCGCGACGGTGATGATAACATTCTTTCACTATCACAGTTGCGCCAAAAGTCGGCAATCAAGAGAGCCGAGCAACAACATCTGCTCAATCAGCATCGCGACAAAGTTCACCAGGGTATGTTCTACCGTCACCTTGACAACCTTGGCCTTTCGAGTGAACTCACTTGGGCTTTCTTGAGAGCTAATGGACTTAAATCGGAAACGGAGGGCTTTATCACTGCAGCTCAAGATAGAGTGTGGAACACCTTAACACACCAAAAATATGTGATGGGTAATAAAGGGGTTTCGAGTACCTCGTGTCGGGCATGCAAAGCATACCCGGAAACCTTAATGCACCTGACTTCAGGTTGTTCTTATTATGCTAAATCCACCTATATCCATCGCCATAATGCAGCGTTGCGTGTGTTCTACTTTTATCTTCGTCATCATTACGAAGTTGACAAAACACCAATCTTGCCCTACGATCCTGCGGAAGTAGAATCTTTTGTTGCCAACCAAAAGTGCAAGATCTTTTGGAACACGCCGGTTGCAACTACCAGGCAATTGAGCGCTAATAAGCCTGATGTTGTGCTCCAAGATTTAACATCTCAGACTATGTATGTTATCGAGTTCTCTGCTCCGGCGGAAACTAACATAGTCGAAAAGGAGGAGCAAAAAAGGATTAAATATCAAGACCTAATACACGAACTGCGGCAACTGTACCCGGGCTATACGGTCCACTTGGTCGTACTTATAATCGGATGTCTGGGGGGTATGCATAACTCCTTTGTGCGCAACCTTAACATCATTCCCGCTTGTAGCTCTCACGCCAACATGTTAGCGGCGTCAATGCAAAAAGCAGTTATTATCGGGACGCTCCGCACGCTTCGGTCGCACGAGACGAATTTTCCGGGAGTTCATGAACACCTTTGAACCCCATGCCCCGTTTAGAGCGGGTCCTCGAATATCCATTGGACCTGTCCTCGAATCTTCCACTGTTATGGTTTTGCAGAGAGGTTCGGGGATTTATTACGTAGGGAAGACCAGGAAGGGGATGCTGTATGACGGACATTACGTACCTGACCTAGAAGTACCTGACCTGGTACGCTGCACGGACACTTTTTCTTCCGCCTGGGGGTTTTTGAAGTGCAGTCGCGTTTATCTCGTTAAAGCTTAAAATAATAATAATAATAGTAATAATAATAATAATAATAATAATAATAATAATAATAATAATAATAATAATAATAAACCGGGCGCATCAGGGTCACCACTGAATGTGACAGTTTAGATCGCGGTGACGACAGGCTGGGTTCTAGGCAGCCACCTGTCAGCTGTAATAACACCTTCAGCCAAAATACTACTGCCCTACTTACAGAGCCCCCAACACCTTTGGCTCAGCCGACTTTAAGTGTTTCCTCGGAGCATTCTTTGGGGACCACTAAAGCTGGTAAGAAGCGTGTGCGTATGCAATGGACAGATGAACTGAATGAATTCATCGTACGCACATACTTCCAAGTTACTAGACTTGAAACGGACAAAACTGGTTACCGTACGAAATTACATCAAGAGTTCACGCGCACCTACCCTCACCTTAGTCGCGTCACTGAACAGAGACTGGCAGACCAAAGACGTGTCATTTTTACCAATAACCTTATCCCTTCCTCCCTCATAAACACGATTAAAACACAAGTCGCACATCAATTTGCTCAAAATGAAGAAAGTCAGGACGACGGCCCACCAGAAATGGAGAGCCCCACACAAAACGACACTCAACAACTTGTCGAGAATGAGCCTGACCACCATGAGACAGCAGTAAATGACACCCTACTGCAAAAGATCGAACTGGAATTTAACACAGCGCTTACTGAATTTGAAGGGACGGACCCCACACATAGGTACTTGTTGCCTAAACAACACACCTCACGTAGATTGGCTGAGATCGTTGAGATATTAAATAATATAATACTGCCTAAACATGTAGAAACCTGTGACAATTTTATCGAGTTACACACAGCTATCTATTGTGGAGCCGTTGCAGCTATACGTTGTAACGGGTCCGATGTAACACCACCTGTAGCGCACAACTCGAAGGAACACAAAACTCCTGCCTGGGAAACACGACTGAATAAACGCATCAGCAACATCCGATGCAACCTCGGCAGGATCACACAATACCAACAGGGTACGAGGTCCAAGCGGCTCAACAAACACATACACGACATATTACGCAAACACACAGTACACACACAATACGAGGAACCCAATAAAACACTCACAGAGATCAGAGATACGTTTCACCAAAAATTAACAGCACTAGCGAAGCGCTTACGAAGATATAAGACCTGTTATGTCTTTGTTAATTAAATTAAGAAAACAAGTTGATTCCTTGAATGATGTTTATTGACTGACTGCTATATACAAATTCACATAAGTCGTGCTTACATAATTATATCATATATACACTTACAAGTAGAGGGCAGTAATGACAATACTTGTGACATCTCCCTCTTTACAAATTTTAAAATTAATATTTTTATTCAGTTCAAAACTCAGGTACATAATTCATAATTCAAACATTCATTTTTTTATATAATTAATTATTAGATTTTGTAAAACATATTTGTGAAATTATATTCTTATTCACACATTTTTTTTTTTTTTTTTTTTTTTTAATATAAAATTAAATATTAGATTCTGTAAAACATTTTTGTGAAATTATATTCTTATTCACATTTTTTGTGGTTAAATACAAATTAAATTATAAATTATTCTATCCACAAATTACTGATTATTCTCATGTTAATTTAATTATATGTAAGTCGTTCAGGAGGCTTCACAAGTCGTCCTGACGAAGTAGCCTGAACAGGATTATATACAAATGTAGAATCATTTGTTGCATTTAATATGCTTTCATTTTCATTTAAATCATTGTCGTCACTCAAAGAAATGTTTTGATCACTAATTTGTGTATCTTGTACATTATTATTTTCAGCAATTGGAATTTTATGTATAAATTTTCTGTTTCTTACAAGTTCGCTAAAGTTTTCATTTTCAAGTTTGACTTTGTAAGATCTAGGATTTTTACATTTTTCTTTAATTATTCCTTTTTCCCAAATTTTACCTCGTTGTATCATAATCTTATCCCCTTTATTCAATGGAACAAGATCATTATTTAAAGCTTTTTTGTCATGATAATATTTTTGTCGTTTTTGCCTCATTTTTAATTTTTTAGAAAGTTCTTTTTTTGAATATGTTTTAGGATATAATGACTTTTCATTTATTGGTAATATTTCTTTTAATGTTCTGGACATTAAAATTTGAGATGGGGATAATTCAAGATCAACTATCGGAGAATTTCTATACTGTAGTAAAGTTAAATACAAATCTTTATTTTCATCATACGCTTTTCTTAATAATTTTTTAATAGTTTGAACTGATCTTTCTACTAGTCCATTACTTCTAGCGTATGTTGGTGAAGACATGACATGTTTGAAATTCCACGATTTACTAAATTGTTTAAAATTGAAAGATGAAAATTGTGTTCCACCGTCTGTTATTAGGATATCTGGAATTCCATGTCTGCTAAAGATGGACTTTAACTTAGTTATTATGGTGTTACTAGTTAAATTTTCTAATAAAGCTAGCTCTGGATATTTTGACATATAGTCTACAACAAGTAAGTACTGACGACCAGCAAGGTCAAATATGTCACATCCTACTTTTTGCCATGGTCGATCAGGTATTGAATGAGGCAATAACGGCTCTGAACGATTAGAATTTCTAAATTTCAAGCAAGTATCGCAACTTAAAATTGAATCTTCAATGTGTTTACACATGCCCGGCCAATAGAAACATTTTTTTGCTTTTAAAATAGTTTTTTGTACACCTATATGACTATAGTGAAGTAATTTCAAAATATATTTCTGTAAACTATTTGGAATGATAATTTTATCATCTTTGTAGAAAATGCCTTTTGCATAAAATATATTATTCCGTAATTTATAAAAAAATTTTATGGAACTAGGTACATTTTTTATATTGGTAGGCCATTCATTTTTAATATAATTTAATATTAGTTTCAAATCTACGTCCCTTTCAGATTCATATTTTATTTTAGACATAATATGTGAGTCAATTTGTGAATCAACTTGAATTGAACAAATTTGATATTCAAGATCTTTACCAATCTCTTTATCAAATTCAATTGCAAATTTATCTCTTACGTTTTGACAAGCACGTGACAATGTATCAGCAATAAATAATTTTTTTCCTGGTACATACTGTACTGTGATGTCATATCTTTGTAGACGGACCAGCATTCTTTGTAAACGTGCGGGACAGTCTGCTAAAGATTTTTTAAATATGCTAATTAATGGTGCGTGATCGGTTTGAACCACAACACTGCGACCAAAAATGTATTGCTCAAATCTTTCACAACCAAAAACAATGGCAAGTAATTCTTTTTCAATTTGAGCGTAACGCTTCTGAGTTTCTGTTAAAGCTTTTGAAGCGTATGCACAGGGTTGATTTTCTTGTAAGATCACAGCACCTAGTGCACTTTGGGACGAATCTACTGATAAAATGCAATTTTTGTTTACATTAAAATATTTTAATACAGGCGGATTAGATAATAAATTTTTTATTTTTTTTATAGATTCTTGACAAGTCTTATTCCAGTTCCAGGGGGCGTTCTTTTTTAATAAATTACGCAATGGAAAAGTTACCTCAGAATAATTTGGTATAAATTTGTTCAAGTATGTTGTCATTCCAAGTAGTCTTTCTAGATCTTTACGATTTTTAGGCTCTGGCATGTTTTGTATTGCTTGAACTTTAGACTCATCAACTGATATACCATTTTTGTCAAATTTGTGACCTAAAAATTTTATTTCATTAGTAAGAAATTTACATTTTTCTTTATTAAATTTGATATTATGTGCTTTTGCCATTTCAAAAACTTTCTTAAGTCTTTCATTATGCTCAAGTTTTGTTTTTCCATACACAATGAAATCATCAATATAAATTTCAACACCTTCGAGATCAAAGATTTGTTTTAGACGCTTTTGAAATACTTCAGATGCTGAAGAAATTCCAAAAGGCAATCTTAAAAATCTGTAAACACCAAAAGGTGTATTAAAAGCACATAACATCGAACTTTCGTAATCAAGTGGTAATTGCCAAAATCCAGAAAGAGCATCTAAACAGGAAAAATATTCAGCTCCTTGCATTTTGTGAGCAATTTCTTCAAAACTAGGAATTTTATATGGTTCCTTTTTAATAGCCTTATTTAGATCTCGAGGATCAAGGCAAATACGTATATCATTATTCTTTTTCTTAACTATGACATAAGAATTTAACCATTCAGTTGGTCCATCAACCTTTTGAATAATTTTTAATTTTTCCAACTCCAAGAGTCTGTTTTTAAATTTTTTATACAAAGGTAGTGGAAGCTTTTTATTTGGTTTTACAGTTGGTTGGACTGTTTTGTCAATTTTTTGCAATGGATTCGGAAGCCTTTACATGGGAGACATCCACATGAACTTAATCAGAGTAACGTCGACAAAGCAGCGTCGCACGCCTGGTTGAGTCAAGGAAGTCTTTTCCCGGAGACTGAAGGATTCATGCTAGCTATACAAGATCAAGTAATTCATACAAAGAATTACTCAAAATACATACTTCGTGACTCGTCAATAACATCTGACTCATGCCGGAGATGCCATTCCAAACCTGAAACGATCCAACACATCACAGCTGCCTGTACTCAGCTCGCTCAGTCCGAATACAAACACCGTCACGATCAGGTTGGCAAAATCATATACCAGAAACTAGCTGTTAAGCACCACCTTATAACCGATAAAACACCTTACTACAAGCTCACACCAAAAGTAGTAGCGGAGAATGACTCCTGTAGACTTTACTGGGATCGGTCGATTATTACAGATAAGACCATAAATCATAATCGACCAGATATCACCTTCGTAATGAAAAACACTAAGACAACCTATCTGATCGATATTGCGGTTCCAAATACACACAACTTACAAAAAACACACGCAGTTAAATTGCATAAATACACTGACCTCGCAGCCGAAATAAAACAACAATGGCGAATGGAACATGTCCACATCGTTCCAATAGTGCTCAGTGCCACCGGGGTCATTCCACACACACTACATAATAGTTTGAGCCTCTTGGGTCTCCCAAAATACACATATGTCACTATGCAAAAGGCAGTGATCATAAACACGTGTCGTATAGTACGGAAGTTCCTCAGTAATACGAATCCGACTGCGATATGTGAAAGCACAAGACCTGCTTCTACTCCATCTGAGCCATCTACAGTGAGCGAACAAGACACTGACACTCATCTTACAGACACACAACACACATACATAAACACACAATACACTAACACTGAAAGACAAACACTTAACACACATACAGATCCAGATTCGTCTGATGAAGAAGGGGGATCGAACAACTGCCGCACTGTCACTGTTACCGCTCTGGTGCACAATCCTCCCCAATTCAATAACACACAAGGTCCGTCAACCTCTGTACCATCTAAACGCGCAGTTCCAGGAACACCCGATCTTAATGAGCAATTTGATGAACCAGAAAACATCTACACCAAGAAACGTAAAATAGAAAGACACATCCACACACATACACAAACACACACACAAACACAAACAGTCCTTTCCCTTCCCTCTGTCCCTGCTCCTACCTACCATCTGAGGACACGAAAGCGAACTAGGGATTCACAGCCGTCTGTCATTGAGCCAACATCTACGCTCCCACAAAAGTCTCGTCGTACGAACCAGTATACACCAAAATAGACGCATAACACCTCGTTTCAAGCAACAACAACAACAATATAAGGAGTGATGTGACAAACCCGTCCGTGAATGTACTACGGTACTTTTACGGATTAGTTTGGCACATTACCCTTCCACAGAGCCTAATACCTTGCATAATGCCGGTATAGGTGAATGTTACCCAGTACTGTCCTACTGAGTAGTGAGCGCCAGGTTGGCGTAAAAGTCTATAATAATAATAATAACAATAAACCCTCAGGGGCTTGTTGTAACACCTGGTTGCTTAGGTGGTCGGTTGCTACAACAACACGGGAAGTAGCGCTCCCGGGGTTCCCGAGCTAAGACCAGGTACTTTCTGGTACCTGGTGTGTGGAGTCAACCAGCGCTAAATGGTGGTCTCTGTTAACGGGCTAACTACCCCTAACAGGTTTTAACTAGTTCCCAACGGTAATAGAACTAGGAAGGCTGGTCGTGCCGCGGGTCTCTCGGATGGGCCCGCACAAAAAGGCGGAACCAGTCAAAATTCATCTTCTCGTCTCATGCGCCTGGAGTGGACGGACAGCTTGAGGAGAGATTTGCTCGCGTGCCGCACACAAAGTCAGCCAAATAAGAGAGAGTACATGGCAAGGATGCACGCCATATGGTGCCAGATGCATCCCGAACACTCTAATTTAACGCCACAAAATCTGCGTGACCATGTAGCCCGAATTATAAAATTAAACATACCTACCGGACATGACGATAATCGAGAAGCTCGCGAAGAAGCTAGGGTTGCAGAAACTTCAGTGGTGGAAGCTGAACAGGATTCTGCGGTCAACGGTGAGAGCTCGACCAATAACATCATAGAGCGGGATCAACCGGTAACTTGCGGTGGCAGCGTAGTTACTGAGGCACAGACGGACTTGTTAAATCAAGCCAACACAGATACTGTGCTAGAGTCTAACACCAGAACAAGTACAGCTCCCACACAGAATGTTGCCGATCTAAATAAATCCCTTTCTGTCTCAGACAATTTAAGAAAACAATTTCGCGATCTTCTCGATACCGATTTAGACTTTGACAAACGACCACGTCCCAAATACCGACGGACGTATATAAAGGGCGAACAACTGACCCTACTAAACGAAATTTTGGACGATCATCTATCCCCATCCAGTGATCTCACCGACGTCGACAACGCAGTATATGCAGCGATGCGTGTCCTGACCCCATGTAATAAGCAGCAAAAGACTGCAGAGGAGAAGGCACGTATTCGTATTAAACAAATTGACACCAAGGTGAGGGCACTACGACAGCTGGTAACGCGTATCCAATGTGTGATAGAATATATTCAGACCAACAGGCGCTTTACGCGAAAGGTACGGGCTTTTGCCAGAGAACTAAGGTACCGCTATCACACGATAAATTTGGGCAATCTGTTGATCATCAAACAGACACATTTGGATAAGATACGCGCATTGGCCCTGGCCAAGAAGAAAGTAGTACGGCGTGAACGGTGTATTCGGGAAAATAAAATCTTTAACTTGAACCCTTCACGCCTGTTCGCATCTAAAAGCCCTGTCGTGGAGCAACCACCGACGGTCGACGCAATAGAGGATTATTGGCGGGGGATATATGAGACGACTAAAGAGGCTGACTTGGACTGTATTCCCATCAGCTAGTTTAGATGGTACTGCAAACAACAGCTTGGCAAAGTGCCATCTCACACCAATATAACATCTGTTGATAAAGAGGAAGTCGAACTTGCTTTCAAAGGCAAGAAGAACTATTCGGCTCCAGGCATTGATGGAACAACGAATTTTTGGTGGAAGAAGCTCACTAGTACCCACCGCCACCTTGCCCGTATATTTTCAAATTGGTTATTTAACTGTGAGCCAATACCATCGTGGTGGTGAGGACACCTATAGCAGCTGGCCTTGGTACCCGTGAGGGATATTTATCCCCCATTGGTGTCAAGGAGGCTAAGGGTTCCAGGGGTAGTTTATGCGCAATACAGTAATCTTCGGATTCCATTAGCCTCTGACTACCCAAGATCGGCACCGTTCCTTCTCGAGGTACCACCGTTTTCACAAAAGATGCCGGATCTAGAGGAGAAATCCTCGATCGTTCATTTTTTAACCTTGTTTTTTATTTCTTTTCGTTTTTATTGTTTTTTGTTTTCGTTATTTTGATTTCTTTTTGTTTCAGGTTTTCTTTTATCTTTTGTTTCCTTTTTTTGTTTTTGGTTTTGTTTTGTTTTCGTTTTTTCAATGTTGTCCCAACTTCAAGTCATCTTCGGGACCCACACTAGCTCGTGTGTGGCTTAGCGGCGTTGCCTGGAAAAGGGGATCCTGGTGACTGAGGGAAGCCGTTACTTGCGAGTACGGCGGAACAACACGTCACTTCGGCCCTGGCTTCAGGCATAGACCGTGGCTGCGGTTATGCACCGGCCGCAGTAAATTCGAGCGCCCCGGGGTCGTGCGTGTCACTGGGGCAATGGGCTTCATCCCTAGGGCCCCTTATTCCCGTATCCCTGGCGTGGGAGTCCCACGTCCCTTATGAGGCTCCGTGGAGGGTGGGGAGCGGGGTGGAGGATTTATTGTGTTAACTTTTATGGGTAACGAGAAAATTTTAAATACGGGCGAGTCCGGGCCCAAAAACACGGACGCGAACGTCGCTTCGCCACCAATACCCGGCGGAAGCAATGGTAGCGGGGTTGCAGCCGCTACCTCCACGAATGTAACCACACCGCCAGCCGGTGCTGTAGTTACTAAAACTACGGGGGGTATCCCTCCTCCCAGCAAGAAAACAAAAGGGAACCGTCGTGGGCGTCCATTTGACTTGAACGCCCCAAGAGTGCAAGATTCGTATGTTAAGTTTCTCGTTGTTAAACCGAAGGAAGGTGACTTTAGCAAGACCAGTCCCTTCCTTCTGGCTAAAATAGTTAAGAGTGATATCGGGCAGGTAAAAGATGCCAAAATATCGGGCAAAGGGTTGCTCGTGGAGGCATCCTCACCGGCACAGTCAGCGAAAATCCAAAACATGCAAACATTAGGACAGTACGCGGTGGAAGTGACACCTCATGGTGTACTTAACTACTCCAAGGGCGTAATAATCCACCCTTCTCTCGCGTACTGTACCCTAGAGGAGATAGTGTCGGAGATGTCTTCACAGGGGGTAATAGAGGCCAAAAGTTTGAGGTACAATAGGGGAAACAAACACCCAGAATCCCCCCTAATTCTGCTAACTTTTAATAGTACTTCTCTACCGAAACAAGTAGTAATTGACCTGTTCAACAAAGTGGATGTGCGTCCGTATATTCCAGCACCCATGAGGTGCTACCACTGTCAAAGATACGGACACATCTCAAGCGTTGCAACGTAGAGCAGCAGGTCTGCGTGTGCGGTAAGCCGTTATACGAAGGACGACCGTGCGGCGAACCAATGAAATGCGTTAATTGTGGGGGCAATCACTCGGCCAAATCGAGGAATTGCCCCATATATAAATAAGAGTCAGCCGTCCAAGAGCTGAGAGCCCTGGAACGATTATCATATCCAGAGGCACGTCGAAAGCTTTTGGGCAACATGCCCCGACGCTCGGCCTTGGATGGTTACGCACGTGCTGCTGCGGCCCCCGCCCCTACAGCGGCTGAAAAAAATTCGGAAATTAAAGAACTAAGAGAATCGATACGCAAAATGCAAGAATGCATGCAAATTATGCAAGAGAGTTTAATGCGCTCAGTGGGTGTACCTTTTTCCACATCCACTACAGCCGCTGTCGTGTCAGCCAAGGTCCCTGAGACTAAAAGGGTGATAACAACCACCCCTCAGGGACCAGTCGTACGTACTCTGACGTCTTCCCCCAAAAAGAAGACGTCACCGAAGAAGGCTTCGCCTCCGAGAAGGCGCCGTAGTGAGGGGGAGAAGTAGGTGGTTCAACAACGGTTCCCGAAGAAGGGGCCAACAACATCCACCTTGGAGGCGGAATCAATGCCGCCTCCACCCATTATGGCTCCGTTACCCCAACGGTCAACAGCGCCGTCCCGACCGGGCACACCCGAACGCCCGGTCACCCCCCTCCCGAGTCGTTCAATCACAACACCGATGAGCGACTCGGAAAGTACGACCACGTCGGTACGGTCGGGTGTTAAGCGCCCGACGTCCGACGCCTATACCAACACCTCGGCCACAGAGTCCGATAACTCAGACGCCGAGGTGAAAACGGTAAAAAGAAAAAAAGGCTGGCCCAAGGGGAAACCTAGGAAGTAGCCACACTTCCTAGGGAGCAACCCAAGTAGTAACAGAAATGGCTATTATACAATGGAACTGTAATGGTGTAAAACATCATTACTGTGAATTGCAGATGCTTCTGGCTGAGTACACGCCTATGTGCGTGTGCCTCCAAGAGACACATTTACGGCCGGCGGAACAATTTTCAATAAAAAATTACCATATCCGCCGGCACAACGTACAGCCAGATATCAGGGCGAGGGGGGGTGTTGCCATCATTATAAAAGATGGCGTCCCCTTCCGGGACCACCCATTAAACACCCCCCTACAAGCAGTTGCAATACAATTTCTAAAACCGCCACAGTTCACAGTATGCTCGGTCTACTTACCAGATTTCGACTGGAATGTCGAAACCCTGACCGAGCTTACCTTACAGTTACCACGTCCATTTTTGTTACTAGGAGATTTTAATGCTCACAACCCCATGTGGGGCTGTAGCACAAGAGACGCCCGTTGAAGACTCATAGAACGGTTTCTAGACGAGTCTGAAACGGTCTTGTTGAATACCGGTCAAGGTACTTTCATCAATGCAAGAACCGATGAGCTGTCGGCTATCGACTTATCACTTGGCTCACCGGTCATGGCACACCGTTATGAATGGACGCTGGCGTCTGATTCATACGGTAGTGACCATATTCGCATTATATTGAACAGTACCACGCCGATGACTCCACAATCATCTTCGCCGAGATGGCGTCTCCGTCAAGCTAATTGGGAAATGTACGCTAATTCATTCCGTACACCCCAGCTGACTGGAGCCGTAGAAGATGATGTGGAGAAAATGTCCTCCAGTGTCATTGAAGCAGCATATCAGAGTATACCAAAGTCGTCCAGCATTCCACCCAAACGTCATGTACCATGGTGGAATGAAGTCGTGAGTGTAGCAGTTGCAGAGAAAAAGCGGGCGTACAACGAACTCAGACGTCGCCCCACGCAGGAAAATGTGATAGCCTACAAGCGTGCGCAAGCACGCTGTAAACGCACTATAAAAGAACAGAAGAGGCTATCATGGGAGCAATATGTTTCGGCCATTAATAACTCCACCACCACCTCAGAGGTATGGAGAAGAGTGAGGGCCATTACAGGGAAATCCTCCCGTTCACCAATGCCCTCCCTTCTCATCGTCGACGGTCGGAACATCACTGAACGCGCAGAAATAGCTAATTGCTTAGCTAAGCACTTTGAGCGCGTCAGTGGCTCCCAGAATTATGACCGGGACTTCCTGCGGATCAAGATCGAACACGAACAAAACGATCTTGATTTTTTCTCGGATGAATCTCTCCAGTATAACCAACCGTTTTCTATGCAAGAATTACTGGAGGCACTTCGGGGATCTGGGGACACCTCCCCTGGACCTGATGAGATCCCCTACGCCATGATCCGGAACCTGCCTTATCCTGGTAAGTGTAGGTTACTGGATCTTTACAACGAAATATTTAGGCAAGGCATTTACCCTCCGCAGTGGCGGGAAGCTACCATCATTCCGCTGCTAAAAGAGGGTAAAGATTCATCGCAACTATCTAGCTACCGTCCAATATCCTTGACTTGCTGTTTCAGCAAGGTATTGGAAAAAATGGTGAACAACCGTCTCGTCTGGTGGCTGGAATCCCACAATCTCATTCCTAAACATCAATGTGGATTCCGGCGACACCATTTGACTACGGACCATCTTGTTCGCCTCGAGAATGCCATTCAAGACGCCTTTCTCCAACGAAAACATCTTGTGGCTGTGTTTTTCGATCTGGAGAAAGCTTATGATATGACCTGGAAGTATGGCATTCTCAAGAAGCTGCACGATTGGGGTTTAAGAGGTAACCTCCCTCAGTTCGTAAAAAGTTTTCTGACTGACCGTTCTTTTCGTGTCCGGGTAGGTGACACTGAGTCTGAGGCCCACTCCCAGGAGAATGGTGTTCCTCAAGGCTCCACCATTAGTGTCACCTTGTTTTCCATCGCAGTCAGTCATATAGCAGCTTCAGCCCCAATTCGTCGTTGCTTGTACGTTGATGACCTCACAATCTTCTATGCAGCCGATTCCATCGAGGATATTCAACAACGGCTGTAACAAGGCATCAACGAAGTGGTGACTTCTGCAGAAGCTTTTGGTTTTCGTTTCTCACCACAAAAAACATCGGTGGTTCACTTCTGCAGAAAGCGCAGCGCACATCCGGATCCTGTTCTCACACTAAAAGGATCCGTCCTTCAGTGCGTCGATAGCGTCAGGTTTCTAGGACTTATTTTCGATAAACAACTTACGTGGCGTCCACACCTCCAAGCCTTAGCTGCGAGTTGTCGCAGGACAATAAACATGCTTAAGTACTTGGCTGGTGCATCGTGGGGTGCGGGCCGGGAGTCGTTGCTTCGCCTGTATCAATCGCTAGTTCTGACTAGGATTGATTACGGCAGCATTGCTTACTCCTCCGCCCGGGCGTCTGCGCTTCTACTCCTAGATCCTGTTCACCATGCAGGCATACGACTGGCTACGGGAGCATTTCGAACGAGTCCTTCTATAAGCCTCTGCGTAGAGTCGGGTCTGCCTCCGCTGCGACTGAGACGTGAGCGTCTCTTGCTCAATTATGCAGCGGGGGTATATGCAACACCTACGCATATCAATCACCCGACTCTATTCAGATACCGTTTACAGGGGCTCTGAACACTGAACACCTGTTGCCGCTCTGGAAAACAAGGTTCACAATAACATCCGGTGAACACGTTGTGTCAACGGAGTTGGTGACATACAAACGAGGCGTATACCAAGGAGACAGCCTCAGCCCACTTTTGTTTTGCATCTCGTTGTTGCCCCTGTCAATCAGCCTGAGAGAGGAACCCGGGTACTTGTGTGGCCCGGTAGGAAATCGCGAGCATAAAGTCACACATTTATTTTATATGGATGACTTAAAACTGTATGCCTCGTCGGAGAGTGATCTCAACTGCGCTCTAAAATTAACACACAAATACACGCACGCGATCGGTATGGAGTTCGGACTGGACAAATGCGCGGTGGTGCACTGTAAGCATGGTGTAGTTCCGAATTTTGATTCACACGCCCAATTAGTGGATGGAAGCATAATAGAAAATCTTGATGAAGGAGCGACCTATACGTACCTTGGTGTTGGCGAAAGTCACATCCAGGACGTGAAGAACACGAAGGCCGCCTTAAGTAGTAGATATAAGCGCCTTCTCCGACAGATTTGGAGTTCCGAATTGTCGGCGAAGAACAAGACCAGCGCTACAAATATGTTAGCCATACCCATCCTTTTATATACTTTTGGCTCAATTAAGTGGAATGTGAATGAATTGGAAGAACTAGACCGAGATACGCGAAAACTAATGAATATCAACCGTAGTTTGCACCCACGCGCATCGACACAACGACTTTACCTCCCACGAGACCAGGGGGGAGGGGGCTCCTGTCAGTCGAACGTTTACATGATCGTATAGTCTTAGGTACAGCTTGTCGTGTACTTAACAGTTCAGACCCGCTATTGCTACTCGTCAGGGATCACGAGCTTGCTGGCGTAGGCGCATTTTTATTCACAGCAGCACAACGTGCCGCCGATATCTTGGGCTTAGCCTTCGATCCGCGTAATCACGGCGGCGATGGTAACATTCTTTCACTATCACAGTCGCGTCAAAAGTCGGCAATCAAGAGAGCCGAACAACAACATCTGCTCAATCAGCATCGCGACAAAGTTCACCAGGGTATGTTCTACCGTCACCTTGACAACCTTGGCCTTTCGAGCGAACTCACTTGGGCTTTCTTGAGAGCTAATGGAATTAAATCGGAAACGGAGGGCTTTATCATGGCAGCTCAAGATGGAGTGTGGAACACTTTAACACACCAAAAATATGTGATGGGTAATAAAGGGGTTTCGAGTACCTCGTGTCGGGCATGCAAAGCATACCCGGAAACCTTAATGCACCTGACTTCAGGTTGTTCTTATTATGCTAAATCCACCTATATCCATCGCCATAATACAGCGTTGCGTGTGCTCTACTTTTATCTTCGTCATCATTACGAAGTTGACAAAACACCAGTCTTGCCCTACGATCCTGCGGAAGTAGAATCCTTTGTTGCCAACCAAAAGTGCAAGATCTTTTGGAATATGCCGGTTGCAACTTCCAGGCAATTGAACGCCAATAAGCCTGATGTTGTGCTCCAAGATTTAACATCTCAGACTATGTATGTTATCGAGTTCTCTGCTCCGGCGGAAACTAACATAGTCGAAAAGGAGGAGCAAAAAAGGATTAAATATCAAGATCTAATACATGAACTGCGACAATTGTACCCGGGCTATACTACCCGCTTGGTCGTACTTATAATCGGATGTCTGGGGGGTATACATAACTCCTTTGTGCGCAATCTTAACGTCATTCCGGCTTGTAGATCTCACGCCAACATGTTAGCGGCGTCAATGCAAAAAACAGTTATTATCGGGACGCTCCGCACGCTCCGGTCGCACGAGACGACTTTCTCCGGGAGTTCATGAACACGTTTGAACGCCCATGCCCCGTTTAGAGCGGGTCCTCGAACATCCATTGGACCTGCCCTCGAATCTCCCACTGCCATGGTTTTACAGCGAGGTTCGGGGATTTATTAGGTAGGGAAGACCAGGAAGGGGATGCTGTATGACGGACATTACGTACCTGACCTAGAAGTACCTGACCTGGTACGCTGCACGGACTCTTTTTCCTTCGCCTGGGGGTTTTTCAAGTGCAGTCGCGTTTCTTTCGTTAAATCTTAAAATAATACTGTATTTCGATCCAAGATCATTACAGGGTGATTGATACCTACAATAGTAGTACAAAAATTTCCAATTATTAATAACAATAACAATACAGAAAATTGAGTATTTTACAATAAATAAGTTAATTCATTCGTTAACAAGAACATGACAAAATAAAGTGTAACAAGTTTTAACTATACAACAGCAAATAACTGTATTCATAAGCCAAAAATGTCACCAAAAGGAATTATGTGCACAAAGTGAAAAAATTCACTGTAATAGGTTTGTCGAGATTAATTTATAAGAACAATGTTCAATTAAATCTAGATTAAAAAATATTAAAATTGTTAAATTATTAAGTTCGCTACATAGGTAATACAATTAATAGATACTAATTATTCTACCATTACATTATTCTTCCAGAGCAAACATTCTTAGTTTTAATGCGTGTACGCAGTACATATTATATAGTTTGCTAGCTACTTCTAAATCTAAATTGTAGAGTAAATCGGACAGCTGGTTAAACGCTTCATCTTTTAAATATTTCTAGATATATGTCTCTCTCACTGACTTTAATGTTGGGCAAATTAATAGAAAATATTCTAACGTTTATTTTGTTTTGTTATTGCAAATCCGACATTCTTCCTCACTACTCCATCGTATTAAATTTCCCTTTAACAAAAACCTAACTTGATTATTTCCCATTAAACGGAGCTGTGTGACAGGTATTTATACAATGAGGAACGACTAGATACAAGAACTCTATTCTCATCCTGAATATTAATATTCATTACATACTTTTGTACCATTTCTTCCAAATTATTTCTTATAAGAGTGATGTTTTGGCTTTCCCAAAGATCTTCATAACCTAAGCTTGCTGTAATCATCTTTAATTGCGACACCCAGTTGCATTTTACAATATTAATTCTGTTGCCATCCAGTGCTAAAAGGTTTAAATAACAAAGTTTTAGATATCTGGTTTCCGGAGCAGTTAGAAGCTTGTACCACCAATTTAAGATAACTTTAAGAGCGATTGCTCCCAGGTGTGGTCTGTCATGTTCTTTCCGGACCACGTAGTGAGGCGTACTAATAGGTAGATTGGAAATACTTTTAAAAAGAGAACTTTGTACCTTATCCAATTGATTTAAATATCTTAATCCCCATGTTTCCACCCCATACATTACTGTAGTTGTCACTATCGTATCAAACAATTTAGTTCTGGTTGCATGCGAATTACAGGCTGCTTTAACAAATAAATTTCGAATACTACCTACTGCCACATTACCTTTCTTTATTGACCTATTTGTGGCTCCAAGAAAAAGACCTGAACTTGAAAAACAAACTCCTAGATAATTAAAAGTTTTAACTATTTCGATTGTTTTATTCTGAATATTAAAATTAAGATTTTTTTGCGTTCTACCCCTTTTTCTAAAAATCATAATTTTAGTTTTTTCAATATTGATGGTCAGTTTATTAGCTAAGCAATAGGTTTGAAACACATCAAGAGTTTTTTGTAAAGTTTTGGGTGAATCGGCTATGCAAGTATCGTCCGATTAATATGTTTAGACAATTACGTAATAAATAAACTCAACCCTTCAGAGTGACATAATATGAATTTTACACCAATAATTGAATAGAAAATTATTAACACTCCTTAAAAAATTTCTTCTCTATTCAATATTACGAGTTAGAAAAAGATAATATAATAATTTAATCCAACCTAATTAAACCAAAACAATTGAAGTATGAATGATAATTATATGAATTATTTACTAAGAGGCGACTTACGTCGTTACCTATTTTTAATTACACTCCAGAAGAAGACGTAATTATAATGAGTTGTCTGCCAAAAGTTGCTCTTAATAAATGACATGCGCATCTAGGTATTGGTATAAATAATGTATCTTAAAAGTACACTGTTAAAATATTTTCAATTTCTTTTTTGTACTGCTGTATTTATTTACAATTTTGATATAATCAACTTTATTTATTATCTTTATTTTAAATAAGATTTTGTAAGTCAAAGTGTCAATTTTGAGGATGAATCATTAGTTATTTTAACGGAAGTAATTCCCTAAAAATGTTTAGAATTGTGTTGCAGGCCCAACAAGAGGGGGTAGTCGGGGTTGCAGCATCGGAAAAGGACTTTTGCTTTATGAGCGGGCTCATAGCTATCGGTAGGGAGCCCGGGAGAATATAAAAGGAGCTTTTTTTGCTCGTCCACGGCCTTGATTGTGAGCGTGACTTTGTGGAAATTCAGCTCATAATAGCAAATAAATTACTTTGCGAAAATTTTACTTTATTAATATAAATTATTAGTGTACTTTCGTCTCATGTAATCATTTTCTTCCATAGTGCTGGGAACAACTGCATGAGTTAAAAAGGCGCTTACCTAGTGTGGACTCAAATGCACTCAGTAGAATTTCATAAAATAATTTTTGTTTTATTCAAAAATCTTTCCTTCACACTTCACACAGGCTTAGGACTGCCAGTTCAATTAAATACTGTCAAAATCAAATTTTATTAGTACTTAATATTACTGGCGTGTTTAAAAGATTTCAAGACGGACAGACAGACAAAATTAAATTAATACTAACTAGCTGCGACCCGCGGTGTCACTCGCATAAAATTATCTAAATTATAGGTAAAATTTATAGGTTAATTCAATAATATATTCCAAAATTCTGTGCAAAATCAATTATTTATAGCACTTGACCCTGCTCGCTCAATGACTCTAAAATAAGTATCTTGATATTTTATTAGCATGGGTAATTTCTGCACCGTAAGAACTTAGTATGGGTACCTATACCAGCAGTTTTAGAATTGTTTCTATTTTAGGCCCTTCAAGGCACCAAGGCCCCGGAAAATCATTTTAACGTCACTTTCATCTTTCGCAGATCTTGGCACAATACAAAATTTTATACAGTATTGGATCTATACTGTGGTGAATTTAGTTCAGTAAATAAAAATACTTAATTATATAATTTAAAAATTTAATTGAGCAATTAGAATAAAATTTCAACATATTTAAGGAACAAAGTTACAATTTTCTACTGAAAAGTATTTTGAAATAGCTATTACTTACTCAATTAAGTTATGATGTTAATAAGTATGCTATGACTAACTTTAGTATTATAATAATTATATTATTCAGTTTTTTTTTGTCCACAGTCTTTTTGATGTTATAAAATGATATTTAGAAAAATGTTATACTTTTATTTTAATATCTAATATTATGTGAAATTTCTAAAAAGTATCCAGATAATTTACAATGATGACGCATACCATGTCGGTGCATATCATAAATGGTCCTCATAATGTCATTTTTTACAACTGAATCGCAGTCGGTAGTTTTGGGACACATTCTTTTTTTGCGTTCCTTAGGCTCAGCTGGTTTTTTTGCCACTTGAACTGCTTTTGCAATTGAAGATATACTTAAATCTAATGCTGAAGCTACTCTCTAAAACCGCACAATATTGTATTTAATTAAAATGTTAAAATTAATCATGAGTGTTACTTAATAAATTAATGTATTTGCAAAAATTTTATATTTACCTCTTGTACGGCAGTTAAAGGAATCAAAGGACCACCATTTTGCAATTCTAAAGTAAAATAGTTTATCAATTTTAAAATCACGGAATTCATTTCCTCATAAATGACTTTAGATTTCGGCATTTTCGAAAACGAGATAATATTCGCTAGATAGCAATCACTAGATAACAAAACTCTTCAACAAAAATTTGAACAGTGTACTTGATATACTCTTCTTGTTAGCGTAAACAATCACACCACTGGAAGATTTCAAATGTTTCGAAGCATAGTACAGTAAGGCTCACACAAATAGTTGAAAATTATAACTGTTTAATTGCAAATAAATTAACCAAATGTTTCAATCGTAGTTAAACTTTTTTTTATCAATAACAGCTTATATTTGTTTTCTGACCCACAGCCCGCTATTGCCAGGGATACAAATAATTTTGACTACATAAAGATTAATTATTAAACATGATAGGTACATTTAAAGCACCTAATTTTCGTCAGGTTACTATATTTATTTTTAAGTTTAAAAAAATTTAATAAAATTTAATAAAATATAACAAAATGGAATTTTGAGATAATCTTTTTATAATACTAAAACTTGACTTCGCTTGGTATAAAATTGTTTGGAAATTTATATCTTTATTTTATGTTTTTGAAAATATCTTTTCGTATTAGAGGTATACATTTCCAATGCAAATATAACTCCCCATGCAGGTGATTTTAGTGGATCGTATCATCATTCTAGAATTTGAATTAACCCATTTCTTTAAACTTTAAATAATTTATTTAGCTATCTTCTACTAAAAGTATTCATTCAAAAAATTCACCATCAAAAAACATTATTAAAGTTAAAAAAGACAAAATATTAATTGGCGAACCGGCTTAAAAACAGCAGGTGGGTCAGATCTGGCCCGCCGACCGTAGTTTTCTGACGTCTGACGGGTTAGCAAATTAATGTGCTATTAGAGCTTCTACTAACAAAAATGAACAGCAATTAAAAAAAAGTCTGAAATTTAATTTCGTAAATAACAGTTAATCTGACCGTAATTCTTTAAGGACATAAAGTTTAATTACTATATAATTATAATAGTATTATAGTAACCCATATATTAAAACCCAGATATTAAAAGCCCACAAACTTAAATATGGCATGTTCATATTATTCTAGTGGTTTTGACAAAGAGACTAATTATTTATAAATTTTATAATACGCGAAAGGTTAAACTTAGGATTAAACAGATGCGTATGATATAATAAGACCAATAAAACCCGCAAAATATTAAATTTACATCCAAAAAACCTTTAAAAAACAATCAATAAATTCCAAGTACATAATATATTTATTACTTATAGTGAAAAAAACGACAACTGAAAATAACTCATTCACATTAATTTATGTATCAGACAAGCTCGTAATATAACTATCTCTGACAAGATCTACTATCTAATATATTGAAATAGGATAGTAGAAATTATAATAACTTTTATATATGTTACAAAATTTTATTTTTGAAATGAGTCATTTTCAGTTCTTATAAATAAGATTATATTTAAAATGCAGTGCATTACTAATCTATATACACAATACACATATCATAAAATTGTAACGAGACCGTATCTGTACATGGAATGTTTTTGGAAAATTGTAGGTACTGATACTGTAGATAGTTGGCGATTTAGATACCAATATATTATATATACTATACTAAACATATAATATATATTTCTCACTGATTTTATACCAACGCTTCACGCAAACGACGTTCCGAGTACAGCTAGTAATAATTTTTCAATACCTTGTTTTGATGTAATGTTCTTATTTTAAAATTATTTATTTTTTGAGCTTATTATACTTTTTCATTTGAGCTGGTAGTGTACTGCTAAATATATTTTAAATTTTTATTTTATTATTTTATTCAAATGTTTTAATGAACTTCCAAATGAAAAATTCAGCTACTACTGCCACTGTCATCCACTGTCATGGGAAGACTTGTCGCCAAAATTTGTATATATATATATATATATATATATATATATATATATATATATATATATATATATATATATATATATATATATATATAGGTGTTTCATTAATAATTGGAAATATTTAAATTGAGGATTCCTGGGCTCAGAGTATGAAAATTCAACCCCAATCACTTAGATAAAATTGCTCTTTACTAAGCTACGAGTGTTTTATTTAAAAATTTAATAACTATTTTTTCCTAGTACTTTAAAACTATTTGACGTATCTCTATCATACTTGGCAGGATGTGTAGGTACCGTGAACCATACTAAACTATGTTAAATAAGATTTTCTGGTTAACTCCTCCTATATTCTACGCCACTGGCGGAATTGTCATTTCAGCACAATTATTCGATTCATTAATACTTTCTGTATAAACAACATATCAACATTTTATTAATGTTTAAATACAATTTGTATAGAACATCGACTGGCAATTGAGCTTTTTCATAAATACAAAATAAGAATACCTATACAGTATCAAGTAAGGCCGGGCATACACGTTACGGTATACCTGCGCAGATAAACCTGTGCAGGTAAACTGTACAGGCAACGAGCTCACACACGTTAGAGTATACCGGAGAGGTATACCTGTACAGGTAAACTGCACAGATTTTACTCATGATTACTCATGACGCTTACTATGAAAGCGTATAAACAATTGAAATCAAACCTGTGTAGGTGTTGTTTGACTCACATACACGCTGCGGTATACATACCTGCGCAGGTAGAAAATACTGATTTTCAATTACCGCTGCAGTTTACCTGTACAGGTATACCTCTCCGGTATACCGTAACGTGTATGCCGGGCCTAACAATTTTAGCTTAATGATTTAACAATTATGCACTTCTTGTGTTATCAAGAAGTGTTAAATAACATTTAACAATATATCTCTAGTGAAAAAGATAACAACATCAATAACAAATATTCAGTAATTTAAAAGAAGACGTTGTAACAAAATAAATTCTTATTTATAATTTTTTAAGTTTCTCGCTCTATGGGTTATTCTCCCAGGGCAAAATGTAGAAAAAAATATTATTCATTTGTTCTTTGGATTCAATGTTTAATAGTTTTAGATGATTGTTATTTTGAGTAATATCTTTCAATGTGTATTTGGCTATGTAGTGAATTCGGTATGATTGGACAGGGACACTCTGTCAAGAAGTGATACAAATTGTCTGCTTTATCTGTGTTACAAATATATGCTTGCATAATATCTTAATATTTATCATTTTACTGAAACTTGACGGCTATTGGGTCAGTGACGGCTACTGGTGCTCTTACCTTATATATATATATATATATATATATATATATATATATATATATATATATATATATATATATATATATATATATATATATATATATATATACATATAAGGTTTGCGAATCGGTATTATTTTCGGTTTCTGGTGAAAAATTTCAAGCATAGTCCTGAGGTCAAGTTTCATGACAGTTGTTGTAACAGCTAAATTTTCCTTTCGGAAATTCGTTAAAATAGTTGAATTGCCTTAAATAAACTAATTCTAAAACTACTTAGAAGTACACTACTAGGTCAAGTGAAAAAGTACGCTAAACTCAAAAAGTAAGCATTTTTAAAATAAAATGTGAGTGAGTTGTTGTTGATAAAAAAAAAATTTAGATAAGATTGGAAAGTTTGGTTGATTTGTTTGTGATTAAATAACTATAATTCATAACTATTTGATCCACTTGCACAGTAAAATTTAATTAATAGTTTACCATTACGTTGAGCCTTACTGTCCAATATTCAAAATAATTGAAAATCTTATTAAGAGCAACTTTTGGCAGACAACTCATTATAATTACGTCTTCTTCTGGAGTGTTATTAAAAATAGGTAACGACGTAAGTCGCATCTTTATATTGTAAGTTATTTATATTGTTATCATTCATATTTCAATTGTTTTTTTTTTTAAATTAGGTTGGATTAAATTATTATATTATCTTTTTCTAATTCGTAATGTTGAATCGAGACGGAATTTTTGAAGGAGTATTAAAAATTTTGTATTCAATTATTGGCTTAAAATCCATATGACGTGACTCTGAAGGGTTGTGCTAATTTATTACGTCATTGTCTAAATATAAAAATTCAACTGTAGTATCATCAGCGTACAGTAAATGACTGAGTTTGATTTCTTTATTTATATTAGCGCCTCTTATATCATTTTGTTCAAAAAAGTCATTCAGTTCCGAGATAAAAAGTGTGAATAGCAGGGTGCTCAGAGAGTCGCCTTGCATGACTCCTTGAGTGATTTTGATATTTATTTCCTCATTATTTTTTACAAAAAAAATAACTTGACTGTTTTTATACAGATTGGCCAGAACCGAAATTATTTTCCTACTTACGCCTATACTACGTAATTTCTCCCAAAGTAGCGCGTGGTTTTAGTTTATCGAAAGCTTTCTGTAGGTCTATAAATGCTACAAATAATTTGCCTTTTGGCTTCATGATATGCGATTGTATTATACTATTTAAAATAAATATATTATCCTGACGCCCCCTTTCCTTCCTAAAGCCTGCTTGATGGTCGGGAATTATATTTGCCAACTGCGCCCAGTTTTGTAATCTTTGGCTAAGCATATAAGTATATATTTTGGTAATACTATTCAAAAGGGTGATGCCCCTATAATTATTAGGATTATTTATATCTCCTTTCTTATGGATTGTAAACAACTTTCCAGTTGACCATTCCACTGGAGACTTTTCATTATTAAATGCTTCATTAAACATTTCTAGTAATATTAGACGCCAAGCGTCTGGTAATTTTTTAAGAAAGTCGTTGGGAATTAGGTCTGGTCCGGGGGTTTTCCCAGTTTTTATGTGGCTCAGTGCTTTGTCTAGTTCAGAAGAGGTGAAAATCTGATCTAGTATAGGGTGAGCTGCATCAAGAAAGTTAATGTCATAGTTAACTATTTCTGGAAACTAGTGATGAGCAAAATTAGTCTTGGTCTTGCAGTCTTGTCTTGGTCTTGCATTTTTTGCAAGACCAAGACTAAGACTGCATTTTGCAAGACTAAGACCAAGACCAAGACTGCATTTTGCAAGACCAAGACTATAAGTATGGCTGCAAGACCAATACCAAGACTCAAGTGAGCAAGACCAAGACTATAACAAGAAAAAAGCAAGACTCTTGCTAAATTATTTAAATAGTTTAAAAGTATAATTAATACCGTAAAGAGAGAAAATTCTGATTTTAAAAGGAAAAAATTCGCTAATAAAAAAATGCAAGAAAGTGCAAGATTTTTAGCAATACCAAGACCAAGACCAACACCAAGACTGCATTTTTCAAGACCAAGACCAATACCAAGACTGCATTTTTCAAGACCAAGACCAAGACCAAGACTCAAACTGCTCTAGCAAGACCAAGACCAAGATTCTTAATGCAAGAGCAAGACCAAGACCAAGACTGCCAAGTCTTGGTCTTGGTCTTGCATTTGCTCATCACTACTGGAAACAGAGAATCAAAATAATTTTGCCACGTTTGCAATGATATGCTATTCTGACTAAAAGAGTTTTTCTTTTTTAGGCCGTTAACAGTTTTCCAAAATTCTCTGCTATCTTTAACCATGCTCAGTTTCTCTCGAAGTGAGTTGAAATATACAACCTTTTTATCTTTTATTGTATTTTTATAATCCCGTTTTGCTTCTATAAATAAGTTTTAGTTAACCAGATCAAAATTATTACGTTTTGCTGATTTAAATACATCTTTCATTTTTTGTTTATTGTTTTTACACTCGTGGTCAAACCAATGTTTATCACGCTTCACAATTTGCTGTTTAACTGGATAGATTGTTTTCTCCTGAACCATTCCGGAACTTTGTGATGCTCTGCTATGATACCCTGTATCATAGTGTTATACAAAGTCTCGGCGGAATGATTGTTAATTGTATTAATCGTATCACTTAAGTAATTTATAAATGTATCGTTTTTTTCTTCATTCCATTTTAACGTTTTCATAGTAAATGGGATTATATTACGATTTTTCAGATTTGTCGGTTTTGCAAAAGAGTAAGTACCCAAAGTTAAAGTGCAGGGCAGATGGTCAGACAATAGAATAAAGTCTTCTACTTTAAAATCAATTACTTCCGACATAACCAGATCATCCACCCATACTAGATCCACGGTACTCCTACCATTAAAATTGTGAAATGTAAATGACCCATTTCTGTCCGATTTAGTTCTGCCATTTACAATAATAAAACCTAAATTCTCAAAATAATCAGCAATTAAGGTGCCTTTCTTATCTCAAGTTAAATCCATTGAATATCTAATTTCCTCTAGATGAGTAAATTCAAATAATTCAGTATTTCCTTGGCCTAATAGACCTACACGACAGTTCATATCACCCATTATTATTAAGGGAACTTTTAGATATCTAGTATTTACTGATAAGATCAACTCATCTACTAAGCCAATAATAACGTCAGCTTTTAAGCTAGGTTTGAAGTAAACAAAAATTATAATAATAACTTTACAATCAAACCCTACCTTTAATACCAACCACTGATCACACTTATTTATGATTTCACACTGAATTTTATTTTTTATTAACACTAACAGCCCACCACTTGCACGACCCACTGACTTTTCCTTTCTTGCTTTCACATCATATATTTGCTAATCTTTAAAACATGTTGGCGTTTTAGTAAATTCACTGTGAAGCCATGTTTCACTCAGACAGATTATTTCGCACTCTAATATTTTCTGGTGTTGTCGGCAGTCCAGTTCCAAGAAGTTGTTAAATCCATTACAGTTCCAATAGAGACAAACCAGATTTTTTGCACAAATTGTTTCCGTATTGTTTCCATTTATATAGGCTGATTGCTATTTCATCTTTGGCTGATGACTATTGCTAATTCCAGGCGAACTTAAAGAATTTGTTCGAGGGCGCATATAATTATTTAGCGTAGCTAATTTTAACGTTGGCTGACTTAACGGAGTCGGTTTATTATTAATTTCTCGGCTTTGCTTTTTACGATCTACAGATTCTAACCCTTCATCTGATGGTAGCCGCTTTTTCTGTTTGTCTACCTCCGCTGTTCCACTTGATATCATCAGCTCTCCGTCACCGTATAATTTGTCATATCTTAAATAAGCTTTGTGGCCATTTTGGCGATATTTTATCATTTGTGGAACTAAATATTTCCTTTTTTGCCTTACTTCTTCTGTCATATCTTCACTTATGTACAATTGGGTATTTTGTAATGTTTTTCTATTGCTAAGAACCTGATATTTCTTTCTCCATGTAGTAAAACCGATTAAAATAAGTGCGTTAGCTTTTGTTCCTAATTTTTTAATAAAATCTATATCATTATCTGTACAATTTGATTGTATTTTATCATTTAGAGGTTGAAATACTTTGTGTTCCGTTTGCTCATAACTGCCACCTTCACCTTGTAGACCATGTATTACAATATTTTTCTTTTTATTATCCATTTTTAACTTAGATAATTTGAGTTCTAAAGAATCAACATTGCTTGCTCCTGTTTTAACGTTTCAAATTTTTCATCAAGGTTATCATTCACTTTTTTAATATCCTTCTTCAGGTCATTTTTTAAATCATTAATAGCCTGCACAATTTCAAAAAATTGTGCCATATTAACAATACTGTCCGAAAAGTTTGCTTATTTATTTATTTAGGCATGTGTATTTTGTTTGTAAGTTTAGAAGTTAGGTAAAATTTTAAAATTATTAAAGGAATTTTAAAGGAGCTATTTATATCAAATTATGTTTTATTTATTTATAAAATGCATATATGTAATTTTAAACAGTACACTGGTGCTAATAGTCCATTAATATAACTGCGACTTTTTAAATAACAAAGAGAGCACTATTGCCTTTTTTACAATTGCTTGAGAGAGATAGACAAATTTTAATTATGTTTTGGCTTAAGAATTATACATATTACATTTAAATAACAATAACTGATATCATGGTGTATATAACCTCTTTTAGCGAATTACGAAAACTCGAAATTCAGCTACTACACTAGGTGTCACGACGCAACCTCCGGCGGAGACCATAACAGAAATATGTTTTGAGGTCCCCAGAATACGAAAAAGATATTCACTAATATATATATATATATATATATATATATATATATATATATATATATATATATATATATATATATATATATATATATAAAGATATATATATATATATATATAGATATATATATATATATATATATATATATATATATATATATATATATATATATATATATATATATATATATATATATATATATATATATATATGTATATGTGTCGCCACCATAACTTTCGAACAAAACGTTTAATGCTTATGAAATGTCGTATGGAGACTCGATTTTGATCTGGCTTGGCTAAGTTCTTTAGCCAGACACATCGCATGCTCAGAAGTAGGTTTTCTGGCCATTTTTTATCATTCGATCCTATCATAAGACAGTTCGATTTTTACATCGTTGAAAAGGAAAAAACAAATTATGAAGAAAATATTCTTATAATTTTCTTTCTATTTTAAGTATTTTTCGAGAAAATGTAAATTTTCACTTTTATATTAGTTTTCTTTCTTTGTTAGTCTAATAAGTAATTTACATTTATATCTCAGTTCTTTATGAAGTATAAAAATATTTCACTTATTTATTAAAGAATTTTTCGAGAACAACTGAAGCCTATTCACATACATGTGTTATAACACACATATATGTATAAAGTTTTGTTTCTCAGTTATTGCATTATAATTGGCATGGTTCTATCTCAAGTTGAAAAATGAAAATTAAACAGATTTTCTAAGCTAATGTAATGAAGAATTTTTTTTTTATTGAATTTTTAAATAAACAAGAAACTGAAGATTATGTTATGATATAATATTATTAAATATGAAACAAAACAACATAATATGTACAATGTACATATGTATGCACGGAAAAATATTTTGAATCGATTTTGAAAATTCTTTCACTAATAATTAATAATGTTAAAAATTAAACCATTTCAAATGGATTTAAGGTATTTTATGTGAGGTCAAGGTTTTCGGGACCCAAAAAGGCCAAAAATTAATTCACCAATCGATTTTAAAAAATTTTTCACAGTTAGTAAGTTAAAGTATTTGAATTAATTAATTAAATGATGTCCGCAAGAAGCTTACGGACTGCCATAAGTTATATGAGATCCTTAGAACCCTTTTCTTACTGTTAGAGTTGTATGAATTTCGCCAGGGTTTACTGATCCCATAATTGTAAAAAATAAACTAAACGACCAATTTTAAAAATTTTTTCACTGTTACAGAACTAAACTATTTTAGATAAATATCGATTACGTTATGTAAGGTCTGCCAGGCTCCATAGGACCCAGAAGTATCAAAAATAAACTAACTGACCGATTTTGAAAATTTTTTCACTGTTACAGAACTAAACTATTTTAAATAGATATAGAATACATTATGTAAGTGAAAATAATACATTATTTTCACATTAAAACACTTTAGAGTCAAATTTATAGTTTTATTTCTATTTTTTTTAAATTATTTAGCAGTCGAGCAGTTTAAAAACACGTCTATTATCACTGACAGTAGGTACAAACCTCACAATTACATAAAATAGTATGATTTAAAGAAATTGGTTTGGATGTCACAAGAGTATTCAAATTGAAACTTTTCTGAGTTGAATAGAACTTCTTTGGTAACTTAAAGTTTATAAATTGTACTAATTATGTTTATTCAAAGTGAAAAATCGAACAATATTACAAAAACAAAGGGAAATAATATTAATTGCATATTTTTCATGACATAACTAAGATTGGTTATAAACTGAACTACAAATGCATAAATTATAAAGCCTTAAAACATAAGAACGTAAACAAATCAGTGGTGTGTTTTAATAAAAATATTTCTCTGTGCAAAAGAATTCTAGAATGTAGAATTCTACAATTTTTAAAATTTTTTTCAGATAGATACAAAGCGAGTGATCCTGATTGAAGGCTACTAACTCAGTTCAGTTATTCACTTAATATAATAAATAAATTAAAATAATAAATACTAAAGTACTTGAATATCAGGTACTTAATAACCAGTTCGGAGAATTTGTTGAATCTAAAGCAAATCATAGCTGCTTATATAGATTGAAAAATAGATACGGTACTTGTCAATTGTCTGTTCAAGGGACAAAAAAAAAAACAACTTCTCTAGCTGATATATCTATAATGAAGAACTTTCTAATAGCAATATTTTTAATGAAATTTATACATTAGTATAAAATCCAATTAATCCACTGGAATTCAAATTATTAAATGGTTTGCTCTTGTACGTCATCTATGACTTAAATTATTATTTAGTCCCGATCATGTATTAAATGACCGCCATTGACCTCAATCTGCTTCACTAAAGTTAAGTTTCACTAAAGTTTACCAAATTTTTCTTAACTTTAGTGAAGCTTCACTGTATTAATAAATAAATATTTTTTAATATATATTAAAAGATATTAAAAATTAAACGATTTTAAACGATTGAAGACTCAAAATTTCCCAATTGTTGTTTAGTTATTAAGGTTAAAAATAACATTACTTTGTTGAGTTGATTATTTTTAATATCATTATTGCTAATTAATAAACACTGATTAACTTTTATTATATTTAAATTAAGTAAAGATAAAGATAATTCTAAAATGAAATTTTCTATGTCAAATTGATTACTGTCTGTGTCAAATTGATTGTCACAATCTGATCTACGTCAAGTTGATTGATCTGATAATAAAAACCTTAAGTATGATACTTTGTTTTATTTTCTACACATATTTAGAAGATATTGTCATAATCACATTAAAGCTCTATTGTTAATACTTACCCCAAAAGTGGGGTAAGTATTAAGAAGCACATTTTTTTAAAGGGGTTTTCCGCAGAAAATACAATGGATATGTAAGTTCTTTTTATCAAAAATCATAGACAGATAGTTGATGCTTCATGAGGTTTACAAAAAAATCTCTAACTAGTTTCATTTCCGTTAAATTAATAAAAAAGTAAAATCTGCTAGTACATGCCCCTGTCACCCCTACTTATTTATTATGATAATAAATAGCCAGTCGCTGACGGAGAGATTTTCAATTTTTTACAAAACAATTTTTTTCGAGAGCAAAATAATCGAAAATTTAACACTTTGAAAAAATTAACTTTTTATTAAAATCGTCGCCATTTTTTTTTAAATTTAGATTTTGACAAACCCTTCCGTCAGCAACTAGACAATAAAATATATTAACGAAATATTTTTGCAATTTTGATTTCGGATGAACTGTTTTCGAGTTATCATGTCAGCTGTAGTTTCGCTATTTTTATGAAAAAAATTTAACGAGTAGGGGAGAGGTGTGTCAGTAGTAACAAAAAAAGTATACAGGCTAGTAACTTAGTAACAAGATACGGACATCTTTTAGGGTTTAAATGAGCTACACAAAAATATTCTATCTTGGTCCATAATTAAAATAACTGGATTTACGTGGACCAAAAGGTATACCCGTGAAAAAATGATTGGATCTAACTTGATCGATTTGGATCTAATTGGATCCAACATTTGACCAAATTTGATCTAATTTGATCCAAATAGATCTAATTTTTTATCTCGCTTATCCAGTTGGATCTGATGTTTCATTTTTTTTAATTGATCAGATCCAATTGTATCCAAGTAGATCCAATTATTGATCAAATTTGATCCAATTAGATCCAGTTAGATCCGGCATTTTATTTTTCTTTATTTTTCAGATCCAATTAGATCTGATATTTAATTTTTTTGGTATTTGGCAAATCCGATTGGATTTGATAATTTAATTTTGATTAGATTAAACAAGCCCAGTTGAATTTGATTTTTAATTTTATTTGTCAAGTCCAGTTGTATCTGTTATTTTATTTCTTAATGAATGATTATCAAATCTAATTTGGCGTGCTGTTTAGGTTTATGAATTACAGTAGGACTTCAAGTTAAATAACCTACTTAATAGGAACTTTCAAAAATAAAATAAGGATTCATGAATAAAAGAAGGCTCGTACCAATATAACATAATATTTTATTGCAAATCTAAAAGTTTATTTTTATATATAGGTATATTTCCATAGAAGAACAATTTAGAGGTGAAATTGTCTTTCAAAAATTAGAGCGAAATTTCAAATTGTCAACCCTGATGGAAAAAAATCTATGAAAAAAATTATGACAAATTATGAAAAACATATCCAAATTTGGACACCTTTATGATCATAATTCATTATCATATTTTTTCTGAAGTAATTCATCGTTTGTCAGAAATTATCGTTAAAAAACAGAGATTTTAATAGATTTTCAAATATTCAGATGCAATAGATATTCATATTTTTTCATAGTTATTCATAATTCATAATCATAATGTTTTAGAATATTGCCTAATTTTTCATTAAAGCCGTGGTCATTTTTTATGATTTTCTATGAAAAAATATAATTTTTTAATAATTTACTGTTTCATAGAGTTTCATAATTTTTTATCGAATTTATCATAGTTTTTCATAATTTTTTTCCGCCGGGGAAATATTTCGAAAATTGTAAAACACAGACTGTATAGGTCAAAAGTTTAAATTAGCGATGTTGCTTGTATTTAAAGAGCTGTCAGAGGAGCTATCAGGGATGATTAGGGGTTAATTCTACGAAAAGGGAATAACAAAAATACTAAAATGTTGTCCGCAGATTTCAAATTTACTTTTAAAAATCGAATCGACCACTAATTTTAACGAAAAATTAAATTTATGTATTTACAACGGACTGGTTGCTAATAACTTGAAAGCTGTAAGACAACTAGGATTACCACCTTTTTTAAAAAAATAAAGTATACTTAAGAATTTCGAATAAAAAATAAAAGTCCACTCACACAAAAAAAAACTTTTACAACTTTCGGGATAAAATTTTTTGGATATCAATTCCTTTTTTTAATAATTCTTGATAATTTCTAATATATAATAAATTATAATTGTTGATATTTAACAAATAAAAACATTGTGGTGAAAAATTCTTATTTTACTTTTCAAGTCTAATAACAATGATTACATCTAAAATTTTGCCATTAATAAATTCATTGTTAAAATAATTTTTTTTATTTTTTGTTAATATTAACGGTAATTTTTTATTAGGTATTAATTTAAAAATAAAAAGGTTATGAAAATTCTAACAATTTCTTAAGTTTACTAATTTATCAAATTTAAAAATATACATAGTATTTAATGAACGTCTGTTTTTGAGACTTTTTCGCCTATGACAGACGCCACCCACATCATTATTTGTATCTTTATTAATACTTCAATACATAACAATATATTTTTTTTTACGTTATACAATTGTGATGCGAGTGGAGGACAAGGGAAGTGGTGGGGGGCTAGGATTTAGAAGGTGTGCGTCTGCAGCCGACTTCTTTTAAAGGAACTATGCCGATATTCATCTGGAATTGTGAAGGAAAACTGCAGAAAACCTTCACGAGCATAGCCGGTCGCGAAGTTCGAATCCCTCGACCTGCCAGTCGAAGTGCCAGTGCTTAAGCACGCTCGGCCACTTCGCTGGTATTTAATGACACATATAAACAAGGATAGCGTAGTCCAGTCGTTAAGAGATGTCAATTCTTCAAAAAATGACGACATATTCTACACACCTGCAACATGAACAGTAATCGAATCCCACAAAAGTCAATCAACATTTACAATAAAAAAAAATGGTACATAGTCCGTAAGGTATAGAGAATATTGTATAGTACCTACATATAAAGATAAAGAAAGAGAGATAGTAGAAAAGAGATAATAAAAAAAATTTGCGTTCATGTTGGATCCAATTGAATCCAAGATTTAAAAATACACCCGGTAATTCAGATCCAATTGGATCCAATTAGATAGGGCCAATTTTAGGATCCAATTGGATCTGATATATGTATTTATATCCAGTTTGATCCAATTTGATCCAATTAGATCCAATCATTTTTTCACGGGTAATGTTACAATCGTCACCATTAGAGGATCATTTGTTACAGGGCTTAGATTCAATTGTAACACTCATTATTTATTTAAATTTACATGTTAGTTACTATAATTAATTTAGTTTTCAAAATTCTTCCCCACATGTTGAGTGAGTATGGTGACAAATATCACAATGTCTGACAACAGATTTAAATTTTTTTCTCCTTCTATTACTCTTTTAACGATATTCAGGTATACATTATCGAATACAGTTCCTATCCTAGTTTTTCGTTTTGTTTTATATAGTATTTTTTTATTCTGAAAACAGCGTGAATTAGATTAGGAACTGGTCCAACAGGCAAAACTAATTGTAGTAGCATTACTGCTGGGGTGTGTCAATTGTTACATGTTACAACTGACACCACTGAACTTGTTATAATTGTTGCAGTGCTGTTTAACGCCTTTAGTACCGCCGTATATTCCGATATTTTAGATAAAAAATTTAATATCTCTATAAGAATAATTGCAAGTTTGCTACGTTTTGCTTAATTTATTAGTCGAATTTTCTCCGAAAAATTAGACTTATACAGTCTATACGATAAGAGCTGCGAGAGGCGAGAGTAGGGGCGCTATCCGTTTTCGGACCCGTAGAACACGAATATGTAGAAAAAAAAATGTCTGATATATATATATATATATATATATATATATATATATATATATATATATATATATATATATATATTTTCCCGCCACCTTTTAATTTGTGTAGGGCCCCCCTATGGAAGTTAAGAGATGAAATTTGGTAAATGGGGCTCATTTTCGAGGCACCTCATACTATCAAAGTGGGGTCAAATTTTGGGCAAATTTTTTTTCTGACCCGACCTTTAAGGCGGTGGTGGGGGCGGAAAAGTAATAAAACTTTTTCAAACCGGTTTTAAATAATGTTTCGGTCAATTATCTACAACATATCCAAAATTCAGCTTCCTAGGATGATATGGTGGGAGTAGAGGGGGGAAAAACGATTTTCGGTGGATCTAACAGGCCCCCAGCCCCCCAGAATTAACGTAGAGGGTTGAAATTTGGTGTGTTGATAAAGTTCGTACCTAGGTTGTGCTTTTTGGAGGATTTAATATTTTACCCCCACCCCCCTCATTTTTAAGCTACAAATTCATGCATTTTCGACGTTTTCGAAGTTTGTACCACTCGCACAGGTCACCCGAATAAACCTAGAGGGCTGAAATTTTGTATTCGGATTGAGTTAGTATCAAGGGGGTGCCTTTTGGGGGTCTCGACTTTTAACCCCTACCCCCACCATTTTTATACCCAAAAGAACATGATTTTTCTTGTTTTTTAACAGTTTCGTTCGGGTCAAAATCTCCCCAAATAAACCTAGAGGGCTGAAATGTGGTGTACAGGTTAAGCTAATAGCCAGACACTGTTTTTTGGAGGTTTCAACTTTTAGCCCTTACCCCCACGATTTTGACGCCAATATTTCCTTAATTTTTTTGCTTGTTTTCTAACACGTCTAGAGACTCCATAAGGAAACCTAGAGGGCTGAAATTTTGTACGTGTATTCAGTTAGTATCCAGCTAGTACCTTGTAGGGAGTCCGCATCACTTTTCCCCCCACTTCTCCCATTTTTACATCGGAATTGAATGCTATTGTTAAATGTGTTTTAAAAGCATTATGTTTATTCTAAATACAAGTAGCGAATAGTAATTTTAAAAAATTTAAAAAAAAGTGAACTTACTTTTATGACAAATGAAATACATACATATTAAGTAATTTAAAAATGTTATTAAAGTCACTGTTTATTTATAAATTAGGAATTTTGGATTTTTAGTATTTATAAAATAGAAATTTTGGGTTTTTTTGGAAAGAAAAAATATCTTTATAAAGGCCTTCCAGTTTACTATTGAAGGTCCTTTTTTAATATTTAAAACTAAAACATAAAGGCAATTAGCGGATAAACATGGGCAGGAATGTCCTCGTACGAATTGTGTTGGCTTTTTTTCTGCTACCTGTTTTCGGCACAAAATTGAAATTTACTGAGATACAGCCCTTAAATACTTAAAACCTTTTTTTAAAGCCTCGATCAGCCGAACACTCATCACCAGTTTTGAAACCAACAAAATGACAATTCGGTGGTAGACTTTCAATCACATTTCGCTTGTAGACATTCAATACCGAAGATGAAGGGGAAAATTCGACTACCGTGATGTGGCCCCGCTGCTCACGGCGTTTTTTTACAATGTGATCACTCTTAACTGTACAGCCTTCAGTTATCGATATCAGGCAATATACATTAGTCAGTTAAATTTTTTCTAAAAATTAGTATGACGAGCTGAGCTCATCATTAGTCTTAAAGGCGTTAATTTTATAAAAAAAATTGTGAAATATTAACTATGATTAAAAAAGTGATACAATCTATCTGATAATATTATTTGATTACTTGTGTTTCCAATAAAATCACTTTACTTCCAACTGATGTGTTATTTACTGGAAAAATCAAAAAATTGTCAACAAACTCAAAATTTACGGTTAGCTTATATAAATATATTTGATATTGCTGAGAGAAAACCGCCAGATGATATTAACTGAAAGTTTTGTCAGTAAAGCACAACTTCAGGAGACACCTCATGATACGTAATACTTCTCAATAAGATTGACAGATGTCTCGCAAATTTCAAAGTTACAATTGACCCACTGTTACTGCTGACACACCTCTCCCCTATCTTAAAACATGGACTAGTTTTCATTGTTAACAGTTTTTAAGTAAATATTTATTTTGCTGTTGAACAAAATTCGAGAAAATGTCGTCATTTTGCCCGCTACAACTGTATATATAACCCCTTAATACAATATATTATGTCATATTTTTCTTTTCCTTAAAAAAAATTTTTATTAATAAATAAATTCAAAAGAGAATATCATTTTTGAAAGGGTTACATAAGTTTCTCATAAACTCGATTAAAAATTTAATCGATTAATCGACTATTGTATGCTCGTTATTTTCGACTAATGACTAATTTTGATTAAAGAATAACTCTAATCGATTAATCAGCTAACTGCTACTCAGCTCGACATTAATAGGGGAAAGGTCTTAGGACTTTTCATGGTGAGTTTGGCTCGTCTTAAACCAACCGAAATTATAACATATCCCTGCAAACTACTAGTCCCAATTTCCCCTCTTTTATATGTATTCATTGTAAAAATATTGATCGCATTATTGTGTTACATGTAAGGTAGATACTCATTGTACATAATACAGGAGGAATGATTTCTAAATCTGCTATAGAAATAAACACGATTCAATACATTTTTTGCAAGTTCAACATAATTATTCATTTGTAGATGTGAATTTAAACAGCTGTGTATGACAATCTTTTTTAATAAAAGCATTAAGCAAACGAGCCACCAAGCAAAAGATAACGATAAAGATGGTTCCATTCTCTCCATACCTACAACAGTAACACAAGTATACAGATATTCTACTATATACCACCTTCCATATACTTCTGTATCATCCATACATATCGTATCATCAACCAATAATAGCTACAAGTCAAATAAATAATGAATCTTGTTACAAAATTCTCTAATGTAATCTCGAAGAATACGAACTTTTGTTGTATTATATAAATTATGTGTTATGTATTTTGAAATGTCAAAATTTACTACAATCAAGAGAATCCAGTCTTCCTTGTGCAAAAAAAAAGGTAAACATATGTTTTTCTTATGTACCAAACTTGTGATTCATCCCAGATAACAGAGTCGTATTTTTGAAAGGTAAATTCCATATTTAAATGAGTCGATAGTATTATCAAAAAAAAAAAAAAATACGCTGCCAATAGGGTGGGCACACAGCTTCCTCGTAGTCGTAAAAGGTTTTAAAACAGTATTCTACCAAATATACATATTATATACCGTGAAATTATATTTTCGCCTTGAAGTTTATAAAAAACTGTTGTAACTCAAAAGACTTAAAGGCTAAATTATAAAATAATAGCAAAAATATTTTAGAAAATAACCCCCAATATACCCTAAAAATTTGAGCGAGATAGGACTAGCAGTAAATAAGATATTGACATTTAATGGGATTTCATGGTAGCGGCGTAGCTACCGTTACTCCGATTTCGGTTAAATTCATAGGGGACCATATAGGAACCAAACTACATAATTTCTGAAAATTTCATAAAAAAGAATTGAGTAGTTCAGAAGTTATGCCACTTGGTGCAATTTTGGAATAACATGGTAGCGGCGTTGCTACCGTTACTCCGATTTTGATTAAATTCATAGAGGACCATCGCGGAGCCAAACTGCATAATTTCTGAAAATTTCATTAAAAACAATCGAATAGTTCGGAAGTTATGCCACTTGGTGCAAAATTGGAGACACACAGACGGACAGACAGACGGACGGCCCAAACCAAAATTGTTCAGGAAGCTCTAAAACGTAAAATGTGCGTAAAAAATTTGATTTTGAAGAGAAAAAATTTTTTATTTTTCAAAAATGATCACAATGCTTCCGCTACTTTAGTAGTCTCGGAAGCAAAATAAATAAATAAATAAAATTTCGTTTGAAATGTTTTCAGCTAACGTAACCTTGACAAAAATAACTGCGGGACATTTTTAAAATACTGTAAAGTTTTATATGATTGTACTTATTTTTACTGAATTTACCGAAAGTAATCTCAAGAACAATTTCCCTACCGCACCGTGTATAGTTGTCGCTATTGAATAGAACAATTGTACATGTATAGAGGTGCTGGAATTGGTCCAGAGAATAATGATTCTGTTTAAATTAAAAATACCAATGTTTCTTGCGTATAAAAATTACGCTCAAAACCTTATATGTATATTTCTTGTAAACACATTTCTTTTAAAAACACAGACACTGAGAGCATAGTATATCAAAAACTACTATAGGATAGGGTAGAGTACGACTGCGCGGTCGATAAAAATACACAAATTTATTTTCTCGAAACAGGAACGAAGTTTCTGAAAATAGGAACAGAAAGATACGATTGAAATTAGCTACAAATAGTAGCTAATTTCTATTGTATTTTGTAATGCTACGGTGTCTATAATTATCTGTAACCCGAAAAAATCGATTTACAACATAATTTTAATATTCCACATAAGTCTGGAACTTTTAACACAATGGAATTTTTAGTACAATTTGATATTATTTTTCTCGAACCTGCTACGTTTTATTTCGAAGCAAGTCAAAGGTTATGAATATTTCTGTGGCTAGTGTAATTACTCACGATCAGTGTTGTGCTTATCTAGATAACGTTATCTGAAATTTTATCTAGATAACGTTTTCGTTATCTATTATCTTTCATCTAGATATTTTCAAAAGAAGTTATCTTTTATTTTATCTTTTTATTAAGCGAAGGAAAAAGATAAGATATAGAGAAACCCACAACAACTGCAAATGATTCATCGTCATAAACTTTTACACAAACTCGTAATACAGAGATCTCTCACAAGATCTACTATCTAATATATTGAAAAAGAATAGTAGAAATTATAATATCTTTTATATGCGACAAAACTATATTTTAAAATGAGTCGTTTGCTTTATAAATAAATTTGACTATAATAACAATACGTCTTTATTTTTTCTGAAAAAAAGAAAATTGAAGCTAAATTCACCATTTCCCTACATGTATTCATTTTGCCGACCATGTAATTTATCAGATAAATTTTGACACTTTCTTAAGAATTACAAAAATATTTAAAAGCAATTATTTAATTTTAAACATAATTCTTGTTGTTCTGGAACCATTGCCGTCATTAGTTGGAATAACATTTAGTCGTGTAATATGAAATGTCGTATTCCGACCATTTGATCTACCATGTAATTCAAAGAAGTATCGACATTTTTTTAAGCATTAGAGAAATGTTTAGAAGCAATTTCCGTCTTTTAAATGGAATTCTTGTACCTAGAAATCATTTCGGCCATTAGTTGGAATAATATTTAATCGTGTAATATGAAGTGTCATTTTCCGACCATTTGGTCGATCATGTAATTCAGATAAATATAGATACTTTTTAAGCACTTTTTTAAACCAAAAATGTTGTACTCTATTGTGCTAGACATATGCTACCATGGATCATCAATAAAATAACTAAATTCCAAAAACGTTTTTGTAATTTATTGTAATTTATACATCTTTCTGGGGATCGGTGAGGTACTTTCGCAGCCCGGCACCGGTCCACGGTCCGGCGGTTGAGAAACACTAGCCTAATGCATTATTTCTGTAAATGGGTGATTCTCACGTGACACACGGGACATTTTTGCGACAAAAACATTTTTTTTTTAAATGCAATTAATAATAAACAAAACAAAATGTTTATGTACCCAAACGGACCTAAAAATGTTACCTACCTTCATAAAGCTAGCCGTCCCCAAAGAAAATTTGCAAAATCCCAAAAAACTACTATAGCTAAAAATAGGTGTATTTTAGGTGTAAAAAAGGTGTGCTAATAAAAAATTAGGTGTTTTTACGGTTTTCGAGAAAACGTTAAAAACAAAAGGGGCGGCTAGGTTTACATAAACCTAGCCGTCCCATAGGTAAAAAGAGTGTTTTCGGTAATTTAAATATCAGTAAATAAATATGTAAAAAGAAATGTTTGGCTCACTTAGTTTTTACAAATTTTTTTGTCAGTTTTTTGTTATTAGATCTTTAACATTTCCACCATTTCTGCAATCACGTATCCAATGAATAAAAAAATATTTAGGGTGAATGCGGGAGAGATGCCGCACATTTTGAAAACACTTGATAATTCTTAAAGTATGCATTTAATTGATTTGAAATTTGGCACACAATAAATGTAAACATTGTTCTTTAAAATTATTTATAAATAATTTTAAATTTTAAGTCATAAAGGATTCACAATTAACATTTTTGTAGAGCCTGCAAAACGGCGTCTCTCCCACACTTATGGGAGATATGCCGCATGAAAGAAGGTGAGACGTCGTATAGTTCATATTAATAATTTTGCATTTTACACACATCTTCATACATGATGCATGACATATGTAACCATTTTTGGCACTTTATACATCTTAACCAGTCAACTTTTTTTTTGCTTCTGAGTACTTTTGAAAACATTCAATACACAGGCAATCATCATTATTTTCGTTATCTTCACTAATATGAGGGCTCCTGAGGCTTCCTGATCCATAAATGGATCTTTTATATTTACGTGGCATAATTTACAGTCAAAAAAAAAAATTGCATAATTAAGGTATAAGTCTATGTTTTTAACATGTAAATATGATGCGACATCTACACCAACTTTAAATGCGGCATCTCTCCTTTTTTTTTGGGATAGATGCCGCATGTTGCTATAGCAAGCATAGTGCGAAATTCTAACCTAAAATTTTATACAGTACTTTTAAAATATACCTACATTAATAACAAAACTCATTTTCATTAAAAAAATGAAATATACATTCTTAAATTCTAATAAGTTAAATGCTTGATAAAATATTATGTTAAAAAATTACTTTTCAATTATAAAAAGTTGGATAATACTAAACTGATGGACTAATCATAAATGTTACCATATACAGCTTAAATAAGTAACTTATTTTAAACATAAAATCCATTAACCGCGCTATCTATCAATCAACCGACGAAGTATGGCTACTGCGGCATCTCTCCCGCGCTTGCCCTATATGGTAATCTAAATTTATAAAAAGTTGTCAGTGTTATCACCTTCATAATATCATTATTATTAGTGCTGGTGGGAGCGCTGGGAACGTTAGGAAAATTATTTTTTACATTTTTTTGTTCAGTTATATAGCAACATATACCATGTGAGTTTTTTGAGAGTTGCCATTTCTATTACAACCAAATTTTTATGATAGGAAATCGTACTGGAAAAGGTTTTTTTTTTTTGGATGTAATGGCAATGTAACCAAGAAAAACACTATCGGTCGAAGTAGCCTCAAGTACATATGCCTATTTTTACCTAACTGATAAATTAAAGAAAAATTAAAAAATCAAACTTGGGTAAAAAATTTTTTTTTGCTCATTTATGTTGTTAATTAATGCATTAGATCAGTTTTAACGAAAAATTAATATATAGCCTCATTTAAAAATTTATAAGTTTGTATCATAGCTCAAAAACCATAAGAACTATAAAGCTCCTGACTATAGAAATCGGTTGCCCCCGTCGATATCTACAACTCTTATTTGAACAATTTTTCGATTAAATCAACGGTTTGGCTGTAATAAAAATGGCAACTCTCGAAAAACTCACACAGTATATAATATTAACAAACAGTGGAAGCGCGGTGTATAACGTTATTAACGTTATACACAGCGCTTCCATGGTTTAAAATATTTTTTAAGATTTTTCTTAAAATTTTTATTTTACAAAATTTTTGTCAGCATAGTCGAAAACACCTAATTTACACCTGATTCTCCATATTTTAAATTACTGAAAACAACCTTTTTTACCTATGGGACGACTAGGTTTACGTAAACCTAGCCGTCCGTTTTGTTTTTCACGTTTTCTCGGAAACGGTAAGAACACCTAATTTTTTATTAGCACACCTTTTTTATACCTAAAACACACTTATTTTTTATCTAGTAGTTTTTGGGATTTTAAAACTTTTTTTGGGACGTCTAGCTTTATGGAGGTAAGTTTACACACGTGCCAAATTTTTAGTAAAATTTTAAGTTGATGTAATTACTCATTTTTAAGAAATTATTTATCGATATGTAATTTACTTACCTATATTAGATTAACAGAGGTGGCTCCGGAATAACATTTGGGGGTTAGTTTTATAAAATGTCGGTAAAAGAAAATTAATTTTAATTTTATTTACATATTTCGAATCTTAAGGAAAATAGTTAATCACAAAAATGAATTTTTTTTAAATGGACACCATTTTGTGAAAAAAATTATTTTTTCAAATCGGCTACGTCCAACTAATTCTACATCCTTATTTATTAAGAATTAACTAATATTTTATGTTTCAGGTCACCAGGAGGGTTGGAATCACGTCAACCAGGAGACACCTCATTTTTTGAGTCCCCACTTTGCCAGCCTGGACCGATTTCAATTTTCATTTTTTTTAAATTTTTTAAACATTTTTATACTTTTCAATTATCAATAAAAAAAACTGTTAAAAAAATGGATACTAAAAATGTTTACTGTTTTTTTTTTTTATTACGATCGTAAAATCACCTCAAAATCGAGCCTCTAGACTAGAATACCCCCTTAAGGAACTATGCGGACATTCATCTGGATTTGTGGAGGGAAACTGCAGGAAACCTACACGAGCATAACCAGCTGTAAGATTCAAACTCTCAACCTACCAGTCTAAGCACGCTCGGCCACTGCGCTGGTTGATACTAAAATAAGTACAGTTTAATTCAATTACATTTTCTGTCTTTTTTTATAGTCACATAAATATTAAGTGCGCAGTCTTACACCAGCCTACCCTAGCGATTTTTTTGATATATTTTCAAGTTGGTAGTACGGTCCTGTTCGTAGTTAGTCCATATAGCCGGTATTCGGTTGTATGCTATCAAAAACTGGTAGTTATATAAATTATTTTTGCGTAATGCTGGATATTATACGAATACTCAGTAAGAGTGTGAAAAAGTAAACCTCTTTATAATAATGATCCTACATAACAGTATAGCTATACACAGGGGATATCATTATTTTAACAAAAGTGTTAGTATAGAATAAGACAAGTGACAGATGCGGATACGCACACACTTACATGAGTGTATATGATATGTCAGTATTTTGTGTACATTGTATAAATAATAATATTCTTTTTGTATACAATCTTGTAATACAAACATGTCTTCATTGTTTCATTTCGAAAAAAAGAAAAAATAGTATATGTACATACATTTACTTACAAATAACTTGTTCATTGTTAACTTGCTCAATTGTGTAGGTATGAAGAGTCGTATAAATAATAAATTACCGAGTGTCACTTTAAATATGCATGCAATCGATACGTCTTGAGTAAGACAGCTAAACTATACTAAATACCCTGTCGGATCATCTGCATAACATAGCGAATTTAAAAATATTAGATACTGGCGGATATCATATAACAAGGCTTCTTAAACTATGGACCGCAACCCCAAATGGGGTCGCTTAGCGAAATCTTGGAGTCGCGAGATTTTATAGTAATTTTTCAATCCGAAAAACCAATAATAAGTTTTGAATATTTCAACAATGATTTTTCAAAAAAGCCCTTGACTGAATTCTGTATAAGAACCGGAACTAAATTTCCCACAATCTCTGATATGGCATTATATTCTTTTTCCATTCAGCATCAAATATTTATATGAAATTACTTTTTTAGCTTTAGCACATATCAAATTCCAATATCGTTCAGGGCTAAAAAATGTTGAAGAGCTTTTACGTCCAGCGGTGTCAAACATTAAACCAAGATTTAGTTTGCTATGCAGTAAAAATAAGCACGTCCGTCTTATTAAAAACAATTTTGCTTTAATTTTTGTATAGGGTGGGGTGTCCATCAATGAGCCAGACAGATACACTGAACCACTCTGAGTATCTCGCTAACACGATGTTGGTATTTCGTGCAACCTACGCATGCGTACTTACCTTTAGTAGTGTCTTTCTCTTTCCTAGTCGTCAGTGTGTTGTTTAATGAGATGTGCGTGTTACGACCATTTTTGTGTTTTTTAAGTTAAAAAGTTAAAAAAACCCGTAAGTATTATTTTTTTGTTGTATTTTTTTCGGTAGCTAATATTAGTATTTTATAATTCTATGCTTGTACAGTGTTTCATGGAGCAATGTTTAGAAATATTAAAAAAAGTTTTGGGAGCGTGTGTTTGTAAATAGATAACCTTAAATATTTTGGGATGAGTGTAGTTTACAATGAACCAAAATTGAGCGGTTTACTATGAACCAGTGGTTCATTGTTGACTACATCGTTTGTTGTCAAGAACATACTAGCTATTTATTTTGATTTTGTGATTGGTAGTTCAAACTTGAACTTTAGTGTATTTCTAAACTCTGGGATGCCTCTGACATGGTTTAATGACTATTAACAATATTTTAAAGTTCGTAATTAACTATAACCCATCCAAACATTGCTTAAAATTAATAACTAGTTGGAAAGGCTTTAGTCAAACTGGCGTATGAGGACTTTTTATAACTGATTTGAAATATAAAAATGACCCCAACTGTTCACTCATCCCAAATTACGAAGTTCGTGTCGTATTTACTCCCGAACAAGAAAACTCTTTGAAAGATTATATTATCGAATGCGCTCAAAAGTTTTATGGAGTCTCAGCAAAAGAGGTTCGACGCATAGCTTATCAGATGGCAAAAATAAATGCTATTCAGATGCCTTTAACATGGGAGACCAATGAGATGGCAGGTAAAGAGTGGTTCCGTTCTTTCAGACAGAGGCATCCGGAATTAGCAGTCAGGAAGCCTGAACCTTGTAGCCTAGCGCGTGCAACGGCTTTTAACAAGGAAAATGTAAAGCGATTCTTTGATAATCTAAAAGAAGCATTGCAGCGCCACGAAAGTTTCAGTGACGGAACAAGAATTTATAATTTAGATGAAACGGCAACTACAACAGTACAACGTCCTCAAAAAATAGTCACTCTGAAAGGAACAAGTGCCTGCAAAGTTACAAGTGGGGAAAGGGGTACACTTGTAACAACTTGTTTGATTGTGAACGCACTGGGACAGGCTTTACCACCTGTCATGGTCTTTCCACGCAAAAATTTCCAGACGCATATGCTAAACGGTGCACCTAGTGGAACTTTAGGGCTAGCTACCTCATCAGGATGGATGAATGCTCAACTTTTCGTTGACGTGATGAAACACTTCATCAAAAATACTTCAGCGTCCAAAGATAATCCAGCTCTTCTTATCATGGACAATCATGAAAGTCATTTGTCGATAGAAGCCCTTGACCTTGCAAAGTCATCAGGAGTTACAGTTTTAACGCTACACCCACACACGACTGCAAAGTTGCAGCCTTTGGACGTTGGTATCAACGCCCCCTTTAAAACTTTTTATAATGCAGCAGTTGACTCGTGGATGATGAGGCATCCAGGAAAATCTTTTTCTATTTACCACGTAGCAGAGTGTGTTGGTCAAGCATTTTTAAAAGCACTGACTCCTATAAACATCGTGAATTCATTCAAAAAGTGTGGCATCCATCCTTTTGATGACTCCATTTTTACTGAGATTGACTTTTTACCGAGCAGTGTTACCGATAGGCCAGTAGCACAAGAAGTATTTGATGCTGAGACAAGAGATATCAACCGTAGATCTCCATCTATTTTAGATCCTCAACCACGACAACTAACTGTAGTCCCAAACGTCCAACAAAATACCGAACCCGCCTGGCACCATAGAACCGATGTTATCATAAATTCATCTCCACAATTACCAGAACCAATCGCAGTCCAAGATGGCCAACAAAACTTAGAACGAGATGAGGATTATGGAAACGATATCAGTCTAAATGACTCTTCTATCACACCACCCAAACAAAAGCAACCAGAGTGTTCAACGTCTAGTGGAAATTTCATTTCTCCTAATATATTTCGACGTCCACTAAAGGCTGATCCCCGAAAAGGAAATCGAAAAAGAAAACAAGGAAGAAGTATCATCGCTACAGATACACCTGAAAAGCAAGCCTTAAGTGATAAGAAAGCCTTAAGTGTGAAGAAAGGAAAGAAAGCTAAAAACGTTAAAAAAGATTTGTTCAGAGATAATAAAAAGCGTAAGGTCGTTCAAAAATTTCCGGATTCTGATACATCTAGTGAAGAAGATGAAGAGGATTTTTAGGCAAGTGGTTCGTCGTCTGGGGGAGAAGAATATATCAGCGATCAGGAGGGAGAAGATATTATATTAGACGATGACTTTCCTCCGCTTCCTAGAGATCCGCGTAAAGATGACTACGTCATTATTCTTTTTGTGACAAAAAAGCTTAAGGTTTACTATATTGCCAAAATTTTAACAATAATTCATGAAGATGATGCTGACTTCTTTGTGTCTTATTTGAAACTAAAGAGTAAAGTCCGGCAAACATTCACCGAACCAACTGAACCCGATTTAGCAGGAGTTAAGAGGGAGGATATTAAATATATTTTACCTAGGCCTAGAATTCAAGGTACAAGTCGCCGACAAGCTACATTCAAGTTTGCAGTTGACCTATCTTTTTTGAATTTTCGATATTAAATGTTTATTTTTTTTGTTGTTAAATTAGGATTCAAGGCACAAGTCATCGACAAGCTATATTCAAGTTTGCAGTTGACCTATCTTTTTTGAATTTTCGATATTAAATGTTTAGTTTTTTTTCTGTTGTTAACTTAGGATTAACTTACCAAAGTCTACTTATCTCAGGGATTTTTTATGATTTATGTTATATGACTGTTCATTTTAAGAAAAATATAAATATATTCGATACAAATAAATAAAACTGTCTTTTAATAATAATCCCAAAAATGAATAACTTTTTCTTAAGTTTACTAAAGATATTTCATTGTTAACTATCCGGTTCATTGTATACCATACCTACGGTTCATTGTTGACGACCAGGAGTCAACAATGAACCAATTCGCATTTTTTTTCTAAACCCTAATTTTTTTTAAAACTGCAATCTTTAATAAATTATTAAGCGCTAAATTTGAGAGTTCATTAAATTGCCTATCATTTAACGTCTCAAACATATCAATGACACTAAAAATGAATCAGTGAAAGGTTGTCAAAAAATTTGTGGTTCATTGGTGGACATCCTACCCTACTTAACCATCTAACGACTGCGCTCGAATATATTTAAATGGACTAAGACGGCCAAAATTCCAGAGCTCGAATATATAGCAGCGACGATATATTTTGTTCAACATTCTCTTTTATTTATGTTATTGCAAAAGTAGTTTTCATGAAAAATATGGTATATAATTTTTTTTAACTATAATAAATACAAATTTACAACTTTTTGTGCAATTTAATTTTATATCTGATTCTAAACAAATTCGAAAACTAAGAGTTGTAGATATCGACGGGGCCAAGCGATTGCTGTAATCAGGATCTTTATAGCTCCTATGGTTTTCGAGCTATGATGCAAACTTATAGTCTTTTAAATGAAAACGTATGTTTAAAAGCTTTTCAAAAATTTGTTTATGATTCAAAACTACCAGTAACACTTAAATTTTCATTGTTTTATCTCATATTTTTGAGTAATTACGTTTTAAAAATCACACCTTTAAATTTCGTACTCAAGTGCTTGCAAACGATTACGATTTTACGTAATTTAAAGAGATATTAGCTAAATATGGCCGCTATTTTAATCAATGTAGTAACGAAAAATTAAACGATTAGTACGTTTTCCATCGGAAATTAAAATTATTAAATAGATTTAATTATCATATAAAAATGATAACTAAATACAATAAGAAAATAAAATTTCAGTTTTAATTCATTCAAAAACAAAAAAAAAAAAAAAAAAAAACAAAAAAACAAAAAAAACAAAACAAAACAAAAAATACTCCGAAAAGTCACTGTTTGACAGATGATACATATGTGTCTAAACATATTTTTATAGTAAGTATTTTCAAAATAAATGAAAAGTTTTTTTGTGAAAGAACTTCTACTTTTTGATTTGGTTTTTAATAAAAAGAAAATACTATCGAATTTCAAATAATTTTACACTATTTGAGTACATTTATTAATAATATTTTCGTTTCTAGTTAACCTCACTTTGCTATTATTAAGAAACGCCAATGTCACTTTGTTGTATACATGTATTTTATTGTTCTCTAAATAAATAGAAGATAAATATATTTTTCAGTAAATTAATGAATAACTTCAAATTCTTTTTAAATTAGTTTACTTTAAATACTAATCTTTTAAAGTAATTTGATTTTATTATGCAAAAATGTTAAAAACTTGAAATATAAACATCTATATCATCCAACATCTATATTCCAAAATCTGAATTACTACCATTTGTGCTATAGATACAATAGTGGGAAACGTTCTTTTCTTGGATGTAATAGAAATGTAACCGACCAAAACAATGTCGATTGAACTAGCCTCAAATACATATGCGTATTTTTACCGCCTAATTGATAAATTAAAGAAAAATTCAAAAAATGAACTTGGGTAAACAATTTTTTTTTTCTTCATTTATGTTATTAATTGATACATTAAATCAGTTTTATCGAAAAAGTAACATATGGTCTCATTCAAAAATCTATAAGTTTGTATCATAGCTCGAAAACCGTAAGAGCTATAAAGCTCCTGACGATAGAAATCGGTTACCCCCGTCGATGTCTACAACTCTTATTTGAACAATTTTCGATTAATTCAACGGTTTGACTGTAATAAAAATGGCAACTCTCGAAAAACACATAGTATATATATATATATATATATATATATATATATATATATATATATATATATATATATATATATATATATATATATATATATATATATATATATATATATACAGGGTGGTCCAGAATTATGTACCGTAATTGCTGGAGCTGATAGTATGTTCAAAAATAATGGTACCTTTTCATTTACACTTTTTTCCAAAACTCAATAATAAGGGAGATAAAGTAGAGGGGTAAAATGTAGAGGGGTGGAACAAAACTGACTTCTTTTTTTAAAAAAAATTTTAGGCGCTTTTGATTACTGGATTCATATTCTAGGGGCGCGTATGAGCATTAAGATAATTAAATTTATGGTATCGGTTATTCGATCACTTATGATTAGGCGATAATTTGGAAATAGATATTTCTACTTTAAATTACTCGAAAACGGTAATATTTATCGAAATGTAACAAGTATACCTTTTTTGCGTGAAATTGTCTGAGGAATTATATTATCAGGGATTTTGTTTAAATAATTGCAAATTAAAAAAGAAACGACGTGATAACTCACACCTACCACCCAAAACCACCCCTTAGTCATGAGTGGTGGAATAAGTATTGACATAAATTTAATCCTTCTAACGGAAAACAAGTACCCCTAAAATATCAATCCGTTATTCAAAAGCGTTTGGAAAATATTTAAGAAATAATGGTTTTCGTTTCACCCCTTTACAGAGTTGTATCTCCCTTATTACTGAGTTTTGAAAAAAAGTGTACATGAAAAGGTACCATTATTTTTGAACGTACTACGAGCTCTACCAATTACGGTACATAACTCTGGACCACCTTGTATATATATATATATATATATATATATATATATATATATATATATATATATATATATATATATATATATATATATATATATATAGGCCCGGCCTGGCCCACCTGGACACCGGGACGGATCCCGGTGCGCCCTCCTTCTGGCAGAGGATCGGCGCCGTCACCCCTAAACGTTACATAAATTTTGACAGGCAGTAGAAAAGATGTCCTGAACAAAGTGGAAAGCGAAATCGTCATAGAAAAACTTTGTATAAGTAGTACAGAATTGAAACGAGTTCTTTCATACTGAAGGAAGGTTTTAATTAGGGATGGGAAAAAGCGACCGGTTTTAACCGAAAACCGGTTTTTCTGTTTCGGTTAACCAGTTTATTTCCGGTGTTTTTTTTTTTTTAATCAATAACCGGAGAAAAAAACCGGACAAATTATTTTAAAAAATTTAATAATTTAAGTCATTATTCAGTGGCCGGTGATTTGTCTTTATTAAAAAAAATTAATTAATTAAGTTCTTTAAAATTCTAATTCATTTTGTTAATTGTGGTTATTATGGCATGGAAAATAATGAAATCATGTTTTATTTTCAATATTTATTTTTATTTGCTTCAATATCCAAAAATAAAATCGATTGTCTCGGTCCAACTAGACAAACCAATACCAAGATTTAAATAAATAAAACAAAGAGGAAAGTAACAAGCAAATTTACCACATATTGTTATTAAAATTTCACTCAACTTTCAAAATGGCTTATTAATTAGCAATTTACTAGAATTTTTAAAAACTTCTAGATCATAATAAATTTAAGAAAATGGATAAAATTTTCATTTATCACTATCGAATATTTAGTAATATTATCGAATATTTAGTAATTAAATAAATTAAAGAAATATTAGCTTTCGGCCAAGTTTCTGGTACTTTTTCGGTTTGTAATATTTAACTTCTCATTAGAAGTTATTGTAATGGGTCCGATTTTACGAATCGCTAATTTTGACATATCTCCACGTTTCAAGGTCACTAGAATCCGAATACATCGTTTTTAGCGTGATGTCTGTGTGTGCGTTCGTTAGTTCGTTCGTGAATATCAACTCCGGACTAATTTCAGTAGATGCGTAATCAAAAAATGAAGACCGGATAAAGTTTTCAGCAAATTCGGATTAGCGGTTTGTTTTTTGTGATAAAAAGCGGAATTAATTTTATTAACATAACATAGATTATATGGATTTTTTACCATATCTTTATTATATAATGGTCTAAGAACCTTCCGTGATGTTAAAAACGCCAGTAAATTATTGTAAAATTTAATAAAATTTAAAAAAAAATTACAAAAAAAAAACTAAACGGAAAAACGAAATAAGAAAATTTTTGTGAAATATTTTTTGCCTCGCGTATCTTGAGAACAAATGATGTTATCATTTGTTTGATAAGGGTGGAGTCCCCGCTCTTAGGTACAGAAGGCGAAGCCCCCGGTGTGGTGCAAGGGGCAAAGCCTCTATCGAGGGTCCAGAGGAGGAGTCCCCTGAATTAGAAAAAAAGTTATTCATTTGCAATAGTCTTTAAGGGCATCCAATGGGAAATTGACATTGTGGATAAACCTGTCCCCCAATTTTTTTATTAAAGAGACAATTTAGAGATAGTATCCAATTTGAAGGCATATATTTATAAAATTCGTTTGGAATTAAGTCCGGTCCTGGCGCTTTTCCCAGCTTTATTTTATTTAGAGCTAAAGTGAGTTCTGATTGTGTAATATCAGTATCTAAGTATGGATGTAATACATCAAAGTAAGTAATATTGTTTACAAGGTTATGTGACTGATATAAATTTAGAAAATAATTTTGGTACCTATATGTCAATATTGATAAAGTTCATGTTTGTACAAGATGGTTTGTTTCTAAATTTGTTTATAATTGACCAAAATTGTCTTGAATTATTAGAAATTGCCAGCTGATTAACAATATCATTCACATATAATTTTCTTTTGTTTTTCACAAGGTTTTTATATTTTTTCTTAGCTGTAGTGTTGTTTTTTAAATTTTCGTCCAGAAACCCCTCTCGACGACATATTTTTAGAAATGATTTGGCATTTAATTTGGATTGTCGACATTCAATATCGAACCATGGTTTATTTACTTGTTTGCATGGATTGTATCGTTTTATTGATTTTAACTGTAACTGTGTTGCTGCGTCATCAGTTGCCAGGATCAAACTTCTATACAAATTATCCGAGGTTGATTTCTGAGTATTGAATGAGGTTGAATGAGTATTCCAAGTTTTTATTTGGATCCCATTTTTAAAGTGTTTTTATTGACTGTTTCAAAGTCGAATTTAGAAAATTTTTGATCAAAGTTTCTTTCCATTATTGAATTATTAACATCCAAATTTAAAATTAAAGGAAAATGATCAGACCCCGTTAGAATGCGGTTCTCAACAGTTAAATCTTTAATTAACGATGTAGAGTAAGTGTCACAGAAAGCAAGATCTGCAATGCTACAACCTGTAAAAGAAACATACGTGTACTGGCCTGGACGATCTGACATCGTCTTCTGTTTAACAAAATAAAACTGTTAATTTCCATATATTCGATAAGTTCTCTTCCCTCTTTATCAGGATCATTTACACTTTCACGAACATTGTAGAGGTATTCGTTATTTAAGATATCACTTGAAAGCTGATTTTCATTACCAACATGGCAGTTAAAATCACCAAGTATCAGAACACTGTAACTAGAGAACCTTTGTTTAATTTCATCCAACATGATTTGAAATAATTCAACAAATGTTGATATAAAATTCTTAGACTTCACATACACTACTATTAAAATTAATTTTAAACAAGCATTACATAACTCAACAATTAACCATAAATTAGACGAATCAATTAATTTAGCGCTGAAGAGATTCTTTTTTATAAACATGCTTATACCACCACTCGCCCTTCCGCGGCTTTTATCCCTAATAGTCATAGTGTGAAATGCAACTTAGTCTTTTAAATGTACCGATGAAATATTTTAGAAAGGCATTAGCCAGGTTTCACATAAGCACAATTTTTCACATTTGATACTATTTTCAAATATATCACTTACATTAGAAAAACCATGCACATTCCAGAACACTATAGACTGAGGAGTTTCTTGCAATAGTTGCTATTGGGTAAGGCTTCTCATTATGGTGGAGTTTTCTGATGTTTGTTCTCCATGAAAAGCAGCTGATATTGAGCTTTGACGTAGTTTTCGTTTCTTAATTGTTTGTTCTAACACAGGGCTTTTGCCTTCTTTTTTAGTATTTGAATCACTGGCATTTATCAAATCACCAGATTCACAAATTGTATTTTCTAACAAATCATCTACATCTTCCGCTTTATAATGTTTTTCGTTCACAATCAGCGTATCATACTTTAAAAATACTTGATTATGAGTTCCTTTCAGAGTTTTCTTGTAGGCAATTAATTTTTTTCTTTCCTCCATCACTTGTTTGAAAAATATTATAATATTGAACTAGTTTTATTCTTTTGCAATATTCTTATGCTTTCTATTTCATTTCTGTCAACGATCACTTCCAAATATGTCGTAGTAAAATTCATAATTACTTTGCATAGATTTTCAAAGTCGTCATTTTCTACGAGTAATCCTTTGAGAATTAAGTTTTTTCTCTGAAGTTCACGATCCATTAACTTTATTTTGTTTGCTTGATTTATAATAGTTTCTTTCATTTGTTTTTCACTATGCGTTTTTCAAAAGTCTTTAATTTCATTATTTAAAAGTGCCACGTTTTCTTCTAAATCTAAAATTTTCCTTTTTAATTCTTTTAAATCATCTTTTATAGATATGGGATTTGATCAGTGTCTTTTTTGATATCTTTTAACATTTTTTCAATTTTTTCCATTTTAAATAGACGATAATCAGTTTAATAGATTTTAACACAACAATTATTTTAAAATGTGTCGATTTTAGCAATTATATAATTATAAAAAAAATGACAATAACAACCAATAAATTGAACACGTCTTTACAGTACAGAGGTTAATTGCGTACTCCTTTAAAAGCTAATAAAATTACTATTACAAGATTAAAAGTACTACTAGTAAATATTAATCATTAATCAATATTAAATAAATTTTCTGTAATTTTCACGAGCAAAATTCAAAAAACAAAAAAAAAAAAAAAACTCATGACCAAAGCGAACTTACTACTTCCTTAAATTTTTATTAAAAATTTTCGAAAATACTGACTTCTTTCGCAACTTAAATAATTAATTTTGACTTCTTTGCAAATGATATGTAGGTACTATTTTATTGGATTTTGAACTTTTTAAACCAAAAAATTGCAAAAAAGTATAATTTTTTTTTTAAATCACCCACATTATTGTGTAATACATAAATATCAGTAAATATATTACAATATAAAAAAATTATAACAATATCTATTACAAAAAATACTATCTGTAGATAGGCACCTATGACAGTTTTATGTTTATGAAAAAAAGGACTTATAAATCCATTCATAAATCCATTTACGTTGGGTGGTCGAATAGATAGATATACTTACCTATATTTGTTATGGCGGTAGATTACGACACAGAGATTAGATGAATTTAATGTGAGATTTAACAACACGAACGAGAAGAATCTCACACCAGGATATCAGCAAGATGAATGACAAGAAAGGAATATATTGTTATTGATACAAATCTATATACGAAAATAATCCTGAGAAAATTCTAAACAATTTTTGTGAAAACGTATAAGATTTCCAAGAAAGAATTCCTAAATATATGTACGTACAGACGTATTATTTTATTGGAATTTGAATCTGATATTGAAGTATAAGATTTTTAATAACGTAATCAACAAACGTTTTGATTTAACAAATTTAAAATTTTCTAACAACTCGTAAAGGTGGATATTTACCCCCTTACCATTAAAAGTTGCGCATTCTCAAAACCTTATATGAATCATCATAAACGAAAATCATTATTATTCCAGTAAAACAGTGAACTGAACTAATTCTTCTGTTGTTACTTCGAGCAGAATCTTTAGTGAATTTACAAAATCGAAATGATCACATCCTAATATTAAGAGCATCTTTACTTACTTCCGCACGCATAATGAGGAAAATAATAATAATAATAGTAATAATAATGATAATAATAATAATAATAAACACAAACACAAACAGTCCTTTCCCTTCCCTCTGTCCCTAATCCTACCTATTCTCTGAGGACATGAAAACGAACTAGGCATTCACAGCCGTCTGTCATTGAGCCAACATCTACGCTCCCACAAAAGTCTCGTCGTACGAACCAGTGTACACCAAAATAGACGCATAACACCTCGTTTCAAGCAACAACAACAACAATATAAGGAGTGATGTGACAAACCCGTCCGTGAATGTACTACGGTACTTTTACGGATTGGTTTGGCACATTACCCTTCCACAGAGCCTAATACCTTGCATAATGCCGGTATAGATGAATGTTACCCAGTACTGTCCTACTGAGTAGTGAGCGCCAGGTTGGCGTAAAAGTCTATAATAATAATAAAGTTTATCGTTACACAAGTGTTAATTTTTTATATAAACTTAACATACTATGGAAACCTTGCTTTCATAAAGATTTTCTGCAATTTATCTTCTCAATTGGACGGCGTTATGTAATAACAGATTAAGCGCCAAATAGATTAAGGTAAATAACGATACATCTTCTTCCCCATTGAGGAGAAGATGTGCCGTTATTTACCTGAGTTAATTTGGCGCTCAATCTGTTATTACATAACGCCGCTCAATTACCTATGTCATAGTAAACCTTACGCAGCGACAGACATATGCCTACCAAATCTTAGTCGCCTGGATCACATCGCCTATCTTCCATTGTTATTATAACGAAATATATTGAAGATATTAAAGAATGAAAAAAAAAATTAAATAAAAAATTCGTCAAATGCGTGTTTTTGACACGCACTAAGTAATGTCATCTCAGTGGAAGTGTTAATTTATGATTTTTTGTTAACTCTATAGTTGTTAACTCTACAGCCCTCTTACGTTTATTCAATATGGATGTAAAACTCAATAATTATTCAGTCACACAATCATAATAATATGTCATCTTCGATGACATAATAATGAGTGTTAGACTCCAGAATTATTATTACTGTGGACATTACAGTAACTGCATAATAATATTTCCGACAAATTACCACTAATATCTCTTTTGAAAATTATCTTCAAATAATTTACAATTTGGTGGGCTAAATCTTGAGACTTTATGAAAATACTAAATGTAGGCTAAAACTTGAAAATGCTTTAGCTTTAACGAAATTTGTAATAGTTATAAGCTAATAAAAATGTTAGCGGTTAGTTACTGTTTAGTGTTTAATAATATTTTATATTGTTCAAATTATTTATCTTACCTAAAACATCCTTGATGTCTATTATTTAAAATTATATTAGATTGAACACATTGTCAGTATCCATAGTAAGGATGTAGCACCATGTCAATAACGAAAAATCTCATATTTAATGAATTTTTTCTTTAATATAAAAATAAAAATAAATATACATTTGCACACTAACAGAATCCTTACAATTAAAATAATATTTCATTTATTAAAAATTGGATTTAAATAATTTTATCTTACTTTCATTGTTACTACCCACCAATAAGTTTCTGTCCTTTTCAGACTACTAAAATTTAATAAATCTATGGAAACCCAAACAAATGAGAATAAATCTATACATATAATAAAACTGTAACGAGACCGTTTCTGTACATGCAATATTTTTTGAAAATTGTACTAAAACTGTAAATAGTTATCGATTTTTAAAATTTTTGTTTGTCTATCTTTCTGTCTGTCTGTCTGTTCCACGCATCAAGCAAAAACTACTGGACGGATTTTAATGAAATTTGGTGTGATGATAACATATTACCTGGGTCAACATCTAAGATACTTTTTATTCCGGGAAAATATCTCATTCCCACGGGAAAATGGAAAATCTATTTTGAGCATGTACATTGTACACACATTACGTAAAAACTACTGGATGAATTTTAATGAAATTTGGTGTGATGATAAATTTTTATCTGGATCAACATCTAAGATACTTTTCACTTCGAAAAAATGTCTCATTCGTATGGGAAAATGGAAAAACCATTTTGAGCATGTACACAATTACGTAAATTTACATATTTCATAATTTCATAACTATAGTAACAAAATGTAAATAATAAATTGAATATTGTAGGTACTATCGGTTTGGAAATTTTTCTGAAACTGAAATCAAAGAAAATGTCGCTAATTTTGTACCGAAAAATACAATAAATACACAGTTGTCAATTTGGAAACAATTTAATGCATTTTGTGTTGCAAGAAACTACAAATTGGAAAAAGAAACTACTCAACGTTTCGCGTGAACAACGTCACGGATACGGCTAGTTTTAAAATAAAAACAATTTAAATCTCATTTAATATGCATTTAATTAATAGTATCTAAATATATTTTGTATTTGTGTTGCCTCAAAACCAACCTTCTGACGTTAAATAGACAATTCTGGTTCTAACTTGATGGCTTTTAATCTTGAACTCGGCTTGCAACTAATTTACTATTATTTATTGGTCGCATTTTTGTTATTGACTCCGTATGTGCGTCCATAACCGTAACTGCTTCAATAAAGTCCTACTTATAAAATATATTTATGTTAATTCGAATCGGTAACGAGATCGCCATAGAAGTTTTTACTTCTGTCGTGTGAACTTAAGCACATTCACAACTTTTTTTATTAATTAACGAATCAATATTAATTAATAAAAAAATTCCAAAGTTCCAATATTTGAAACCAAAATCCTTTTTTAATTTCAAAAACTTGAAATTAAATATTCATTCCAAAACCTTGAATCTCACATCGACTTTCTCGACTGCATTCATTGATAACTTTCTAACAATTTATTCTAAGTAACAATTTATTTATTTTAAACTATGACGTATTCAAAAAATACTAAAGAATAACCTCGATTTCTTTTTTGAAAAAGAAAAATACTTACATGTGACTTCTACCGCAATTTTTATAAACCTATTTGTACTTTTATCTATTAAAGAATGACATTACCTATGGCTACAAATCACCTACAAATAAAAATAGTAAAAATACCTTTTTTGTAAGGGAAAATGAAAGAAGATACCGAAATGAAGTCAAAAGGCATTCATTGCCTGAATGCTGACATTAGCGTTAAAATACAGTATGTATGCGACTATATGTGCACCTTTGTAGGTAAATGCATACATCACGTCATAATACCTATATGGAGTGATCTTTTCAAATGTTTTGTTGATGTTGTAAAAGTCATTTTATAATAGGATACCTCACATGTCGACTCAACGTGTGTTTACGTTTGTCGTAATATATTGGCGTCAAACACTCTTTCATTACCAAAATGTTCACCTCTACATATTACATGACAAGGATAAAATAGAATTACAAGTATTAGAGGATATCTGGGTAAATTTCTAAATTTTTATATTAATCCAATCGATAGAGACAACAAGGACATTTGCCATGTAAAAGATGCAGTAGAAATATTCTTGATATATGTTGTTTAAATATCAGCTCTGATGAATATTACAAGTTCTCGATCTCGAAGATGGAAGACGCGAACTGTTTTGTTGGATTTAATATGGAAGAAATTTGTAAAAGATTTTGTCTTAAAATAATTGAAGTATTTTCTAACACCTTTTCTCTAAGTTCCTTCAATTCTCATAAAGTCCGAAAAAAAATCGAAAAAAGGACATATATATATATATATATATATATATATATATATATATATATATATATATATATATATATATATATATATATATATATATATATATATATATATATATTATAATATACGTACATATATATATATATATATATATATATATATATATATATATATATATATATATATATGTTACGCTCACAGACCACAAACGATCATCGAGCGAAAAAATCCACCAAAACGCTTTGTGGTCTCTTAAAATTATCCACAACGCGAAATTCGGGTTGTGGCACTTGTAAAGACAGCCACAACACGTTGTAGCTACTTTAAAAAGACTGCAACGTAAAATTCGCGTTGTGGCATTTGTAATATTTGTCCATTACGCGACGTGGTCATTAAGAAAAGCCGTAGCGCGTTCTGGACATTTAGTTGATGCAACCACGACATGATGAACAAATTGTTTTTGTCAATCGGTGCATTGTAATAAAGTACCACTGAATTTGTGTTCATGCCTGTCAATTCAAGTCCTAAGCGTATGTGTAGAAAACTGTAGCTAGCAGTGTGTCCAGAGTGTGTCAGATATCGCTTAGGTGATTCAGTCGTCCGCACCACTTATATCGGTACGGACATTGATTGTTGCAACCAGAGAACAAGAGAACGAACATTACTATCTCTATACTAGGGAAACGAGCGCAACCATAAAGGATAGAAAATTGCTGCCCCCACCAAGCTATTACGGTACATATGGGGATACATAAAACACAGTTACTAAAGAAAACTATCAGGGTTGGATTAAGGGAATTTCAAAAATATAAGAAAATGTTACAAATTGTATTTTTTTACTTTTCTATTAAAATTAAGGAAAATAATTTGTTAAACTATAGTATTAGTGAGAATAATGAAACTGATGAAGCATTTTAGTTGGAAAATTCCCGTAAAATGAAAGAAAAATTATGAACATTTTGAAATGTCAATAAAATATGAAGACAAATTATGGCAAAAATTAATAATGTGCAAGCTAGTGAAAATTCTTTAACTGTTCCAATTGTACTTTAAATTTCATTATAAATAAATAATTATAATCATTTTTAGCCTAATTGTACTTACCGCACTCCTATTTTCACACCTATTTTACTTACCATATTGTTATTTTTTGATTGTTATGGATATAAACAAACGTTCGGGAAATGTAGCTTACTAGCATTGTCAACAGCATCGGTAAATGCATAAAAATACACGATCGTGCAAAAAAATAATGTACTATATGAAACTAAAAAGAACTTATTAAAAATAAAGTAAATGTAAAAAACCACGTTTTTAGAAGTAACTTTACTTTAAAAAATAAAATACATTTCTATTGTCCTTGAAATAAAATTAATTTATTGTATGTACTGGTGATGTAATTGGTTCCGACGTAAAAGACAATGACGATGTTCTTCGAGAAGAATCGAAAGTTTTTTGAATCAGTGGACGTTGACATCAAATCTATATTCATTTTCGATAAAGATGACGAACAACGTTCTGTTTCAAATTCTGACAACAGAGGTAGATTTTCTTTAAAATCAGTTTGCGTAGCTTTATCATTTGTAGACTGAAACTAAAATTAATATGTAAATATTAACTAAATTTTTATGCTGCTATAAATATGGTAACACTTACTGGTAAATATAATGTAGGAACTGCTCCCGGTACCAATATACGCATTCCCGTCTTTGTTGTATAAATGTCGCCATCTTTAAAATGTTTGGAACAAATTCTGGCATGTTTTGATGGAATCCAGTCGGGAGGTCTATTTATTGCATCAACCCATGCTAACTTTGTTTGTACATCTCTAGGAAAACTGGAAAATTTAAATTAATGTAAATAATATCAAGTCAATATTATAAATATGATAATTTCAAGAACAAATTAATATAATTACAGCAATATTTTTTAATATTAATCATATTTAATAATATTAATTAATATAATTCCAGCAGTTTTTAATTTTTATAAAGTATAAAAAATGATATTTTTACATTCAATTGAACAATTTTTAGTTATGTTTTTCACCTGAGGATGGTGTAAAAGCCGAAAGTCGACTCGTGTTTTTCTATGATTTTGCTGTGAAAAGTGACAAAGCAACGATCCCATGTTTTAAAAATAATATATTTTATGATAAATTGAATGAGTTTATGACGACAAGTACAGACGGTAATTTTTTTTTAACCAAGAAAAACTGGCACAAAAACGACCTTTTCGTAAATAATAACCGTATTGAGTGTTAGGAGCATTTAACTTATGGATATTTTCTGCACGAGACAATGGAAAGTAATTTTTAACTCATGTTCTTTTTTTGCCATCTCAATAATATTTAAGCAAAATTTGGTCAAGTCCCGTCTATTCGTTTATTTTAATTCCTTATTGGATCTCTAAGACCCTGACGGGTAATTTTGATCTCACGTTCACTTCTCCCATATCTTAATTGTATTTAAAAAGAAAAAAAAATTAGTTAAAATCTGCCCAACCACTTATTTTAGGCGATATTTGGGTCTCCGGGACTCTAAGCAACCTAATGTAACATAGCCTATGAAAGTCTAGAATTGTTTAATAGTAAACAGTGAAATTGTTTAGCCTTCAAAATTGGTTGGGTAATTGATTTTGAGCGCCTTTCAAGTCCCCAGGCCCCTGAGGGACGCCCTAATTTCATATAACATGGTCTATATTCATTTGGAATAATTTAGCTTTTTAACATTAAAAAAAAAAAATTCAAAATCGATTAGGTAGTGTATTTTCGGTACCTTTTGAGTCTTCAGGGCTTTGGAGAATCACATGATCTCATATAACGTAGTCTAAATAAATCTGGAATACTTGCCTAACATTGGGAAAATTGTTTGAGTAGTTTTCTTTAGGTTTTCAGAGTCCAGGGGATCTCATAATCTTGTATAACATAGCTGTCTAATAATGAACAAATTTTCAAAATCGGTTGGGTAGTTTATATTTTCGCGCTTTTTGGATCTCCAGGACCTTGGGAGACTTGATAATCTCATATAACATAGCCTATGTCAATCTGGAATAGTTATAGCTAGTTCTTTAACAGTAAAAAAATTATCAAAATTGGCGCAAAATATCAAAATTTGGAAAAAATTTTCAAATAGGTTTCTCGTACGTTTTCGTAATAACAAAGCCTATATTAATTAATTAAATCTGGAATAGTTTAGCTATGAAACAAAATTTTTAAAATCGGTCCAATACGATTTTTGAGTTTACTTCAGACATACAAACTGTCTTTACTAAAAGATTGATCGATCGTTAAGAACTTACCGATTTCCACTTTCAACATTTTCCTATACAGGTAATGAATCTTTTTTCCATGGATTTCCTTCGATGGAAAGAGTAACATTTCGTCAATTTAAAATTTTCGTCTATCTCTCATAGTTTTTGAGATATCTTAAGAAATACGATTTGAACCCTCCGGGACTCTAAGCAACCTAATGTAACTTGCTTCTTGCCTATTCTATACACCAGCGAAGTTTCATCAATGTGAATTTTACTCTGGGTACATCTCCTTGTCAGTTAATCTACGAGTATATTCAATGTTATAACCATTGACAAATTTTGTCAAAACGGAAAAATTCTCGCAAATTTCCAAAAAAAAAAAAAAAATTAAGTTAGTAAAATAAACAATTTAGTAAAATTTTGGGGGCCTATGCCGCAGCGGGGCCTGGGACAGACCGCCCCCTCGCCCCCATCGGTACGCTACTGCTCCATATATAAAATTATTTTGAATGTGATTTGATATTTCTAATCTCAGTAGATCTGGAGATATCCATTAGTCTAGACGCCAACATACGTACCTTACATTAGAGATGTTATGGATATCCGTAAGCGTAACCGAAACTACCGGATATCCGAAATCGGCGCACACTAGTTCGCTCCCGCGGTCAGAAAAGCCTGAAGGGTCGTATACTAGTTCGCTCCCGTGACCGGATACTAGTTCGCTCCCGCGGTCAGAAAACTTTGAAGGGTAATACCTATACTAGTTCGCTCCCGTAACTATGTACACAAATTGAACAGCAAAACGAGAATGCTTTTATTTATGTTTTATAATTTAATTTACATGACATACATTTTACAAAGTCGAATCTACTTATTACATTTTGTTCCAATAACGAAATTTTCCCTTCTACAAATTCCTTAAGCAAATTAACTGCCTTGCGATACACTTTTTTCTGTTGATGAACACTGCGAATTTTAATATATGTATCAGTTTGAATATTTTTCAAATTTTCAATAAATTGAAATATATTTGGATGGTAACTGTAAAATAAAGAATTAAATTTTTAACGGAAACTTTCGCATGAATTCGTTGTCCGTTCAAGAGATGAACTATTTTCGGCCCACATATCGGGTGGAAAATCTGAATCCTCGGTTGAATATGGTGAAAAAAATTTTTATTTTTTCAAAGTTTCACTTAAATATAGAGAGATATTACTTTTCACAAACTAGTTTTCGAATGATTAAGTCATCTTTAAGTGAAAAGTGAACTGAACTGAATTCAGTTTGGATAAAAGAATATATATATATATATATATATATATATATATATATATATATATATATATATATATATATATATATATATTAAAGACAATAAAAGAACTAAAAGAAATTGTAAAGAAATGGGGAAAACCCAGAAGAAAGAAACAAATACGCGTGTACCCGAAACAAGTAACAAATTAGGAATTTGATGTTGAACGAGTTTTAGGTAGAAAGCAAATAGTGGACGGGAAGATTAAATAATGAATATTACCAAAGATTTTAAAATTTAACTTGAATAATTATAAATATAAGGTTGAATAATATATCTACATAATTGTAGCAATTAAATTTTGATATTCACCATATTCATTACGGATTTTCACAAAGTAAAATTATCTACAATTAATTCCTAATTTTTTTTTAAATCCTACCATATGCTACTGATTTTGGTGCATCAAAAACAAATGAAATTTGAACTAACGTAAATAAAACACAACACACTAAATGTCCATTATTAACTGTAATTTAGAACTCTTTTAAAAATTCGAATTTTAAACATTGTCATTTAGGTAATTAATTTTACCTGTCAGTAGATAACGAGTTGTGGATATCGGAAATTTGGATACCCCACAAAATTTCCATAATATTCTATAAATCCCAGTAAAATTCTATGCTTCTTATATATATATATGGAAAAATATCAGGCTTGAAATAAGACTAAATTTAGAAATCAATAATTCCGCTAAAATAAGTTTCAATTTATCTCCTGACTGGTCTAAATTATTATTGTGGTCAATAGTCCCCTACAAAAAACTCAAAAATGAAATACATTGGGTATATTGAACAAACAACAGTTTTTGTCATCATCAACAAAATAATGTTTTGACAATCGTCGCTGTTATCGTGTGGTTATTTTTTTTTTAAAATCATAAAATTTTGCCGAATTCTAAAGAGCTGCATGCTGAGTTGTTTATGTTTATTATATAAGGATAAGGTTTATGTTCTGTTCATCTTGTTACCTTTCCAAACATGTACATGAATTTATGACCATTAAAAGTTAATAGATTTCTATTTTTTAATTACATATTACCTTACCTACAGGCATGCTCCTAACAAGAAGATGTACCCAGTGTAAAATTCGCAATTTTGATGAAACTTCGCTGGTATGTAAAATAGGCAAGGGACCCGTATTTCTTTTATCGGCCATCTTCCACGTTTAAAGAGTGAAACCAGGCCCTAAAGTTGGAGGTTCAAATCGTATTTCTTAAGATATCTCGAAAACTATAAGAGGCAGAAGAAAACTTTAAATTTACGAAATGTCATTCTTTGAAAGACCTATTCACCAGTAGGTTAAACCAGGGTCAGATTCATAAGAGGAGCTGGAGGGGTGAAAATAGGGGTAAATTTTTTGTACAGCCTGAGTGGTTCAATATATCTTGAACCCCCAACTTTAGGGGCTGATTTCACCCCCTAACCGTAAGAGATGGTCGATAAAAAACATACGGGTCCCTTATTTTTGTCTATTCTACACACCAGCGAAGTTTCATCAAAATTGTGCATTTCACTCTGAAAAAAAATTGTAAAATCCTCAAAAACGACTAGATAAAATAGAGGTGTATTTTAGGTCTTATTTAGGTGTGCTATTAAAAAATTAGGTGTTCTTACCGTTTTCGAGAAAACATGAAAAACAAAAGGGATGGTTTGGTTTACGTAAACCGAGCCGTCCCATAGATAAAAAAGAGTGTTTTGGGTAATTTAAAGTTTTCTACTATGCTGACAAAAATTTTGTAAAATGAAAAATTTAAGAAAAATCCTACAAAACATTTTAAACCGCAGCGCGGTGAATAACGTTAAAAACGTTATAGACAGCATGTCCACTGTTTGTTGAATATTATACAGTTTGTTATGTAATTGAATAGAAAAATGTCACAATTTTTCTTAACATTCCCAGCGCCTCCACCAGCACTACAATAATGATGTTATGAATACGATAACTTGTTATAAATTTAGGCAACTATGTAAATACACTGATTTCTCGTTGTGAGCAACTTGAAATAGAATCATATATCTTACTCTTTTTAGATAATAAAATTCGCATATACATAAAAAGAGTAAGGCATATGATTCTATTTCTTCGAAATCTGCATTTTTGTTTTATAAATTTAAAAAGCTGAAAATTTCTTCATGAGTGAGTTAGTATCCAAAGTGTGCCATTTAGGGATTCCACATTCCATTTACTTCCACCGTTTTTTCACCAAAATTTCATGAGTTTTTCGTGCTTTTTGCTAGATCTAATACGTCCACAGACTCCCTGAATAAATCTAGAGGGTAGGAATTTTGTATATGAATTGAGTTAGAATCCAAGGTGTGCCTTTTGGGAGTTTCAATATTTAACCCTCACCGCTACCATTTTAGTACTCCAAAATTGTTTAATATTTAAACAATAACTATGACCACCCATTTTCTAGTTATGACCCCGAACTTTTGTTTCTCTTATAGAACGTGAAGTATACATTGGCACAATCAACTGACTTTTTTCTCCCTTTTCTATCAGTATGTCATATATTAGACCTATCTTGAAAAATAACCTCAAAAATCTAAAAAAACTCAAAAATTTAGAAATAATTTACTTTAGTAGGACATGTGAGTAGTTTAGTTACTGAACTAGAGAAAAATTATTTATTGTTTAAAAGGTTAAAATAAAACTTTAAAACCGTTCGTTAAAATATTCAGGAAAGTTCCTTATTTAATTTTTTTGTTGGTCATTAGTTTTGTTTCTCTGTTTATAATTATAATATATTCTGTTTAAAATTACTTTATAATAATTCTAACCTATAAGATTTTTTATTTTGAAACTATGGCGTAAGCCGTAGATAGTTTGAAAATTTAAGACTGTCTCAAATTCTGAATCCTTTGTCTTAAACTATCAGTTCCCTGCTTGTGATCTTAGATATGTTATTTTACTTTTTATTTATTTTTAAACTGGGCTTATTTAGATTCTGAATTGAATTTCCAAAATTTTTGATGTGCTAAAGGGCACTCCAGAAAATCTAGAAAAGTTATCTATTGGACAAAAACAGCTTTTGCTGAAATTTGTAAAATCAACTTGTTAAATATGCTCTTACGATGCGATGGAAGAAGGATATTATAGATTAAAGTCTCGAGATATCAAACTGTTAGCATTTAATTTCCTGTAATCTTCGTGTGCCTAGATAATGCTATACTTGGGCACACGAAGATTGTGCGTAGTTAAATGCTGGCCATATTTTGTGTTCAATCTGCGAAGAATAAGAATTTTTTTGAAGAATAACTCTATCTCGAATTAGAGAACCTGGGTGTCTCAATTTGGGGTACTGTCTTCATTTTTGTTAAAATCAACAAAATTTGTTTTACCTTTAGTTTTTTTTTTTTTTAATGCCTATAAAAAAAGTTGTTTTAGTAAGAATAAATTAATTCTTTTGACTTTTAAGAAAAAGTATTACAAATTTGGTTCCTAATGCCCTGTTTACACATTTGAAATGTATTTCTAGGCGTGTTTGTAGTAAGCACTCGCACTTGCACTAATCAATGTGTAAACGCGCTATAATATCTAAAGTCTTATATACAAATATTATCATCAATAGCTTGACTTCTGTAAAAATGTATCTTTGCAATTAGTGAAAGAATGGTTCAGAAAGAAAATTAAAAAATAGTTTTCGAGCAACTACCATGTTAAATAATTCCTAATAATTAACAAATCAAACTAAATTGAACAGTTTAGAAAATTAAATATTTATTTATATGCTAGTTATAATATGATAACATGTATGCGCTAGAAAGAGACAGATGATACGCCGAAACACATATCATCATATGTATACAATAAATGGTTAAAATGAAGTCATATAAATCAAAATATGGAAAAAATTAACATTTCACTTGATACAAAATAATAACAGAGTCGCGCCATAGCAATCTTCTCAGTCCACACACTCTAAATACACATCATATACAAATAAAGGTACACAAATATATCAAACTAAAGAAAAAAAAGGAAATTATTCTAAATTTAAAATAACAAACAAAAATATCTTCCAGTACAATAATCAACAGAAAAAAGATAAAATCAGTACTCAAATCATATGCGAGAAAAGGATAAACATATCAAATATAATAATTCACACTGGCTATAATAAATAATTATTTTCCTTTTGTTCAAAATAAATTACAAATGGCGGAATCTTTTTTTTGTGCCCATGATACCAGCGAACAAACGTATTATACGTTATGCAGCTGTTATTTCTTCCATGGACCAATCAAACGATGGACCCATGGTATATCTAAGACGGGCGGTAATAAATGAACGGAGCCGAACAACAGAGTGCAACTACATAACATTATGTATAACAGGCGACTAGAGCAACGCAAGCACCCAAACCGAACAGTGAACGTTAAAAATGTTTCATTTGAATTATCAACATAATATTAGTTATAGACACACCACACATATGTGTAATTTAACCGCATCCCTCTTTTTATCGATACAAAAGGTGCTTACCTCATCATAACCTTTGTTTGCTGTCAAAAGAACTGATAGGTTAGGTTAGGTCTATGTGTCTTTCGTTACGTATACAAATTAATATAGAAAGCCTATTTTGTGTAATAATGGAAATTATTTAAAAAAAAAAAAAGAAACAGGTAAAGAATTTTTATAGTTAAGATGTAGTTTTTGATTAATCCATGTTATAGAGTCCAGATGATGCAGCAATATTTGTTGTTAAAAATATTATCAATTTTTTTAATGAAGCCAATCTTCAATTTCAATCCAATCACAGAATGTGATGAGAAATTGGAGATAATCCGGACTACACGTAAGTAATATCATTTCTGATTTTAATAATTATTAATTTCACTATATCCCTCTTAAAATAAATATACCCTTGTTACAACATCCTGTGTAACATAGTGAATTTCTCAGGACCTACTTTTAAAGGGGGAAGGTCCTCCAGAACTTTCAAATTTTTCATTTTTTGTTTTGCTTTAAAAGTTCATTTGAACCTTAAAGAATATATTTCTAATGTTTTAATCCCAACAGAAGGATTATCTTAGATAACGATAAACTGCTTTTAACTCTACTTTTCAAGAACGAAAACTTTTTGTAGCGTTTTTCTCCAAACAGGTTTTTTTCCGCGCCGTGGAACATAACTTAAAAAGTTATTAAGGTATTAACTTGAAATTTTGTAAAGATATTCTTTAAGATATTGGCCTTTGCATATACCTAAAATTTTGCATAAATTATTAGTATAAATATTGTTTATAAAAAAAAAGTGGAATTTTTTTCTTTTTGATTTTAAATTGTGAAAAAAAAATTCTCATCAGAAATAGGTATATGCAAAGCGTAATGACTTATTTTAATAAAATTTTTTTGTCCGATTGAATTCAGTTGATTACTAGAGGCTGGGCATTCCACGGCGCAAATTAAAAGAGTCAACTTGAAACAGCTGTAGCGCCGCTATTTTTTCTTTTTTTTGCATAAAAATTTATGAGTGAATACACCATAACATTTACTATACTATGTAACTTCATTTGATACAATAAATGTATCCAGTTTCTTAAAAAAAATTATTATAAAACCTGTTGTGTGGAGAACCCTCCCCCCTTAAGTTCAAGTATTTCAGTTCAAAAAACAAAATTTTCAATATACATACCACCAGACTTAAAATAACTAACGGCTCTGATAGATACATATCGTTCAAAAACGAGGTTTTGGCGGGTCGTAAGCCGATTAGGCCCGATGTCGGTACGCTCCCGCTCCGGTCTCGCTCCGAAATAATCTTGTTGTGTTCACATTACAGTGTTGATACCATGCTGGTACTTATTCGTTCTCCATTCACATTATCATGCCGCTCTCGGTACGCTCCTAGTACGATACAAATATCTCTTCATAACTAAATGCAAGCGGAGCGAAGTGGAATTAAAAAAGTATTTACACTATAGGTACAAGTCAAAACAAGTCTTATATTGCTCCGATAAAATATTACCTGAGTGGTATTGGTATTGGAGCGACATTGGACCGAGAACGTACCGCGACTGATATCGGAGCGGTATCGGAGCGATGATGTGAATACACTCATTGTTTCTTGTGTAAGAATATTTTATCGAATCGGGAGCGTAGCGATACCATACCGAGAGCGGAGCGATAATGTGAATCGGGCCTTAAATAACTGTATCCGTAACACACATATACACACACGCACACATACTATATATACCTATATATAGGTCACGGCATAAGTCTTGTTGTATGACAAAACTATTGTTTCTCGAAATATTTTCCACCGCACTCAATACACTTTCCCATACGCAAGAACCACTCACCAAACCAATGCTCCCATTTTTCTTTCTCAGTGGAATCACATATTAGTAGATAGGCTATAAGAGTTCTGTGACACCGTAAAACTAACCAACTTGAACCCTTTTGCCAATGTTTGAAATCGTGTAACTTTACGGTACTAGTGCAAACCTTAACCTTTGACCCGGCACGTACCAGGTACATGTATTTAAAATTTGTTGTTGACATTTGACCCCACACGCGCTCATACTGTTAGCCTTGAAATTCGTAAGAGATGAGTCATTACCCGCAGCCAAATTAATTTATGTTAACCCATTATGCGTCATCACAATTTACTTATCACAATTTGGTTTTGTGTTAACCCATTATGCGTCACCACAACTTAGTTATTACCCGCCATAGTTTTTGAATACAAACCTAACGCATGCGCAGATTGAATTTAAGTACACGACGCATGCGCAGAGTGAATTTTAGGTTATAACTTGATAGATTGGGAACACTACCGCGTCAAAATGTGGGGAATACCCTAACTCGAGGGTGGCCCCAAACTTTTGACACCGTACTGTACTTAAATTTTTGGTACACTACCGTGTCAAAAGTGTGGACCCTCCCTGGCCAAAAAGGGATCCTATCACTTTTTGAAGCGTACTGTACGTGCAAACCATGGCCCCAACACGTGTTTGCGTTAATTGCGTCATTTTAAACGAACTATCACGTCAAAAAATGTGGCGAATACCCTAACATAAAGGGGTGGCCCCAAACTTTTGACGCCGTACTTTACTAAATTTTTTGGTACACTACCGTGTCAAAAGTGCGGGCCCCCCCTGACCAAAAAGGTATCCGATCACTTTTTGAAGCGTACTGTACGTGCAAACCTTGACCCCAACACGCGCTTGCCTTAATTGCGTCATTTTAAACGAAAGGTACATTACCAAGTCAAAGATGTGGGGAATACCCTAACCGACGGGGTGGCCGCTAAATTTTATGGGGGGCACTGTACCAAGCGCTAGATTTTAAAACCAGACTCCGGGGTCCAGATTTCTGACCGGTACTGTAATGCCGGAAATTTGGGTGTCAGCTGTACCTCAGGGCATATGTGGTCAGCACTTTATAAGTTGTTTATTTATTAAATAAACTCATGACTTTTTATATGGTTTGAGTTTGTTTATTTAAGCTTTTTTAGCTAACTATTTGTGATTTCATGATATGTTTACATCATAGTCGGAGGGGAATTTTATTTAAAAACATGTCACAACTTGTTGAATTCAAATAAATTTGTTTACATTAGTGTCCTCATAAATTATTAATATAGCTGTGTGTTTATTTAAGATTTTGCTGACTCATACTCAGATATTTTTTTAATTTATTTATATAAGACATGTTTTAATTTTAAAAATGTTTATTTAAGATTTTGACAACGCAGCAATTTCTTTGTTTGATCTCAAATACGAAATAATTTTCTCGGAATTTTTAATTTATGGCCTAATAATAATCGGGGGTTTTTTCAATTTGTTTATATAAGGTTTAATTTTAAAAAATGTTTATTTAAGATTAGTTAGCAATTCTTTTATTAGGTTTCAAATGCGAAATAAATTTCTCGGAATTTGACATTTGACATTCGGTTATTTGCGTTGTAAAAATTCTGAGCCAGCATTTTTTGTGATTCCCCTCCAGAATTTTTCGAGCAGTCAAAATCGTATAAATTGAGGTCTGCGTGCTCCCTCAAATCACTTCTTCAGCAAACTTCAAGCAGTTAATATTGTTATTGTTGCAAGAATTTGTATCGAGATTTTTTTAAAATTAAAACACAACAATGGCTTCATTAAACGACGTGACAACTAGAATGGTGGAAAATGTACGCAACGCGCTATCATTACTGGAAATGGATACCCGGGATGCAGATGAACTGGAAAAATGGATGAAACATACAAATACCAATATACGACTAATCAACAAGGCAATTCGTGGAGCGGAAAACTTGGGACAACGCAAACATTTTGAATCATGTGCGGGAAAAATGAAAGGATTTCGAATCAGAATGAAGGCGCTACGAAAACATGGTAAGTTTTTTCAAATATAAATTTATTTTTTAATGATTTTTTTTATAATTTTGATATATCAACATGGTAAGTTTTTTTAAATAAAATTTTTTTTTTAATGATTTTTTATAAATTTTATAAACAATTTTTTTATGTTGATTGTTTCAGGTGCCGGCATGAATCGAAATCAACGTAAAAGATCTGATAGAATTCAATGGGCTGACGTGGAATCCGCATTTGCAAGTCGAATACGAACGGGAGTGGTTACCAACATAACACACATAGAGCCAAAGGACTTTTTAGACGACGCTACATCGATGTTCACTCGGCGAATACAAAATATATTAAAAAAATACTTAACGATAAAAGTCAACACAACGTTTTGCGGGTTATTTGTGAAAACTGATGGTGACGAGGATAAATACGACATGAAACATTTCAATACACCGAATATCATAATAGATCGTGGAACAAACCTAAAACAGTGCTACATGGAACATGTACAGGAACCAATTTTGAGAAAATTCAGCGAGTTTACCGAGTCGGGGAGCGGATGGGCTTTATCAAGCATAATCAACCTAGCCGTGAACATCAACAAGTATACACCTTTCCGTGGATCAAGCTACATCGAACTGCCGCAGGAAATAAAAACGAAAAAAGCATGTATCAACGTTAAAAACTTCGACGATGACGCCTGTTTCGCGTGGGCAGTGGTATCTGCACTTCATCCAGCTACATCAAATAAAAATCCAACTCGAACCACCTCTTACCCATACTACTCAACGGTGCTAAATTTAGACGGGATACAATTTCCAATGACGATCCAACAACTGAGCAAATTCGAGAAACAGAACCCAACAATATCAGTCAACGTGTTTATGCTAAAAAAACAAAATGGACATTTTGAAACCGTACCTGCCGCGCTAACAAAAGAGAAGAAACAAAACCACATAAACCTTTTAATGATCCAGAACGAGTATTACGAGGATGAGGACAACGAACAGGACAACGATCAAGATTTACGCTACCATTTCTGCTGGATTAAGGACTTATCGCGACTTGTGTCAAAACAACTATCAAAATGTAACGGGAAAAAATATATCTGTGATCGATGCTTAAATTACTTTCATACTGAGAATAAGTTGATAAAACATACTGAAGACTGCGTGAATATGAACAACTGTCGGGTGATAATGCCAGAAGGGAAAAGCAAATACATATCATTCAAGAACTACAGCAACAAGAACCGTGTTCCATTTATAATTTACGCGGACGTGGAATCATTCCTACAACCTGTGACGGAAAACGAAAATCAGAAAAACACGACAACGTATCAACAACATCGGGCATACAGTATCGGTTACTACTTTCACTGCTCCTACAACAATCAACTAAGCTACTATCGATCATACCGCGGGCCAAATTGCGAAAAATGGTTCGCGGAAGAACTGGCAACATTACGTGAAAATATCTTGGAACCCATATATGACAACATAATACCAATGAACGAGTTAACACCAGAGGAACAACAGCAACTTAAACAACGAAGTACCGGGTGCCACATCTGCGAGAAACCATTCAAACCTGAGGATATTGTGGTTCGTGATCATAACCACTTCACCGGCGAATACAATGGACCTGCGCACAAGGGATGCAACTTGAATTATAAGGATTTTCATATGATTCCTGTTGTATTCCACAACTTGGGTGGTTATGATGCACATTTCGTAATAAAGGATATAGCAACAGCATTCGAGGGACGTGTCGACTTACTACCAATCAACAAGGAACGATATATTGCATTCACTAAACATGTTCCGGGCAGCGAAATTACATTTAGATTCATCGACTCTTTCCGATTTATGGCATCAAGTTTGGATAAATTATCTTCATATCTCAACGAGTTCAACATAGTTAAATCACAATTTCCGGATACCGACTACAAATTACTTACGCGCAAAGGTGTTTTTCCATACGACTACATATCTAGCTGGGATAAATTGGAAGAAACATGTTTACCATCACGGGAGAAATTCTACAATCGACTCAACGACAACGATATCACCATGGATGACTATACACACGCACAAAAAGTTTGGGATACATTCAACATACAGACGCTTGGAGAATACTCGGATTTATATATGAAAACGGACATACTACTACTCGCGGATGTTTTCGAGAATTTTCGGGATACGTGCATGCGCACACACGGATTGGATCCAGCTCATTATTACACGACGCCGGGACTTACGTGGGATGCAGCCTTAAAATATACAAAAGTAGAGTTAGAACTGATATCTGATGTGGACCAATTATTATTCATTGAACGTGGTATTCGAGGTGGATTGAGCCAGTGTAGTAACCGATACGCGACAGCAAACAATAAATATATGAACACCTACGATCCGGGTGAGGAATCAAAATACCTGATGTACTATGACGTGAACAACTTGTATGGATGGGCAATGTCACAATACTTACCAACGGGAAATTTCAAATGGATGGATAATACCGAGATAGATGTTCGAGAAATAAGTAACGAGTCACCTACAGGATACATACTTGAAGTGGATTTGGAATACCCGAGAGAACTGCACGATAAACACAACGATTTACCATTATGTCCAGAGAGAATGTGTGCACCCGGTACTAAACAGGAAATGTTACTGGCAACGCTATACAACAAACAGAAATACGTGATACACTATCGGAACCTGAAACAATGTCTACAACACGGGATGAAATTAAAGAAAATACATAGAGTGCTACAATTCGATCAATCATCATGGCTTAAATCCTACATAGATTTAAACACAGCTCTAAGACAAACGGCGGGAAACGAATTCGAGAAAAATCTCTACAAGCTACTCAACAACGCGGTCTTCGGTAAAACGATGGAAAATGTACGGAAACACTCGATTGTGAAACTGTTAACGAAATGGTATGGACGATATGGTGCGGAAGTTATGATAGCGAAACCGAATTTCCACAGCCGCACCATATTTGACGAGAATCTTATTGCAGTCGAACTACGGAAAACGGAAGTGTTTATGAACAAACCAATATACGTCGGGCAAGCAATTCTGGATATTTCGAAAACATGTGTCTACGATTTTCATTACAACTACATACAGCCAACGTTCGGGAACAACAGCAAATTACTCTACACAGACACGGATTCATTGATTTACGAGATAAAATGCCCAGATATTTACGAAATAATGAAACGTGATATTCAATACTTTGATACGTCGGATTACAGCGCGGATAATCAATATAAGATGCCAAGAGTCAATAAGAAAATACCCGGGTTAATGAAGGATGAGCTAAATGGTCGAATCTTTACAAAATTTGTGGGCTTAAGATCGAAAATGTATAGTTGTCAAGTGGACGGCGAGGATCACACGAAGAAAGCGAAAGGTGTAAAGAACTCTGTGGTTAAGAAAACGATAACTTTCAACGATTACGTGGACTGTCTAAAACACAATACAATCATAAACCGACAACAAAACCTGATACAATCGAAAAAACATAACGTGTATAGTGTAACTCAGAACAAGGTGGCGCTCAGCCCGTACGATACGAAACGATATATTGTGGAGGGGGAAACGGATACTTTAGCATGGGGACATTACTCATTAAATTAGTACGCAAGTGGAAATGGCATCGTCATCATCGGCTTACTGGAAACGGCTACAAATATTTTCAAGTGAACTGGATAAACTACGTAAACGGGTTGATACCTATGAAAAAACAATTGATGCTATTGTAAAAATGCAAAATTTGAAATTGTCTGAACCGGAATCAATGGAGTGGGATAAAATGGATGTTTCAATTGGTGAATTTTTCGAACGTGAACCAATGCTGCTGAACGAACTGACTTTGGAAACATTTCTTCAAATCTACAAGTGGATCAGTTTGAATGTGTTGAAAAGTTATGGTGCGAAAATCATACAACGCGCCTGGATTTGGTTACCATCCGATTATCGAGCCATGTTTCAAGAATGTGAACCATGTTTTGAACATTATAATCGACCCTGGAAACAAGATCATATTGATGGACCACCTGGTTTGAAAATTCGCTGTGAAATGTGTAAGAATGACGTGAAAATGGAGGAAAACTTTCAACCGCCCGTTGGTGAACCATTGACATTTGCAACACGGATTTCACACGTTGAAGACATATTTCTGACTCATCCTTATTTGTATACAAAAGTCAGAAATTTCGATATGTTATTATACTTAACAAAACAACTATTGAAATATGATATTTGGGTGCAACATCTGTATGCATATATGATACCCGAATATGCACAACGAATTTGTCAAGTATGGGATCAGTTACCTGAAAACATGAAACAATTACGTTCGGGTCTTATTGAATATATAAACAAATCATACAATTTTTAATATTTATTTATTGTAAAAAATATTTCATATACATCTATTGTAAAAAAATATTTCATATACAAAAAATTTATTGTAAAAAGTATTACATATACATTTACTGTGAAAATATTTTGTATTCATACTTATATTTAAAAAAAATAAAGAACAATAATTATTTACATATATGTGTTATTTATTCGAAAAAAAAACCTTTTTATCTTACAGGGTTAAAAAATATAAAAATAAAATATACACTTCAATGAGGGATAACTGCTGCTTCTTATACGGTGGTGTTCTTCAAAATTCAGTAAATTCTTAATGCGGATAATCAATTAATCGTCATCATCATCATCATAATCGCTAGCATCTTCTTTATCAGTTTCATCCAGATAATCACCTAGTGGCTCAATAACATCAGCCTTTTGAAGTTCGCGAAGTATAGAGAATATTTCTCGACCAACAGTAGTTTCTTTTAAAGCATTTAACTCTTTGATTAAATCTTCTCGATCGTAAACGTTAAACAACAACATATTTTTATTTTCCTCTAAACTTCGAATAATATTGAGTACTTTTTCACCAGTCTCTGAAGTCTCGTATAAACGTTGTAATTCATCTATTAAAGTATTAGGATTATGCCAGTATTTTATTTTTTTCGATTGTATGTTAACATTTCTAGACTCTCTCAAGTTGTCTTGCTTAAAATGCTTAGCTAAGGCCCCGTTTTCGACATTTCCATTTGAAGCTATATGACGTTTTAAGCTTATTGATTTAACCTGATTGACAATTTTCGCTTCATTTTCCGAGTCAGCGTTTCGAACCTCTTTTAACATTATAATATCTAAAGCAGTTCCTAGAAGTTTAGTTAGTTGTGAAGAGGAGGTTGTTTCATTGCAATTGTTATTAATTGCTGTTAAGTGATTTACTTGCTTACTTTCATTAGACCAACTATCTTTCTCGTTTTCAGATTGACGACGGTTTTCTCCTCTTTTCAAAGAGTTAAATTTGGTTTGAATGGCTTCAGTTGCAGCATCTATCCTTTTTTGGTCAAACGGATTCAAGATTGCTTCAGAGTAATCAATATCATGCTGTAGTTGAGATGTATTTTCATCATCATTATCATCAAATCTAGATATAGAGATATCATCAGGTGTTTTATTATTAGCATCATATGGTATGAATTTGCTTGATGAGTTATCATTCTTTTCAATCGTACCATCATTTATATTGCTTAACGAATTATGTTGAGCATTTAAGTGTCTAGAAAGATTAGACTTTCGCGTAAATGCTTTACCACAAAGATCACAATTATACATCGTTCAGCGGGAGGTCTGAAGCGTTCGCTAGTAAATGAATAACTGTTCAAAGATTTATTGCTTCTCTACTTATATATTTGCTCATTTGCTTCACCGAGCGACTCATTTGACTCCAACGAGTGACTCACATGCTCCCGGACTGACTCATTTTGCTCCCGGAGTGACTCATTTTGCTCCCGGAGTGACTCATATTGCACCCGGAGTGACTCATTTTGCTCCCGGTGTGACTCATTTTGCTCCCGGAGTGACTCATTTTGCTCCCGAATTGACTCATTTTGCTCCCGGAGTGACTCATTTTGCTCCCGGAGTGACTCATTTTGCTCCCAGAGTGACTCATTTTGCTCCTGGAGTGACTCATTTGACTCCAACGAGTGACTCACATGCTCCCGGAGTGACTCATTTTGCTCCCGGAGTGACTCATTTTGCTCCCGAAGTGACTCATTTTGCTCCCGGAGTGACTCATTTTGCTCCCGGAGCGACTCATTTTGCTCCCGGAGTGACTCATATTGCTCCCGGAGTTACTCATTTTTCTCCCGGAGTGACTCATTTTGCTCCCAGAGTGACTCATTTTGCTCCTGGAGTGACTCATTTGACTCCAACGAGTGACTCACATGCTCCCGGGGTGACTCATTTTGCTCCCGGAGTGACTCATTTTGCTCCCGGAGTGACTCATATTGCTCCCGGAGTGACTCATTTTGCTCCCGGAGTGACTCATTTTGCTCCCGGAGTGACTCATTTTGCTCCCAGAGTGACTCATTTTGCTCCCGGAGCGACTCATTTTGCTCCCGGAGTGACTCATACACCTTATCATCCTTAAAGAGCTCATACACCTTATCATCCTTAAAGAGCTCATACACCTTATCATGGTTAAAGAGCTCAGACACCTTATCATGGTTAAAGAGCTCATACACCTTATCATGGTTAAAGGGCTCATACACATTATCATGGTTAAAGGGTATAAAATAGTTAAACTTACACAAAATATTGTCAATTTACCGGTGGTTGTCAAAGAGTTAACATCTCTTTCGCTGAAAAAACAATTTCGTAGTAAAACAATTGCATTTCGAACCATGATAATTTACAATTCAGAGCAGTCCACCACTAGACAACCTAGCAAAGGACTTTCGAAACCTAAGATCATTAAACGTAAAACTTTTAAGCGACAACACATTTCACCCGAAAATTTAGCATTCCTTAAATCATTAGGTCTTAAAGTGAAAAGAACATGGTACTCAGTAATGTGCTAAATATTATTAACAGTTTGTAATTTGATGGTTAACTAGCAATAGCTATTAGTAGTATCCATTTTCGGATACATCCCACAAATTAACTATCCTCACCAATTTTAATTATTTTATATAAAGTTGTGGATTGTGTGAGTAAATTCAGTTCTACAGCGGCGATAAAAAATGGCGTTTCTTGATATACAAGGCTATCAACGAGCTAACAACGAATTTTATTTTAAAGAAGTTGGTATCGTTGCGGAAAATTCGGATGAAATACTACATCTTATATTCGATGCACCGTTTGATTTCAACGAGTTGCCGAAGAAATATGAACGGGTTGCTGCACGTTGGCTTTGCTGAAATTGGCTTGGGATACCTTGGTCGTATGATTTATTCCGTACAAAAAACTTCATACCATATTGAAACCTATATTAAAGAAGTTTGATGTCATATACGTCAAGGGCAGTAAAAAGAAGAAATGGATTTCAAATTTGTTTGATGACACCGAAAACCAGCCGTGGATTTTGAATTTGGAAGAAATATTTGATGTACCGAAGATTTCCAATCTGCGAGATGAATATTATTTAAGACGCTGTATGATCCATTCAGATAAAATTTGTTCATTAGAAAACTGTATTCTTTTAAAAAATTTTAATATGTAAAATAAATAGATTTTTAGTAATATATAGATTTAAGCAATTTAATTTTTTGTATTCATATTCTATAAATAAAATTTAAAAAAAAGAAAAATATGTGCGTTTTATTTAATTATTACCCTGAATTCCCCTATTTTTTACAGCAAAAAGTTTCTTTCGTTAACCTATAAGAGTATTAACAAAAATCTTATGAAATTTATTGTTCTAATTGAAAAGCATATTTCATGATACACCCTGTATACTAAAATATTTATTAAAAATACTAAATATACACCCGTTATATATACATGATATTATATGTATGTTAATGATAAAGTAGCAAATTCAAAATGTTCTAGTCTATAAAAATTTGATTTTACAGACTTAAAAATTTAGTAAAACTCAATGCTGTTATCATTTTTATATTAAGCGACGTGTTTATAGTAATTTAAAACCAAAAATTGAACTTTTATTCTGTTTAAAAATGTTAAATACAGTACTATTATACCCTAATATAAATATGTATCAGTATTAAAATGATATACATTGATTTTGCTGATTAAACAAATTTTTTGCAATATTTATAAATTATTTTATAATTAGATTTAATACTTATTCATAAATGGCTATACAATTCGTTTACTAGTATTCATAAAAATTAAAATTATATACAAATTTTCTTTCTTATTCTCAATATACAGAGTGTATACATAAAATATTTTTAATATACAGAGTCTATACATATATACATAGGGTAGACCGGGGTTATTTGGGCAATGAAATTTGTAAGAGGTAATTTGAGCAATACTTTATTTAATATGTTATGGAATATGCATAATTTTATTTAAATAAAAAGCATCGCTAATATTTGTTGTACTTTTATTTTTTAAATAAAACGCCGCGACGTTTTTTATTTTTGTTTTTCAGATTTGCAAGTATAAATAAGTATTTTTTTTAAATAAAAAGTAGCGACATTTTCAATTTTAAGCGACGTTATTAATTATATAACTCTTTTTTTGATTTGACTGGTTTTGGTGTTATATAAATCTTTCTTTTATATACAGAAGTTGTATTAATTTCGATACCATTTTCTCGCTGACCGACACGGTGAACACTACTGTTCAGTTTTTCATTGTTACTTAAAATTTTCTAGTGTATATTTTCAAAGTTATAATGGCATATAAAATTAATAATTTAAAATTAATAAATGAAGTTGAAAAGCGACCCATTATATGGGACACGCAAAGGATACATAGTGATATATATAACAGAAAATTGGCTTGGAATCAAATCATAAATTGTTTTTCCAACGAAGAAGTAAATTTTAATAACAAAAAAAAATTTGGAGAATTCTTACAGAAACGTTGGAAAAATATTAAGGACAGATATTTTGCAGTAATAAAAGAAAAAAAATTAAATCCTGAAAAGAAAAAAAAACCATATAAATATGCAAATCAACTACAATTTTTAATTAAAAAAACGCAAAAATTAAATAAAAACGAAAATTTATTGGAAACGAAAAATAAAACGTTTAATGACGAAAATGAAAAATTTCTGTTATCTTTGTTGCCAACATTAAAAACATTTTCAGAAGATTTAAAGAAAAATTTAAAACTCGAAATAATGCAATTGATAGAAAAATATGATATAATTTCGAAAAATGAAAAACAGTCGTTATCAGTATCAGAAGATACCGTAGCTGAAAAAATAAAACCGCAGGAAATTTTATTACAATCGCCACCGAATTTTCAATCTAATATTTTACCAACTGAATCATCAGTACAAGTTCATTCACCAACTACAGAGCAACCGGAGTACATGTCTGTTGTTCGAACACCAATTAGTTCTACATCCACGGATTCAATTGATTCTTATTTATCCAATTTTTTTACTACTGAGTATACTGAATTTCCTTAACCCTTAACTGGTCTACTCACTTTTTGAAACATAAGTAGTCTACTGGAGTACAAAAGTTATTTTCTTAAATTATTTGTTAATCTGCTTTGAAAATAGAAAAATATTATTAAAAAAAAAATACTATTATTAAAAATTTTCCTGTGATCATAACATATTTTATTTAATCGTTTTCACAAATATTTTTCCTGGAAATATCTAGGAATATGAAATTAGAATTTAAATAGTAATAAAGTAAAAAAAAAAAAAAAAAAAAAAAAAGAAATAGAATTGAAATATTAATTTAAAAATAAAATTGTATTTTTGTATTTTTGCATATTTGTAATTCAGTAGACCAATTAAGGGTTAAATTTATCACCGTGTCCGTCATCGATTGAATGGTCAAAATTTGTATCATTTATAAATAAGTAAGTACAAATTTTTTCATTAACAAAACTATGATTAAGATCTTCTTTTATTAAATTTTTGTTTTTTATTTCTTTTAGATATGAGAAATTATAAACGCAAAACCGAAAGAGGTCTTATATCTATGGAAACATTTAATGACGCCGCAAGAACAATAATTTTTGGGAACAAAAGTATAAATGCTGCTTCAAAGGAATTTAATATTAAACGTACGACGCTAACGCGTTATTTAACTAAATTGAAAGCATATAAAAATAAGGAAACGCAAGATTTACCGACAATGGGCTATAAAAAACCTCGACAAGTATTTTCTAAGGACCAGGAAATTGCTTTAAAAGATTATTTACTACAAATGGCTTCGATATTTTATGGATTGACTCCAAAAGATGTTCGTCAGCTTGCTTATGAGTGTGCTGAAAAATTTAATATTAAAATGCCTGAAACATGGAAACTTAATAAAATAGCTGGCAAAGAGTGGCTTTCTAGTTTTCTAAAAAGGAATCGAGAGTTGTCAATTAGAAAACCCGAACCAACAAGCATCGGACGAGCGACATCGTTTAATATTGAAAATGTAAAACCATTTTTCACTCAATTAGCTGAAGTTATGAATAAATATCAATTTACCGCATCAAACATTTGGAATATAGATGAAACTGGAATTTCCACAGTACTTAAACCTACTAAAATAATTGCTGCGAAAGGTAAAAAAAATGTTGGCTCCATAACTTCTGCTGAGCGGGGTACTAATGTGACACTAATATGTGCTGTTTCCGCAAACGGAAATACAGTGCCTCCTATGTTCGTATTTCCACGAAAAAAATATAAAAATCATTTTATTAATAATGGACCAAAAGGTTGTATTGGTGCAGGCAATTCAAGCGGCTGGGTAACAAATGAAGAATTTTTTATGTACATGCAACATTTCATCGCACACGTTAAACCATCTATTAATAATCCAGTATTACTCGTATTAGATAATCATTCCTCACATTTACATGTACCAACCTTAAACTTAGCGAAAGATAATGGGATCGTAATGTTATCATTTCCACCACATTGTAGCCATAAATTACAACCACTTGATGTGGCTGTGTATGGACCATTTAAGAAATATGCTTCAACGTACCAAGATTTATGGTTGCGAAATAATCCAGGTAAAACGATAACAATATATGATATCCCAAAAATAGTAGCAGATTCATTACCATTAGCTACAACTAGTACAAATATCATAAAAGGATTTAAAAAGACTGGAATATTTCCATATAATGAAAATATTTTTACTCAAGATGATTTCGCTCCGTCATTCGTAACTGATCCCGCAGAATCGCAAATTTTAACATCATCGATAATGAATACTCAATCAAATTCAACGCCTACAATATTTTCTCCAGAAATAGTTCGACCCTACCCAAGGGCTGCTTCTAAAGAACAGAGTCAAACTAAAAGGAAAAGAAAATCTACTGTTTTAACCGATACAAGAGAAATAAAAACATTAGAGAAAGAACAAAATATAGCAAAAAAGCGTAAAAAAGTTACTAAAAAAATTGATATTTGTATTAATAGTAATTGCTTAATATTATTATCAAGGATTTCTTGCTTAATATGCAATGAACTATTTTCAAAAAGTCGCCCCAAAGAACCGTGGATTGAATGTCAGTTATGCAAAAACTGGGCTCATATTAAATGCGTGCTTAATACTGGTGATACATATATATGTATAAATTGTGAAAATATTGCCATATAAATGTTTAAAAATAATTATTTATAAATGATACAAATTTTTTTTTTTTTTAATATTGTATAATAAAGTTTTTTATTTATATTATTTTCCAAATAAAAAGTATAAAATTGAAAATAATGTTTTATTATATATTATTTACCCTTTATTCACTAACAAATAACATATTAAGAAATATAAAGCACTATTGTTATATTATTCTACAACATTTAAAACTTCTGAATATAAAAAATATATATTAGATGGATAATTAATAGGATAGATTGGATGTGGAAAGTATATTTAGAGGTAACTATGAAATAAAAAAAAGCTTTTAAGTACAGTAATAAAGTATATTTATTATCAAATCAAATTAGTTTTATACATTATCAATAAAATTTACCTTATCATTAATAAATGGGACAAACTTAACGTGGAAGGTATATCTAAATGTAGCTGTAAAATAAAAAAAAAACCCTTTCAGTGTAGTAATAAAATATATTTATTAATAAATCAAATTAGAATTATACATTATATTTACTAGTATTAATAGTAAAACTATATATTTACAAATAGCTTATCCATAATCAGACAACGACCATACCATGTTGAAAACACCGGTTCTCGTTCGATCACCGAAGTTAAGCAACATCGGGCATGGTAAGTACTTTCGTGGGTGACCAGTTACGGAACGCCATGTGTTGTTGTCAATAATTTTCCTTTTTTTACATCTATAAGTAATTGATTAAAGTAATTAATCAGTTTGTGTACGCTGCTTCGGAATTCAATATTCAATATCCAATATTTAATAAATTATAAACAAATCCAAACTAATCAAATCCAACATAAGACCTATCATATAATAATAGGTAAAATTAGCTAACAGGTTAAATTAGTGACACTTATCGTTAAATAAAATTAATCTACATAAAATACTAGCTAATAGGTTAAATTGGTAACACCTATTGTTAAAAAACATTAATCTACATAAAATACTAGTTAATAGGTTAAATTGGTAACACCTATTGTTAAAAAACATTAATCTACATAAAATACTAGTTAATAGGTTAAATTGGTAACACCTATTGTTAAAAAACATTAATCTACATAAAATACTAGTTAATAGGTTAAATTGGTAACACCTATTGTTAAAAAACATTAATCTACATAAAATACTAGTTAATAGGTTAAATTGGTAACACCTATTGTTAAAAAACATTAATCTACATAAAATGCTAGTTAATAGGTTAAATTGGTAACACCTATTGTTAAAAAACATTAATCTACATAAAATACTAGTTAATAGGTTAAATTGGTAACACCTATTGTTAAAAAACATTAATCTACATAAAATACTAGTTAATAGGTTAAATTGGTAACACCTATTGTTAAAAAACATTAATCTACATAAAATACTAGTTAATAGGTTAAATTGGTAACACCTATTGTTAAAAAACATTAATCTACATAAAATACTAGTTAATAGGTTAAATTGGTAACACCTATTGTTAAAAAACATTAATCTACATAAAATACTAGTTAATAGGTTAAATTGGTAACACCTATTGTTAAAAAACATTAATCTACATAAAATGCTAGTTAATAGGTTAAATTGGTAACACCTATTGTTAAAAAACATTAATCTACATAAAATACTAGTTAATAGGTTAAATTGGTAACACCTATTGTTAAAAAACATTAATCTACATAAAATACTAGTTAATAGGTTAAATTGGTAACACCTATTGTTAAAAAACATTAATCTACATAAAATACTAGTTAATAGGTTAAATTGGTAACACCTATTGTTAAAAAACATTAATCTACATAAAATACTAGTTAATAGGTTAAATTGGTAACA